>JAWWMU010000106.1:148731580-148750978 GCA_035048155.1 Cinnycerthia olivascens
TGGCCTGGTTTCTTCTTCACTAATGAGCAATAAATGTGAAAACCCCATGGAGAAGGAGAAAAAATTGAAAAATCACTGAAAATACTGAAATTGTGTTAACAGATCAAAAATTTAAAAGTAGGAATTGACAGCATTTTGGTTGAGCAGTAAGACTATAAAAGGAGAGGTATGAAATGACAATATGACTGAAACCACCAAATTACATTTCAAAAAAGAAAAAACCACACACACTGCACATCCATCCCCCCAGGTATGCACATCCTGTATATTTTTAGTGATTTTATTGTTGTTAGATCCTGGCTTGGAATTATCTGTGCATTGTTCAAAGTCCCAGCCATCTGGCTACAGTCTGGCTGGGAAAGCATTTTAGGAAAAGCAGAAGCAACCTCCTCTTTCCCCACCTGCTTAACTCCTGCAGTACCTGAAATAAATCTAAAAAAAAAAAAATTACTACTACAGGATTGAAATAAAGGATTTTTTTTTTTTTTGCTGCATTTTGTCATAAACCCAAGCTCTTTGCAAACTGTATTTTACAGCAAACTCTCTTTCTAAATCTCTGCTTTAGACCATCTTGCAGAAGTGAAAATAATAATAAAAAAGAACTTGGAGGAACAAATGGGAGAAAGTGATACAGAAATCTTATTTTGCTCACCTCATCACTTTGGTTGCTTCCACACAGGTGGAAAAGCATAGGAGGTCTGAAATTTCCAGACTCCCAGGACAGGATTTTCCCTTCAAACCCTCTTTTTTCGGGGAGGATGGGATGGCTCCCAATGGTCCTGCTTCCACACAGCTTCATACACAACAGACCTGTTTCACATGCCAAGTTCAAGTTAAATGCTATTCCCAGCCCCAAAAGATGGATTTATGACCTCAAAAATCTGCAGATGGCTTTATGACTTCAAAAAAACCTCTTAACATAACTTTGTCCCTCTACTTTGCTGTATCCCCATTTCCATTTCTGTATCTCTGTCAGGAGAGGAGAAGGAATAGAGAAGATTGTATTTATTGTATTTTATGTAGCATGGCTGTGATCAGCTCTTCATTCTTCTGCTCTCCACTAAGAACCTAAGAAAAGCATTTAGAGAAAAAAAAAATAAAATCCTCACTTAACCAAATAATGCTGTATGCATTCACATGTATGGAATATTCTTTATCTCTCTGAAAATCTGCTCTCAAATCTCCAGGTGAAGATTCCAAAGCAAGGAATTTCAAAGCAAACACCCAGAAGTATCCATGGGAAATATTCCACTTTAGCACATTGCTGGGCACCAAGGGATTTAGGAGCAACCAGGTTTGACTGGCTGTTTAAAAAGCAAACAAACAAACAAACAAACAAAAAAACCCCCAAAAACCCCACAAAATCACATTGGTTGAAATTTCAAGAGATCCTTAAAAACCTTCCAGAGCAGAAAGGGGGCCTTGTATTATCCATTCCCACACCCACAGCTGCATCATCAGGTACCTGGAGATCTGTGAGGTCTGACCTTAAAGAGATTCTGAAAATAGGACATAAGCTGTACAAAAGCCCATTGGGAATATTTTAATCCTAGTACAGTATCTCCCAAGAACCACCTGCCTACCAATTCAAGCTTGATTTCCACTAAAAATACTGGTTTTAGGAGGAATTAAAGATTTTTTTAACATGTGTTCATATAGAAAAAGTAATAGTATCATCAACCCATTGCAGCCCTCAGCAGGCAGAAAAAAAAGGTGAGGAATACAGAGAATTCCCCAAAATGTGTTTCCAGCTTGGGATCAGGAAATAATGGGAAATTGGTTTTAGAAACACCTACACAACCACTTGTAAATTGTGAGAACACAAGGTTTGTCTCTGGCTGCACTGAAGGTGCAGAGACCTGGGCAGGGGGCTCAGAGACCTTGGAACAGAGCCCAAAACATCTCTGGTTTGGATTTTAGCCCATGGGAATCATTGCCAACTTTAAAAGAAGAATTACAGGTCACGAGAGTTTAAATAGAGTAATAATAAGTTTGTCACAGGGTGAAAAAGTAGATTTTGGGTACGTGGGGGTGTGGATGCCAAGATGGAGGAACCTCGTGGTTTTTTAGGTTTCTTCCTTCTTCTTCACCTTCTCTATTTCTGCTGTGATGGTGACACTGGTGATTGGTTTAGAGTAGAGACAGACTGTGTAACATACGTGATAGGTATTGGAAAGTAATTGTAAATAATGTAAACGTAGTTTTTAGTATAAAAGATTAACACTGCCTCAAGGGCATGTGGAGTGCCTTCGACCTGCTGGAAGGAGCTCAGCCTGTCAGGAAAAGAATGTTTTAGATAAGATAATAAAATAAACAATTGTGGAAGCAAGACCTGAAGAGTTTCAGCTTCTTCTTTCATCTTGGGCATGGAAAAAGGACTTTATTAGCTCGGGAGAATTTCTGCAAAAGCAGAAAACCCAATAGTACATCTCAGAACCTCTTCAAGCTGCTTCTTCCACCCCTCCAAAACTACCTGCAGCACCACCACTACCCCCAGCCACACCAACAGCCACTGAACGTGCTCATAAATGCCAACCATTAATGTCTGGGTTTAACAGAGAAATTCGGGGAAGATCAGCACTGGATACATCCCAACATCCCATTTAAAATCCCTCCTCGCTCCTAAATGCTTTCCAGCCACACTAATTCACCATAATCCCCAATCTACCTGCTCACATCTGTCAAGCCCTTCCCCACTGTTGAGCTTTAATCCCTGCCCACTTCTAGCTGCCAGTGTCAGTCTCCAAGCCAAAGTCACCTGGAAGAAGAGATATTCAGAAATAATATTTCTGGACTGACAGCATGGATAAAAGCTTTACTCTTATTTTTTATTATTTTTTTTTCTCTCCACTCAAATTCTGTTTGTGTCATACTTATTTGGGTCAGCTGTGTCTACCCCCTCCATTATTTACAGAAGTGAGATTTGTGCATGTTCTGCAAATAAATACATCCTTAGAGCAGGGCTCAGAACAGAAATCCACAACTGCTGTCCTAGGGTGACTTTGTGCTGCCTGTATCCTAAATCATGTTCTGTTTGTGCTGGATATTGAATTCTGCACCTTTAAGACTGGTTCTGAGAGTGAAGGGACAGGAAAAGAAGCGAGCTCTCCTTTGGGTTTAGTCAGTTGTTTTTTTTTTTAGTTAGCTGAGGCTAGAAGTTTTTTTTTGAACTCTTCAGCTACTGTTTGGTCCAGGAACACCAGGACCATCACCCGGGGGTCCCCCAGGCTACACTGAAATGGGGACACCACACCTGAGCCCTGGAGAGACTGAGAAAAAACTGAGGACATATCCACGGAAAGAAAACTTTCTCCAATCCACAAAAAGACTTTCTGACTTTACCAGATCTTCAGAACAGCAAAAGGTTTTATTGTTTAATAGTATTCATTTTTCATGCTTATGAATACTTTGCTTATTAAATAAACAGGTTCTTTTCCACTTTTCTCAAAAGAAATTTTCTTCTCCTGAACAAGTGAAGGGAAAGGCTGCTAAATTTTGTCCTTTATAAAATTATCCCTTTAAAAGTTCCCTTCCAAATTTGTCCCAAAATGTGGTTTTTCAGTATCTCTATAAATCTCCATCCCCACTACCCTGGCAGAATGTAATGCCATAAAACTCCACTTTTGTTTTTAAAGAGAAAAAAGAAAATTCACTCACACACAGAGGATGCTAAATTCTTTTAGTTCTAATCAATTAAGAAATCCTACATCCTTGAGAATTTAATTAATTGGATAATACTGAGTATAGGAGGGGAAGGAAACAAGAAAACAGGGAAGTTAAGGGATTTGCACCTGACCACAATATGGGGTAGTGACAGAGGTGACCAAGACAAGAATGTGTTCTCCAAAAGGTCAAAGACTTGTGAGGCTACAAGCTGCATTCAGAGATTTTGCTAGTCTATCTATTATTACCATAAATATTAATATTTTTAATACAAATAATATATTAACATCTCAAAGATGCAGAGTTCCATCTCACTCAGCACTTCCTGCAGCACCCACTGTCCATTTCACAACAGCACAGGCAACAGAGACGTTTTTCCTTCCTAAACTTTATCCCAGGTTTTAGACTTTTTGGATTAGTTCCCTTTCACAGCCAAAACTCCAAGTGGAAATTCTGCAGCATCAAAATCCAAAAAAATAATTCTGGAGCAATTCAGTTAATATTAAGTTTGGTTTGCAGCCACAGATCGGGGTGAGGTAGCACAGTCTCACCTGGGCTAAGAATCTGAGCTGTGCCAGTGTCTGATTCACACCTGGGGAATGCTTGGGACAAAGAAAATTCCTGCCAGAAACTATTGTAGCTCTGCTTCCAACGCCCAGGAATGTCCACTCCCAAATTTCCTGGAGTTACTACAGCAAAAGTGGAGGAGACAGAGCATCACTGTACATGGATATCCAAACTAGGACAGACCAGGCTGAATTCAATTTCAACCTCATTTGGTTTCCTGATGAGCACATTATTATAAAAAAAGCCAAAAAAGCAATAGGGAAAAAAAAACCTTTTAGCAGTCACAAGGGAAATAAAAAGTTCCAGTACCTTCCCAAGAAGGAAATACAACATGGAGTGGATAGAACTTTATTAGAAATGATAGCCTGTTCCTGGACACCACCTTTTCCAGGGAAGTTTGGGGATTCTTCCATTCATATTGCAGGACAAGAGTTGCAGAAGCTCAGGAAAAATGCTGGCTGGAGTATTTAGCCTGTCTGGATGCTGATTCTGCTTCCTCCCTGTGGAGACAGCTCAATGAACCAAACTGGGATGCAGCCACCACCCCGGATGCTGGAAATATTCCAGCAAACCTGGAATGAGCTCTGATCTGCTCTAGCCCTGATTTCAGAATGAGACCATCCTGGCAGCACATCTGCCTGGCCCAGCAGGACACAGGGCAGCACTGGGATGTGCATGGAGAGACAGCTCTGGTGGAAAATCAAACAGCTGCAGGAGGGTTGCTCCAGCCTCATCCCATTTCCCATGGATCCCCCTTCAACAAACATGGACAGATGTTCACACAAGGTCATGCAGCAATCCTACTGCTCAATCTCAGCTGTATCTTGTTGCACGTGGGCTTTTTTTGCAGGCACAGATCAAAAAAAACAGGCTTCAGATCTTATCCAAGCATTGGATTTGCCACAATGGAAAGAGCAGGATGAAAAGCACAGGTGTGGAAGCTCAGTGGTGCAGAAAATGTTGAGGAAGCCTTGGAGAACTTGCAGGAATTTCATAATAGAGCCAAGCACTCCCTCATGGCTTGTTGGAGAAGTGCTCTGCTCTCCTAACCAGAGAAGTGCTCTCGAGAAATTGAGGAAGTTTCAAAAAACACAATTGGATTCAATCTCCAGAATTAAAGAATCTTGGAAACATCAATCAGAGGATCACGGAAATAGAGAATGGTTTGGGTTGAAAGGGACCTTAAAGATCATCCAGTTCCAAACTCCTGCCATGGGCAGGCACAACTTCCACTGTCCCAGGTTGCTCCAAACTCTGCCCAACCTTGTCTTGAACACTTCAAGGGATGGGAGAGCACAACTTCTCTGGAAAATCTGTTCCAGGGCCTCACCACCCTCACAGGGAAGAATTTCTTCCTCACATCTCATCTAAACCTTCCCCCTTTCAATTTAAAATCACTGATGTCTTGTCCAGGTCTGAACAGCTTTAAACAAGAGCTGGCACAAAGTTAGAATGAGGCAGTAGCTGAGTTTTATTTTGTTAATAAAACTTTCCTTTCTTCTGCCTCCAACACAGAGAAAAGCTTTTGAAAGAGCAGCCAGAAGGAAAAAAAAGTTGAGCAAAATTCATTTCAGGAGCTGAAACTAAAGCACAGGGCAGTCTCTTCTCCCTTAGGAAAATATACCCGTGTGGAAAGACACCCCAGAAGGGCAGCTCCAGGTCTGGGCACACTTTGGGAAAGTAAAGGAACCACAAACACATTCATGGAATTACAGAACCACAGAAGGGCCTGGGTTGGAAAGGACCTTAAAAAACACCTGGTCCCAAAGCTCTACAATGGGCAGGAACACTTTCCACTGGACAGTTCCCACCAGGAACATTCATTCTGGTTTTTTCACAATGAGCCAGCTGCGGGCAGAGGATCTCCTCAAACTACTTCTAATTCTTCTGTAATTGAGTGGAAAATGAAGCAAGCTGTTCTGAGCTGTTCTGATGTTTAAGTGCATTTCCAGCTGAAATGCCTAAGGAAAGGCAAGTGTCTTTGATTTCTGATTTTCTGTCAAAGACTGGGCCCACCAGCGTGAGTTTTACACGTTTGCATTAAAATTGCTTTGGATAGCCAAGGCTAGAAAATAAAATTGGTAAAGAAAAAAACAAAAAGTTTATTTTTACCCAAGAGGTTTTTAGATTGGTTTGTTGGTTTTGTTCCTTTTTTTTTTTTTTCCTGCTAAGAAGTTGTCAGCTCACCCTCACATATTTCGTTAAAATACTTATTTATTCCAATGGTGTGTTCTGGTTTTGCTAGTTATATAAATAAATGCATAACCACTTACATTTCCTGAAATACTGAAATTATAGCAAAACGTTTATTATAATGTTAAAAGTGCCAGAAGGGATAGGGCAGAGGTTTTCAAAACAAACAGTTTCAAAGTCAATTTGTGTATGAAAGTTAATTCTCCTGGCAATTCCTTTTGCTATAAAACATGTTGTTCATTATTCTTTAATATGTTTTCTTAAGTTTAGTCTTATTAATTCATTAAATCATTGCTAAGATCTCTAAGAACTGGATGCAAGGCAGAGAAGATCCTCTAAACCTAGTGAAAATGGACTAAGAAAATAAATATATGACTTTTGGAAGTTTAGCACAATAGAAGAGAAACAATATGAAATAATTCTGTAGATGCCACAAAAATATTTCTGGGGTTGTCTAGTGAGAGAGATCATCTCATTATGATTTTTTTGTATTGTTTGCACTTAGACTTTAACTTGCACTTGACTAATGACTTATTAAATATGACACCCAACTCCTCAATTTCTGTAGGACCACAAATTCAAGAAAATGTAACGACACCCAAGACTTAGAAGCCGAAGTCAATCATAAAGACACTCAGAAATGTTTTACAAAACATTTGACAAGCCAGGTTGTTGTTTAGAGCTTTCTAAATTAGAGACAAGTCCAGGAGGTAACCTTGGAGCAGTATTTGTGAACCCATCTAAGCACAACAGAGAAAAGGTGCTACAGGAGGTCACACCTTCAGTCTTTCTTTCTTTGAAGCTTGGGCTTGATGATCTTGGAGGTCTTTTTCAACCTTAAGGATTCTGTTATTCCACTCTTGACAGGACTCCATCCCAAAAGCAGTTTGTTTAAATTACTGAATGTCATCCAGTCCAGCCCTTCAGTTTGAGGCTTCAGCCTCTGAAAAAAAACACTCTTAATATTGCATAGTAGCTTTGAATCTCCCCCAAAAATTCAACACTTTTGTTCTTGCTTTCTTCCACTGTTTTTAACTCTTTCTAGCACTCTTTCCTGAGGATATTTAACTGCATGGTTGTTCCCCACTGTCTCAGTGAGGAACAGTGGCCACAACTAGAGCTGGACCTCCCACCAGACCCTCTGGACAATGTCTTTCACTGCAACGGCCACGGGTTATAAATTCCCTTCAGCAAAGCATTCCAAGCACTGGAATTAATTTAATAAGCAAAACTAAAGCAGTGCTCAGGCCCCAACACAGCAAAAGGATTAACCACCTGCAATAATGAACCTCAGGGGGACTCCTTGTGTACTCAGGAGTTTGTTCTGTGCTTCAGCACTTTGCAGTATCGAGACGTGGAGCTGGCTGTTGATTCCTTCCCATGGTTGGGATTCCTTCCCTTGGTTTGACACCAGACCTGGGGCTGCAGGGAGGCCACATGGTGGTCAGGCCATGGTGCTGGTTTGTACCTGAGCTTTTGAGTGAGTTTTGTTCAGAAAACAGAGTTTCTGCCAGCCCCATCCCACCAAAGGGGTCACACTGATCTGAACATCTCCCTCCCATGGAGCACATGAGCTCTGTGACTCTGCCAAACTTGGAGGCAACCATGAACTCGATGGTGTGTTGTTGAAGACAAATCACTTTCCTGAACTGCTAGAAAAAGAGGGAAATAGAATTGGGAATAGGTTCAGATTGGATATTTGGGAAAAAAAATCTTCACTGAAAGGGTTGTCAAGCCCTGGAACAGGCTGCCCAGGGAAGTGGCTGGGTCACCACCCCTGCAGGGATTTACAAAATGTGTGGATGTGGCACTTGGGGATGTGGTTTAGTAGTGGATCTGGCAGTGCTGGGTTAATGGCTGGACTTGAGGATCTCAGAGGGCTTTTCCCACCTAAACAATCCCATGACAGGTCAGTGACAGTGCTGCCAGCACTGGCGTGTGACTCTCCCCCCAGGGGCTGGTTGGTGCAGCACAGAGGCAGGGAGTGAGTGGGGAGGGAAAAGAAAATTGTAGACCTGATTCCAGGAAAAAAAAATGTTAGAAAAAAAAATCATTTAACAATTGCTAAGTATTGAAATGATAATTAGGAAGTTTATACCCAGAGAAAACTGCCGAGGACAATTTGATGGGACCAATTTCATTTTGCTCAGTGACAGGATAACCAACCTTATCCAACCAGGAGAAAGACTCACATGTGATGTACCTTGAGTACGACCCTGGCCT
This sequence comes from Cinnycerthia olivascens, assembly GCA_035048155.1. Taxonomy (NCBI): domain Eukaryota; kingdom Metazoa; phylum Chordata; class Aves; order Passeriformes; family Certhiidae; genus Cinnycerthia; species Cinnycerthia olivascens. Next base: position 148,740,227 of record JAWWMU010000106.1, read on the forward strand.
GAGACCCACACCAAATCTTCAGGAGAAACTGAGGGGAAAATGGTCTAAATGAAGTCACAGCCAAATTAAGCAGTGACCCAGCAGTCCCTTGAGCTCACCTGGAAGCAATGCACTGCTGGAATATTAAATTAACCTTACCTTTTCAGAGCTGGCATTTAACACCCAGGTTACAGTAAGGTTAATAAAGGCAGTGTTAAAAATTTCCTGTCTTGTGGCATTTTAATCCAACCTATTTAAATTCCCTGATCTGTATGCCTCCTTGTGCAAAGCAGGTTTTGTTCATTTCCCCCATAAAAAGGTGGTTTTGGGAAGGTAGGTTGAACATGGTAGAGTGCAGGTTGCACACAGTAAGAATCCAGAGTTTAATTCCTACTGCTGTACAGTGTTTGCTCTCTCTTTATATTAAATATTGCACATTACCTAAAAAATAATATTTTTGAAGTCCATCTTTTCCATTTCTCAGGTTTAAACTTAAAAATAAAAATTAAAAAAAACCCACAACAAAACAAAGCAATAACTTTCTACTACTTGCTTTCTAATAGGTCCCTGCAACATCGATGCCCAGATGAAGCCCAGAGAAACTCCTACAAGGAAACAGGGGAACAGGAGGGCTTACAATGATTTTGGGGATCAGAATGAGGATATGTAAAGCAGATGTTGCTGGAGGAGGAGATGCAAAGGAGGGACATGGCTTATGCCTCCACCTGCCTCTCCTCATTGGCTGTGGGACAGCCAAACCCCCAAAGTGCTCTGTTCCAGGTAATCCTGGTGATCCTGCTTGTGACACACCTCAGGGTACTCCTTGGTTAAGGGCACAGAACATCTGAGTTCTGCTGAGCTTCTCTATCCCTCGCCTCCTAAAACCTGCCAATATTAAAAAATAATAATAATGAAAAAGAAAACAAACAAAAGCAACAACTTGTTTTTGTTTTCCTCAAGAAATCTTGGATATTCCTCATCAAAAACTAGAGTTTTCTGACACCAAGGTGTTCAGGGCAAACCAAATTGCCAAAAACACTGCCTTAGGATCCTCTCCAAACTCTGCAGATGGAGCCTGTGGATCTCTCTAATTAGGCTGGTCAGCAACATTAACCTGCACACAGCCTGAGGATGGGCTCTGAGTCCATCCATCATCACATCAGCCCGGAGCCAAGGGGATCACCTTCAAGTAATTAAACTTTCCCATCCTGGCAGCACATTTGGATGGAGCATGGGAGAAACAGAGCCAAGACAAACAGATGCATAAGCACAGAGGAAACCCCCATGGCAGTATCACCCTTCATTAAACAAAACCAAACTAAACCTAAGCCCTCTTTTCTTTGCTCTCTGTATTACAGAGGAAGCAGTTCCACCCCCATCACTTTATTGCTGCACTATCTCAGGGTTTCTGGTTGGATATTGAATATTACCACTGAACCACTGTTGGATATTTACCTGCAGGGATACCTGGTTTCAGTTATTTATTATCTACAAAGAGAGGGAGAGGTTTAAAGCACACACAGAACACTCCCATCAAGGTCTGGCCCTGCTGAGAGCAGAAACACAAATGCTGGTGGGAAGGCCACGCTCCTTTGTTCCAGCCACACCATGATCTAATACAAAAGGTAATTTTTCTTAACAAACCAGTCATCCATTGTCCAGAAGCAGGAGGCAGATAATTAGTGTTGCATTACCCTCTCCTGGCACTTAATTAATGGCAGTATTTGGGGATATTATGACAAAAGGCATCCAATGTGTCCATTTGCCGTGAGAAAAGGGACACAGGTTGAGATGAGCATAGAACATAATCACAGACTGCCAAGTTGGAAAGGAACCTCAAGGATCATCTTATCCAACCTTCCTTGGCAAAAGCCCAGGAAGGACAAGATGGCCCAGCATTCCATCCAGGTGAACTTTAAAAGTGCCCAACATTCAGGAATTCACCACTTCTCTGGGGAGATTATTCTAAAGACTGATTGTTCTCACTGCAAAACATTTTCCTCTTGTCTCTGATAATCCCCCCAGGACTAACTTGCACCCAACACCTCACATCTTTTCCATGTGCAAAGAGAGTCTTCATCCCATTGTAGCCACCCTTTAAATGCTGGAACACAATGAAAATGTTGCCCTTAAATTTTCTTTTCTCGAAGTTGAATGAACCCATCTCTGACCAAGACACACAGAAAGGAAACTTCTCCAAGGTGCTTTGGCCAATGCAAACAGGTCCCTCCCCTTGCAATCTTTTCTACAGGGGTGCTTAGCTAAGAGACCAATCAATTTTGGCTGGCTGGGAAAATCCACGCTGGAGGACGCTGGAGGTGTGTCCATGGCACTGCCACTGGACAGGATGTCTGCAAACCTGGAGGGAAAACCAGCATTCGAGTCTAAACCATAATCCAGAGCATCAACAGGCTCTGCTGGGCAGCCAACACACTGTGGCAGTTTCAAAAAAAACTGAATTTTCCACACCAGCTCCTCTTTACCACCCACTAAGGGTGGCTTCAGCATCACAGCTCCAACTGTGAAGCCGTGGGCAAGCTGGGCACAATAAGGGATCTCTTCAAATATTTAGAGATTTCAAGTGTCTTGAGTTATTCTGTAAATTGACGTTAAAAATAGAGGTTCTTTCATACAGCACAAAAAATATTCATTTTTTTAAATCTAAGCTACAATGCACTGAGATTCATCATTTGTCTAGTCCACGTTTCAACTCTCCTTCCTTACAGTTCTTTGATTGTGCTCGGGTATCTCTTTCTTCCTTGCTTTTATGTCTTTAATTTTGCCTTGCAGAATAGTTTAAAAAATCACTATTTACAACTGAACAGAAAACTTATACTTATTTCAATACCTTCTTCCTGTTCAAAGGAAAAAAAAATCAAAATTAAACCCAAATTCGTAAGAAGACAGAAACCCAAGAGAAACTTCTATTTTTTTTTATTTTTTTTTTTTTTTAATATATATATTCCCATCCAGGGAGAACTATTATTTGCAAAACAAAAAAAAAATGTTTCCCAAAGAACATTTCCAACCCTCAAAACACAAACACCAAATCAGGCTGTGTTAGAGGAATGGCCCAGTTGAAATCAAAGGCAACTGGAGAGAGGGGTGCCGTTTTTCCCTGGTGAAAAAAGGAAAAGAGAGCCCTTTGCCATGTTACAAGAGCAAGCCAGATCCAGGAACAAAAGGAAGGATATGTTCCAGAGAAAAAGACTTGCTCAAAGCCACACTAGATAAGCCCAGATAAGCCCTACAGCTGATCTGGCCTCTGCTTAAAAAAATGACACAAAGAAAGAATCCATAGCTATTTGCAAGCCACTGTTTATGGTTTCTGCATTTTCTGAGTGAGTTTTTGATCCTGTTTGCCACATCCGAGCATGTTTCCCAGATTCAAGCAGCATCCATAGCAAAGTTATCCTCTGGGAAAGCACAGCCCACTGCATTTTGTACATCTCATCTACTCCCACCATCAGCCTCCCTTAGAACAGCCATTGAGACAAACTTCTTGTAAAGGTGATGGGGACATGAGAAAAGACACACTTTAAAGAATATTCTGCATTTCTCCTTCTGGTCTCCCAAAATTCCTCCAAAACCCTCATCAGTGCTGCTCTCCCACACTGCAGCCTCAAATCCTGAGCACGGTGAGACGTCGGGCCTCAATCACACAAATCAAACTGGAAAAGTTTGGGTTTCACCTTTGAAAATCAGTTTCAGAAATGACCCCTGGTGAGGTTGTGATATTTACACAGCAGCCACAGTGAACCTGAGCAAGTCAGAGCTCAGTCCTCAGGGAGTCAGGTGGAATAAATTACAGCAAGGGATCGATACTTCACCGAGAGGTTGATAGCCTTGTCTCGAAGGGCCCCCAAATGGGTTCCTGCTCCCAAATCCACTCCCATCAATGGATCCATAAGACATTTTCTGGGTAGCGATGGATGCGGGATTGCACTTCAAACCTAAAAAGCAGAGAAAAAGAGAGGCACAGCCCTGTTAAAAGTCAGTTAAGCCCCAGTAGCCTAAGAAAAAAAAGAGGACTGAGAAGGAAAATAAAAAATACAGGGCAATCTCCAAACTTCAGGATGCCCTCCTGCAAAAGAATTTAAAAGCACTAAAATCCAGGTGTTCTGGACAAGAAATGATTTTGAGGGCAAGCAAGTCATTTGACCTCCCTGTGTCCCATTTTCTCCACTGATAAAGGGCAACTTTTAATTCCTCGCTGTTCACAAAGTGCTTTGAGATCCTGAGCTGGAAGGCAAAGACTTAAACACTCTATCAAAAAAAGGTGATGCTGTCTTCTGGAACATTACCACTACACAGCTGGCTGGAGTCTATCCATCACACTGCAGTCCTGATGAACTCTCAAAAAAGACAGTTTGCTGCTATAAGCTTCTGGGCCTCCAGTAGAAATATTAGAGACAGAGTTATTTTGCCTTGCTGGTTAAAAAAAATAAAATTAAAAATCTGCCAGGCCTTAGGTAGCAGCAGCAGAATGAAATAAATGCAGCAGTGTCAGAGGAAGACAACTTCTTCCTCCTTCCCACATCCTTATCCACAGAAATGCCTCACCCAGACATCCTCCAGCATTTCAACAGTGTCCCAGGGCTTTGGTATCAAAATAGTTCACCTCAAAGGCATGGATGTGATGGCAGCAAAGGAAGAGAAGAGGTAAAGGTGCTGCATGAGCTGGGAAATGATACAGAACCAAACCCAGCTGCCACTTTCTTACACCAAGGCTATGAAAACAAACACCCCACACTGGTGTTTCTACCACAATAAATGGTTACAATCCCACAAGAATAGCAACACTTTTGGTGTGATGGCAGAATCAGAAGGGTTTGGGTTGGCAGGGACCCTTAAAAGTCATCTAGTCCAACCTCCACGGCCTGAAATGTTTCTAGTGATGGGGCACCCTGGTCCAGTGTTCCACCACCCTCACCTTAAACTAAAATTCTTCATTATAACTATTCTCTGTCTACACTCTTTTAGTTTAAAACCATTGTCCTATCACTACAGGTGCTGCTGAAAAGCCTGTCCTCATCTTTCCTACACTAAGTATTGAAAGGACTCCCCAGAGCCTTCTCTTCTCCAGGCTGAACAACCCCAGCAGTGCAGCCTTTCCTCACAGCAGAGCTGGCTCATCTCTCTGATCATTTCTGTGGCCTCCCCTTGTTCCAACAGGTCCGTGTCTTTTGTGTATTGAGAAAGATGTTGTGGTGTTAGGCTGGATGACATGAGCTGTGATTCTCCATTCTGGGCTTGGACATTCAAATTTCTCATGTTCTGGACCAGCCATTTTCCCTCTGACATGCAAAAAGCTGGGAATGGCCTCCACTTTCAGTGGCACATGACCACGTGTCAAATGATATCGTGATTTATAGATATCTCAGAAAAGGGCCAAAGTCTCTTTTGGGATGCACTGACACTGACACTTGCAGCTATTCCTTTGATTTGTCCTCCATGGAAAGCAAAGCACCAGAAAATCCCAGTCTGTGCTGGACTGGGAACAGCCTGATGGCCTCAGGCACCTGTTGTACTTCATTCTCCTTTTTTTTTTTCCTTTCAGAGTTTCGAAACCAAGCAAAAAAATCAGCGCTGAGATTCGCCAGACAGCGAAACTCCAGGACCAAAAGGAATAACTCACCATCCTCCCTTAATTGGGCCAGACACATGAAAGAGGATGAAAGTGCAACTGCCTTGAGAAAGCAGTGGTTGGGAGCTAAATCCATGAAAAGTGCAGGAAATCCAGGGTGCAGCTTCCCCAGCCAGCCTCAGTGTACCATGTGCACACATAATTGCCATCCGAGGCTGCAGGTGCCCCCAGGCCAGAAATTCTTCATTTTAGGGAAACAGCCTTCAGCCCAGACTGATGGAAACTGAGCTGTGAGAGCCTGAGCAGCCAGAGAGGGTGAGGGAGTGTGCTGGAGTGTGCTTCAAGGAGACAGAAAATGGAGCAAACAAGAGGAACCAAGGGGCAGACCTGAAAACCAAGGGTCTGCAAAACACTCAACAGCAAAACAATCCATCGTGCCAGGCGTGTAAAACTGCAAAAGCATGAGCTCCATGGAAATAAACCCTACAACTGTGCTTTCTCCCAGCAGACATTAGAGCAACTTCCAGTAGCTCATAAGGGTCTGCAAGAGAGGTGGAGAGGGACTTTTCAGGAGGGGGTGGAGTGGTAGGACAAGGAGTAATGGCTTTGAACTGAAACAGAGTAGGTTTAGTTTGGATATTTAGAAGAAAGTCTATATTCAGAGGGTGGTGAGGCCCTGGAACAGGTTTTCCAGAGAAGTTGTGGCTCTCCCATCCCCGGAACTGTCCAAGGCCAGGTTGGACAGGGCTTGGGGCAACCTGGGATAGTGGAAGGTGTCACTGCCCATGGCAGAGGTCTGGAACAAGGGGATCTTTAAGGTTCCTTCCAACCCAAAACATTCTGTGATTCTGTGGTGTCTTGGTGGAAATTCTTGATGGTTGCTAAAACCCACAAGAATCAGTTGAAGACTCAGTTGGGAAGTGTGTGATGGAACAAACCTCAGCTCTCCCAGATCTCAGGTGAGCTCAGAACTACCAACACAACCTTCATCAAACAAAATGCAACCCGAGATCCAGCAAAACTCTTACCTGGGAAAACAGGCACATGGAAGACCCTTAGGAGGAGGTCTTTGGGCACAGATAAGGAATTATTTTCTTTATCTCCCACAGTTTAAGACCACTGCAGAGATTTGGGACAACCAAACAGCTGGAAAACAGCCTCTGCACAGGGATTTTTCCTGACCCACCCTCTCTCTTTAGAGATAAGCAAGTGGAAACATTTCTGGCCATGACTTCTCCAAGGCCACGGACAACAAACATGGAGTGAAAATCTACACCCTGTTGTAAAATGCCTTGATTACAACTGGGCAAGAGTAGTTTTGGCAAACAGTGAATGTGCCTATTTTTTCTCCAACAGAGTGGTGTGAAAGGAGGGCTTTTAGAGCACTCCAAGCATTTGATGTTGATTTATCATTTTCAGGACGTGTTTCCATTTTAAAGCTTTTTTTCTCCTTGTAAGGGAGGAAAAATAGAAAGAATTGAAAATGAAATATTTTGTTGTAGCTCAACCAACCTTTTTAGCAGAAGCCACCTCCCACCCCACCCTACCAAGCTATTGAAATATCCCTTACTCACACAGCTCTGGAGCCAAATTCTTACTCCACAGCAATATATTACAGGAAAATTTAAGAGCAGATCTAAATGCCTTTAATTTGATTGGCAATAAAAGCATTTCCCTCCCCATCCCCATGGCACTTCCCAAGCCTTTTGTCTACTGCTCCTCAGGGAAACTTGTCCAATTTACTGTGAAGGCAGTTTGTACAAATTGGAACAAGCATTTCCTAACATACTAGACCCAAAAAAAAAAAAAAAAAAAAGAGCAAGAAAAAAGAAAAAACATTTTTTCACAGCTTTGTCCTCATCACCTGAAATACAAATAAAAGAATAACCACATCCAAGCCAGACTAAAAGGGGCATGAGTTTGCATTTTAATGAAATCAAGTACTTCTTCCTTTGAGTATCCTGTGGAAGCCAATCATGCTGTGACTAGAATACTGGGATGTAGAATCTCAAGGAAAGAGTTGGTCCATATCTCTTGGGCTGAGAAAGATATTGGCAAGTAAAACTATGCAGGCAAAATTATTTAAGAGCTCCGAACCCATCAGTCTCCTTTTAGAGACACTTGGGTGGGCAGCATTAGTGGTGGGAACAAAAGGTGAGATTTCACCATGGAAGAAATATTATTATTATTACTATTATCATTATTATTATACTATTTCATCTCAATCATTAAACTGTTCTTATCTCAACCCACAAGCTTTCTCACTTTTATTCATCTACTTCATTTCCCCCAACCTGCTGGGGATGGTGAGGGAGAGGCTGTGTGGAACCCATTTGCCAGCTGGAATTAAACCACAACAGCACTTTAGACAATTTATTTATATTTAAAGTTGAGATTGGCTGAGAAAGGCATGAGCTGGAACATTTCTTTCCAGATAATACTGGAAAAAAGTGAGAAAGGAGGAGAGACATGGAGATATTGGAGCAAATCCACTGAGGGACCATAAAGATGTTTAAGGGATGGGGGCATCCCCTGTATGAGGAGAGGCTGAGGGAGCTGGGGCTCTTCACCCTGGAGAAGAGAAGGATGGGGTTGTTACTGAGGTGCACAAATATCCGATGGAAAGAAGCAAACATGGGGCCAGATTCTTCCTGATAGTGTTCAGTGACAGGACAAGAGGCAAAAGGGATTGAAATACTGGAAATTCCGCTTCAAAAAAGAAAAGAAAAAAACAACAAACTTGCTTGTTTTGAATATGGAGTGGCTTTTTTGCTCATTTTGTGGTTTGTTTTTTTGGTTTTTTTTATGGTGGGAGTCATCAAACATCAGCACAGGCTGCACAGAGAGGCTGTGGCATCCCCATCCTTGGGGATATTTAAGCCCTGACCGATCATGTGCCTGAGAAATCTGCTTCAGGTGACCCTGGTGGGAGTTGGACAAGATGATCTTCAGATGTTCTTTTCTAACTCAGGGATTCTGCAGTTTTCCTCCTGTGATGCCTGAAACAGCATCAGAGCCATTCATGGTCCTCTTGGCAGACTGGAGGCCACTTACAGTGCCTATTTATTAAACAGGTGGAGAAAAGAGCAATAAAATTGCAAACCCACCATTTTATTTTTTTTTTCCCATTTCCTGTAAAAACAGTGGAATAAAGCCACTGAAAGTATGCAATGGTGAAAACCAGAATGACAGCCACTATGCAGTGGGCAAGAAAAAAAACATTTTTTCACAGCTTTATCCACATCACCTGAAATACAAATAAAAGAAAAACCGCATCCAAGCCAGACTAAAAGGGGCATGAGTTTGTATTTTAATGAAATCAAGTATTTCTTGCTTTGTATATCCTGTGGACGCAAATCATGACATGACTAGAACAGTAGGATGTACAATCTCAAGGAAAGGGTTGGCCCAAACCAAGCTTCAACTCTTTATAGAAGTTAGCAGGCAGTGGTTGCCTGTTATGCTCTCATGTTTTCATGGCCAAAGAAACTGATAAGAGGTGCAGGGGATTTTTTTTTTAGACATAAATTAGAAAAATCATAGAGTCACAAAAGGCTTTACGTTGGAAGAGCCCTAAAAATCATCCAGTTCCAACCCCTTGCCATGGGCACAGACACTTTCCACTATCCCAGGTTGCTCCAAGCCCCATCCAATCCGGCCTTGAGCAATTCCAGGGATGGGGCATCCACAGCCTCTCTGGGCAACCTGTGCCAGGGCCTCAGCTCCCTCACTGTAAAGAATTTCTTTCTAATATCTAATCTAAACCTACTCTCTTTTGCCATTTAACACTCCCAGTGGACTGTTGCCATAACCAAAGAACAATCTCTGTGGTGTTCACCAAGCTCTGCTCTCTCCATGTGTATTTTGAGCAGGGAGCTGGGTGATGGAACAGGAATTATCCTCATCAGATGCACACACAGCACCCAGCAGGAGAGTTGGATGAGAGCTCCAGCCTCCAGAACAATCTCAACAAACCAAAAGTAATCTTCAACAAAGAAAATAAGGCTCTGCATAATCCAGGTCAACTGCAGGGGCCCGAATCTAGAAAGAGCAAACAAGAGCACCAACAGAGGATGGGGAGCTGCTGGCCAGTGTTGCAGACAGGGATGGATGGGTGCCACAGGCTTCAAGCTGGACATGGATCTGCAGTGACATTTCCTGTAACAGTGGCAGCATCGTCACGGGCTGTGTAAACAGGATTACAATCTTCTCGACAAGGCAAGCAAACCTTTTGCTCGACCTCACGCTGTGGATCCTCAGCTGCAAGCAACAAGCTCCAGCAAAGATTTTTGTCAGAGACTGAAGAGAGTCTGGAGGGAACTCGGAGAATGGCAACAGGTCAAGCAAACATAGCCTGATAGGAAACACTGAGTAAATGGGGTTGCTTTTCCTACCGAAGGGAAGATTGATGGGAAGACTTAATTCTTCAATTCTGCAAGGCTGCTGCAAAGAGACAGGGAGGAAAACATTATTTTCATTCCTTTTGGGCAAGGCAAGGGGATAGATCCAAACCAAAGCTGGAAAGATGAACTGAGACATTTGGAGAGCCTATGAGGAAGGATAGAGCACTTTTGGGAACAGGCAACATGGAGAAAGGTCTTCTTGCACCTGGAGGTGATAAAACCAGCCAGTACTGGGTCCAGTCCTGTTTAACATCTTCATTGATGACCTGAATGATGGGGCAGTGTATCCTCAGCAAGTTTGCCTATCCCAACAAACTCAGAGGAGTGGCTCCAACTCCAACCCAGCCTGGCTGTGGACACTTCCAAGTTTGGGGCAGCCACAGATTCTCTGAGAAACCTGTGCCAGGGCCTCACCATCCTCTGAATATAGAATTTCCTTCTAATATTAAATCTAAGACAGCTCTCTTTTAGTTTGAAGCCATTACTGCTTGTCTTGTCTCTTCAGCCCTTGTCCAAAGTCCCTCTCCAGCTCTCTTGGAGCTCCCTTAGGCTCTGGAAGAGGTTCCCCGGAGCCACGGAGCTCCAGGCAGGGGCTCCAACTCTCTGATCCTCTTTGTGGCCTCCTCTGGATTCACTCAGGCAGCTCCACATCCTTCCTGTGTTGGGGGCCCCAGAGCTGCAGGTGAGATCTCACCAGAGCAGAGCTGAGCAGAGGGGCAGAATCCCCTCCCTCACCTGCTGCCCACCCTGCTCTGGAGCCAGCCCAGCCCAGCCTTGGCTTTC
>JAWWMU010000106.1:148758729-148772896 GCA_035048155.1 Cinnycerthia olivascens
TTCTCCTTCTCCTTCTCCTTCTCCTTCTCCTTCTCCTTCTCCTTCTCCTTCTCCTTCTCCTTCTCCTTCTCCTTCTCATTCTCATTCTCATTCTCCTTCTTCATAAGTTTGGGTGATTTTGTGTGATTGGTTGGGAAATTCCTCAGTGCAGGACATGGGTGACTGGTTGTTGGGTTTAAAGCTAAAATGGGTTTGCTGGCATCTCATAATTGTGTAGTTGAGGCTTGGAGGACCTCTGTGTGCTCCATTTTTGCCTTGTTAACTTAGCATGTAGAAGGACTCACGGCCAGTGAGGTTGTAACTGAGATAAAATAACAATAAATATCCAAGTCTGAACACGAACTCGGCCTCCTGTGCTTTTAATCCTAACCTGAAAAGAAGAACCCAGGAGAGTGAAGGGGTTTGCCACAGGCACAAGGAACTAAGAGGTTCACACCTGATAAAGAGCGTGCAAAAGCTGCATCTGTGCTGTGTTTCATTTTACTGCTCTGCACGGAAGTGCTGCAATTATGTCATATAATTGCACCCCTGTTAGGGATGAGCGTGAATTAAGGTGGTTATAAGGTATAAAAAATATTTAGGTCGCAATAAGGTGAAGTGAGAGACAGACTCTGATCTGCTGTACCTGCTCTCGGCTGCAATGCCCACAGAATTCCTTTTCCAACACCCAGGAATTCCTATTCCAACATCATTACACGGAGATGCAATATTGAGTAGAAATACAAATACTCACACTTGATTTTTTATATCCTGAATCCAAACTTGTCCAATCTCACTGGTCCCATTATTTTATTGTTTGGTGAGTGTTTTTAGTGACTTGACTCTACATAAACAGTACGATCCACGTTTGAGAATTCTTTCCTCCTGCCCTTTGTAGCCATCAGCCAGCTTTTTAACTGATATTTTCTTGTCTCAGAAACCTTTTTCGGCCTGAAAAAAGCACCATTCTGAAAATAACTAAAAGGAAGGAGACCTCTGTAATGGAGTTGGGACATGGACCAAAAGAACTTGTATTTCAAATGTTCTATTGCACTGTTTACTTGTGCTACATTCAGAGCTTTGGGAAGCCATCCAAACCTGCACAGACACAAAATAATCCATGGAAATTACAGCTGCAAGGTGCCAGTGACAGCAAAAAGTGTTTTGATGGGGAAAATGAAACTGAAGATTCGAGCAGGAGGTGAAAAGCATGGAATAGCTTATGCAGGAAGAGAAATGTCCAAAATATAAAAGGTGACCTGAGATTTGTCATGACCACCACTCCTCAAAAAAATAAAGTGACAAAGGCAATGAAAGAAACCCTGTGCAAAAATTAATTGGACAAAAGCTGCAGGAGTTTTTGTCCTGCCCAGAGGATTTTGCTTCCCCTCCTATGTCACTGGAGGATCTAAGGAGTCTAGAAGAGAGGAGGGGAGGGGATGTGGTGGCTGCTGAGCCCCTGAGCACATAAAGCTTTTCTGAAGATGCATCACGGAAAGTCCAAGAACACCTCTCTGTTTCCAAAACCACTCACAAGCTCGTGGCTCCTCTGCAACCTTTTCACAAGGACTCGTGGTGATAGGACAAAGGGGAAATGGCTTCAAACAGAAAGAGGGCAGGTTTCGATTGGATATTAGGAAGAAATTCTATATTCAGAGGGTGGGGAGGCTCTGGCACAGGTTGCCCAGAAAAGTTGGGGATGCCCCACCCCTGAAAGTGTCCACGGCCAGGTTGGATGGGGCTTGGAGCAACCTGGGATTACTGGAAGGTTTCCCTTTCTGTGGCAAGGGAGTTAGAACTGGATGAGTTTTTAACCCAACCAAAACCATTTCATAATTTGCATTCCCCTTGGTAAATAACCTGATTAAGTGACATTTAACTTGAAAAAAATAATGTTCAAAAGATATATCAGCCATGCAAAAATGCAAACTATTTTTAAATTTAGAGAAGATAGAAAAGCTTATCTGTTGTATCTTTCAAATCAACCCCCAATTTCACTATTAAGAGGAAAAAAAAAAACATTTTAACTGGAGCATAAAGGATGTAGTTTAAGGTCAAATAAAACCACAAACAATTCAGGCAATTAAGATCATGGGAGCACTGGGAGGGTGCAGGGTGTTGTGTCTAATGGGTTCCACAACAAGACCAGAAATATTCATTTAAATTAAGCAGTGCCTCCTTCTTTGTGCTGCTTTAATCCAAGGATTAAACGTTTTCCACCAAAGAGATGAGAATCTGACCCCTAATGATTACATGCCCATAAAAACCAGAAGGTATTGCTGATATTTCAAGTAAGTATCATAAACTACTGCATCAACTGAATTTTTCCAGGCATTGTACACACTGCAGAGCTTTCAGAATAAATCGTTTCACTGCAAAAACAGAGGGTGTGCAGCCCCAGCAGGGAGGGGGAGTCCCACTTTAAATTGCTCAGAGGAATCACCTGCCTCTACCAGGCCATTATTTTGCAGGCAAACATTTTAAAATCCATTTTCAAACACTCAATTCAAAAAGCTGAGGTAGCCGCTCCCTGCAGATAAAATTAAGATGAATTATAAGGGAATGAAAGGCTAAAAAAAGAAATCTGGTCCAGATGGATTCCCGTCTGAATTCTATAAAATATTTACAGATCTTCTGTCACCAAAACTTACGTTTCTTTTCGATGAGCTGGAAACCAAAGGCTGTCCACCTGTCTTCCTTTTATTTTTTGGTTTTAAACTCTCATGGAAGATATAGTAAAGTTATTTAGGAGGGAAAAAAACAAACAAAACCAAACCTAGGAAAAAAAAACCAAACTAAAGAAATAAGCCAAAATAAACCACCAAAATCCAACTGGCTTTAATCAGGGGGCAATTACTGCAACTCCAATTAATCAATGTTGATTCTGCAAATCCTACACAAAAGAGAGATTGACCCTTTGCTTAATTTAGTCCAAATTTTTTCCCTAAATTCCAGGCTCAAGATTTTGATCATTAAAATAGGCTCAGCTTGGGTAAGCAAAGCCTGATACTACCATCATTCACACAATAAATTAACAGCCTAGTCCCCTGACAGTGCTGTCTCTAGATACCAAAAGATACTTCATCATGTGTCATAAGGGTACAATATCCACTTTTTCATTTCAAACCAGCCAAAAAAGTTCTCAGTTTTCTGCTCCTAAATCTGTACATTCCATTTTCCTACAGCCAGAGTGGCAGAGCTCAGCTCCCCGAGGAGGAGGGGGCAGTTTATATGAACATGACATGCTGATTGACTTTCTGTTTGTTCTGGTCTCATAGGTGATGGAGCAGAGGGAAACACAGCAATCCTTTAAACTGCCAATTATCCCATCAGTCCTGGCAGGACTTTTGGAGAAAGATGTGACTGAACACCAGCTCAACCATTTTGTTTCAGGGTGTGCATCCAGGCAGGGTTGGTACCTCTGGATTTGATTTTAAAAATAACAGTGAGGTGAAACCAGGCAGTGAAGGTCCAGGTCATGGCTCTCCGATTTCTTGCTCAAGGCTCTGCATCTTTGTTCTTCTCCCCGTCTCAAGTAAGGGAGCCAAAGGTCTTAAAACATGAATTTCTACCACAACAATCACAGAATCACGGAAATCTCTTAGGTAGGAAAGCCCACTAAGAGGACCAAGTCATACCCTTCCCACAGCACTGCCAAGGCCACCACTAACCCATGTCCCCAAGTGCCACATCCACACATCTTTTAAATCCCTCCAGGGATGGTGACACCACCACTGCCCTGGGCAGTGCCCTGTTCCAATGCTTGTCAGCTCTTTCAGTGAAGAAATTTTTCCTGATGCATGATGTGCTAGACCAGAATTTCTGTCTTTGTTGGCTGTTCTCAGCTCAGTGTAGCACAAAGAATTATCTCCACATATCTATTTGCAGATTAAAAGGGAAAAACAAGCAAACAAGCAAAACCCACCCCACTATGGTCTGCTTCCAAGCCATTTCACGTACTATGAGATAAGAACTTAAAATGTTTTAGATGTTGGAGGTGTATCCCTTTTTTTTCAATTTGACCTTGGATTCATTACTCAGTTATTATGCTCTTTACAAGCAGAATAAGAGACTACATAATGATTTGGTCTCCGCTGGATGTTGACTTGATAAACACTACAATTAATTCAAATTACCATGCTGCCCTTCCTTTCCCTTCACACTTTCAGAAATGTCTCTCTAAACCAATCTATGATTACCAGTCATACATAAAAGCTCAGAAAAACACTCCTCCACAAGCATATGGCAGAGCAAATTCGTCCAGCACAGCCTTTATCTTGAGGAAGGCATTACCCGGTGACAGAGATCTCTCCACGTGTTGGCTTTCCTCAGAAAGGCACAGAGATATTCTTTATCCCATCTTGGAGTGCCCTGTATCCTCAGGAGAGCATCCTGCTCCCAGAGATGCTTCAGGCAGACGCAGACTGTAATCAGCTACCCAGGATCTCAGCTGTGACATCCATCCTCAAAGTCAAGCCTGCGCTTTCCAGGAGCTGTACCAGACTCCAGGCACACGCCATGGCAACCAAATTCAAGTGCACTTGTTGAAAACCATCACTTATTCAGAGAAAAAAAAAAAAAAAAAGAAAGAGCAGGGAGGAGAGGGGAGAGGAAAAAAATAGCAGCAAGTTTAACTAAGTACTTTATGAGCAACATAATTCACAGAATCAACGAATCATTTAGGTTGGAAAAGACCTCTAAGATCATCAAGCCCAATCTTTGCCTGATCCCCACCTTGTCAACCAGACCAGAGCACTGAGTGCCATGTCCAGTTGTTTCTTGGATAACCTCCAGGGATGGAGACTCCACCACCTCCCTGGGCAGCTCCTTCTAATAGCTGACAACCTTTTCTATGTAGAAATTCCTCCTGCTGTCCAACTTGAGCCTGCTCTGATGTAGATTAAGGCAATTTCCTATTATCCTGTTCCTTGTTCTCTGGGAGAAGAGACCAACACCCACCCGCCCTTCCTGTCAGGGATTCATGGAGAGCCAGAAGGACCCCCCTGAGCCTCCTTTTCTCCAAGCTGAGCCCCTCCCCAGTTCCCTCAGCTGTTTCTTTTAGGACTTATTCTTTAGGCCCTTTTCCAGAACCATTCCCTTCTCTGGACATGCTCCAGCTCCTCAATGTCTCTCTTGAAATGAGGGGCCCAGAACTGAACACAGCACTCAACACGTGGCCTCACCAGTGGCCAGCATGGATGGACAACCTCTGCCCTGGTCCTTTTGGCCACACTATTTTTCATACAATCCAGGATGCCCTTGGTCTTCTTGCCCACCTGGGCACACCCTGGTTCATGCCCAGACACACAACAGCCACTGTTTAAAGCACGACAATGATCAGCACATCCCCACCAGACCCACCACTCCTGATATTCCCTGTGCCAGGGAAGGAAGGGCACAGGGAACAGCACTTCAGCTGCCAAACACAGCACCAGCTGCTGGTGTGAGTTAACCTGAACCATCACAGCCTCCCTCCTGCATCAGGACATTGTCCCAGAGCACACTGAAGCCATTCAGTCTCCCGGATTTAACAGCATGACACTGGTGCTCAGGTACAGCAAGATGGAAAAGCTCTTAAAATAACATCCTCAAATGGTGTAATTTCATTAAGACAGGCTGACCCTTGCTGCTTCTGCTCGTGTTCCTCCCTGGCATTGTTAGTCTGTGATTTAGTTCACTCCCTGGAAAAACTCTTTTTTCTTTCTGTCTTCCTAATCGTGTATTTATTCCTTATAAATACAGAGGAGTAAAGAGAACACAGACAAACCCTCAAGGTGTTTCTTTCCATGCTGGTCCAAGCAAGAATACAGAAACAAGATATTTTGTGTGTTACAGACAGTGGTTTGCAGGAGTGTGCACAGCCTTCCTTCAGTGCTTATTTAATTACCAAACCCAGGTACAAGAGCTAACACTGCCTGATGGATACATAGAAGACTCTTCGAGCTCAACTCATGGTTCTGCAAGTTAAAGGCTCAAAAGTGATGAAAAACTACAAAATACACAAACTCAAAAACAAACAAGGGAAAAAAAAAATAAAAAATATCCCAAAAACATAGGATGACTATGGTTGGAAATCTAGCCCTGCCCTTCGTGCCATGGGCAGGGACACCTTCCACTGTCCCAGGTTGCTCCAAGCCCCATCCAGCCTGGCCTTGGGCACTTCCAGGGATAGGGCAGCCACAGCTTCTCTGGGCAACCTGAGCCAGGGCCTCACCACCCTCACAAGGAAAAAATTCTTTCTGATGTCCAATCTACATCTTCCCTACTTCATTTTGAAGTCATTTGTTCTTGCCCTGTCACTCCATGCCTTGTCCCAAGTCCCTCTCCAGCTCTCCTGGAGCCCCTTCAGGCACTGGAAGGGGCTCTGAGCTCTCCCTGGAGCCTTCTCTGCTCCAGGCTGGACATTCCCAGCTCTCCCAGTCTGGCTCCAGAGCAGAAGAGCTTCAGCCTTTGGAACATCTTCACGTTGTCCTCTGGACTCACATCAACAAGTCCATGCCTTTCTTATGTTGGGAACCTCAGATGTGGATAAATCACGCCAAGGGATCTCACAAGAGTGAAGCAGAGAGGGACAATCTCTTTGCCAATGAAGCCAACAGAGGTAAGTTAAGCTTGGAAAGCTCCCAGGACCTGGTAACTCAAGGCAGACTTTACTTTGCAAAATCTGAACAGTCTGAAAGCTCCATTTCCTGCAAGGAGAAGACCTGCTGAGTTTCCAGGCATTTCATTCCCTAGCTCTTCTCCAGGATTGCTGCACACACAAGTTTCTCCATCTGTAAAAAAAAATTCAGTTTTGTGTGCATGTCAATCTCTGTGTTTTAAATTCATGTCCCACTCCTGGAAGTGTTCAAGGGAAGGTTGGATGAGGCTTGAAACAGCCTGGTCTAGTGGAAGGTGTCCCTGCCCATGGAAAGAGGGGGTTGAGGTTAGTTGATCTTTAAGATCCCTTACAACCCAAACCATTTTGTGATTCCATGAAAATTACAACATACACACAGTCATTTCAATTCTATATGGTAATCAGCTTTTAAAATAAGTCAAAGACACCTTCTAGAATGTCATTAAAACCCTTGGATTTGTCAAGTGAGTCTCAATATGTAGTTCCATGTTATTTGATCCTCTCTAAAACAAGTTTGTAATGAACAGAACAGAGGCACCAGAATCCCAAGTAAAGGTAAGGATCATCAACCTCAACCCAAAATCCTCTAGAGAGGGTGAACACCAATCAGTAATTTCAATCTGTGGTCTCAAGAGAGCTTCTTCCTTTCCTAAATCTGTCAGAACTCTTGACTATCACAGTCCAGCCCAGCCTCTCATGCTGTTTTACCCATGGGAGAACCCAGAAACCACATTCATCAACCCTTGCAGAAACCTGTCAAACTTTTTACTTAATGAAGTAAAATTCAAAAGCATTTGAATAATTCTTTGATGCACTTCACGACTAAATCAACCCAGACTTTTTCAGGTAGTGAGGAAGACAAGGGATGTAAACTTCATTACAGTTCAGTACAACCACCAGAAAAGGAAAGAATTCATAAAAAGGGTTGGCTCAGTACACCAGTGCCAACCTTTCAGACAGGACTGAGTTATTTCACCCACCAGCTCCTCAAAGAGCACTTGGTGGTCAAAAATATTCAAAGTCTTCCCATTAGAGAAGATACCATCAAAAAAGGTGTTCCTGCCCATGGTGGGGTTGGATAAGATGGTCCTGAAGGTCCTTTCCAACCCAAACCACACAAGGACTCTATGCCTGAAAAACTGCAGAGGCCTTTGCACACTTGGGACGTGACTTTTCCATGGTTTAACCTCTTCAAGAGTGACCAACAGAGCAAGAGAATCCAAATCCACATGTGGCAGCACTTCCACAGCACTGACAAACACACCAAGGACCAGCACTTGCTCATGAAGGGTAAAGGAAAATGTTTTCCTGAGGGACTTCAGTTTAACTGGGATCTGCTTGAAGCCTCCTGCTGTCAGGGCTGGAACGCCCCTGGAATTATTAAACATTACAGCTGACAAGTGTCCTACCTCAGAAAGATTGTTCTTCACTCCAGGGAATTTTGTGATAGACCTCATCTTGATATAGAGGAATTGATCAAAGGACTGAAAATTAGTGGCTGCCTGGGTAATCATGATTCGTTCACTTAAAAAAAACAAACAAAAAAAAAAAAAAAAACAACACCTCAAAAATTATTAACGAAAAATTAAGTCAAGAACCTTGCTGGTTTTAAAAGGCTTGTTTTAAAATGACATTTAATTTTAAAAATAGAAGGGTATGAGAGGACAAAAATAACAACATGTAGGAATTTCAAAGGTATCCCTTCCTGGATATCCACAATTCTCAGCTAGGGAGGATGGCAGTCCTTCCTACATGGGATGAAGAACTGTATAAAACACTCCAAAACCTTATGTTTGCATATGTACTTGGGGGGAAAAAGAAAAAAAAAGGAAAATCAACCAACCAGAGAAAAACTCCACAAAAATCCCCACAATGCCACCACAAAAATGATACAAGAAATCTACAGTCCAAAAAACCCAAAAAGCACAAACAACCAAATAACTATGAAAAAAAAAAAATAAAAAGGCAAAAAATCATTTTCACAGTGGAGCTGGTACAGGACAGGAAACAACTCAGGAACAATTCAGATAAATCAGGAATGTTTGTAAATTATTTCCACCTTTGGAAAATATTTGAAAAACATTCAGACACAAAGTTTCACTAAAAGTCAGCGGAAATTAGTGTCCACCCCATCGGCCGCTCAGGGAAAGTCCAAAAATAGCAGCTGAGATGTGATTAAATCCAGCAAACCTGGGTAACACAAGCACCAAACGCTGTGAAAGAGCAGGACAAGCAGCGATTTGGCTCATTAGTGCTGATTTGTGACACCATTTGAAAAGAATCAAGGGGATTCCAGAAGAAAAGCTAACGTGGAATCAAAGTGAAAAGGTAAAGCAGGCAATACTGTGCTCTTTAATGGCCTGTCAGCCTAACAACAAATCTGGGAGAAGAAGAGGGAAAAAAAATGAAAGATGAAAAAGAAGAAGAAACAGCTGATGTTGGACTCAATTATTAAAGAATTATTTAATTTTGGGCTGCAATGGGCAATTTAACACTTCCTTTCTCGCCAGCAAGGAAGGGACAGCTCAGTGCATTGGTTCTTCATCTGTTGGAAACCTCAGCCATGAGAGGAAGTTATGAAATATTCCAATCAGCATGGATTTATGGAAGCTGTGGTTTACTGAACCTCAGGAAATGTTTTTGTCAACAAGACCACGTCACACTGATGACATGAAACCTGTGAGACAGAGCATCAGGGGAGCAACCAAAGAAAACCGACGTGTCCCAGAGCTAAAAAACCCACCAACAGCAATCAGGCTATAATTACATGCAAGCCAATTCCAGAGGTGGGACGAGTTTCCAAAACAGTCCAACAGGGATAGATTAGGCATTGGAACAGTCTGCCCCTGTCCAACCCTACTACCAAGTTGGATGAAACATTAACAAAGCACCAAAAGAGAATCCAGAGCGCCTACAAGAGAGATGGAGAAGGACTTTGGATGGAGTCAGAGGACCAGGGGGAACAGCTTCAAACTGAAGGACGAAAGGTTCCCATTGGATATTGGCAAGAAATTCTCCCCTGTGAGGGTGGGGAGGCCCTGACACAGAGAAGCTGTGGCTGCCCCTGGATCCCTGGAAGTGTCCAAGGCCAGGCTGGATTGGGCTTGGAGCAGCCTGGGATAGGGAAAGGTGTCCCTGCCCATGGCAGGGGGTGGAACTGGATGAATTTTAAGGTCCCTTTCAACCCAAACCATTCCATGATTCTTAGAATTGGCTCCCTTGGTGAAAGAAAGCAGCACTAAAAACAATTTAAGTGGAAAACTGATGTTCAGCCAAAAATGATGAGCTTAGGTTGCATAAATCCAGGAAAGTGAGGTTCTCAGGGTTTCCAGGTCCTCCTCCCTGGATCAGTAACCTCTCACTTGGAGCCTTATTTTGACCCAGTGGTTGGAGTCCACAGCAGTGTCATCCACACCCCAGCTTTGCTTTCTGAAGTCCTTAAAAAAGGAATCATCCTTTTCCCCAGGAGCTATTTACATTTTATTTTTGTTTCTCTCTCTGTCAAAAGTGTTTAAGTTATACAGATACATCACAGCCTTACTCTTCTCCATTAAATATTAAAAGGAATTTTTTGTTTGTTTATGTTTTTTTGCTGTTTGATCCTTTTTTTTAATTTAGAAATAGAATGCAAAGAAACAACCGTGTTCAACTTTGCATTAGTGCTGCTCTACCTAAATTATTATATTACAAACACGCATCTTTCTTGTCTTTGCACAAAATTTTGTTTGATAATGGGAGTTTAAAATATTCTTGATATCTCACCTAGGAGGATGTTTCTTCCAGGAAAGAAGAACTACAAACAAATATATTTAATGCAAGAATAGATAAAACTATCAATATTATGTAGTGAGGTAAATAGAGCACTTGGAGGAAAAAAAAGAAAATAAATTAAAAAATAAAACCAAAAACAACACAAAACAAAATATTAGAATAGGAGATTTACATCTACAGAAACTAAGAAAATTTGGAAAGACAGATTTTATTCTAGGTCATGGCTTGAAACAGTTCCTGGGTTTTTTCATTATGGGAAAAAATCTGGGGTAGTGAGCGAAAGTGTGGATTTAATTTCTCACTACCCAAATGTATTTTAATTTGCAATAAATTAAATTTCCTTGAGTCAAGTCTGTTTTGCCCATGAGGGTAATTAGTCAGGGATGTCCCTGCCTGTTCCTTGACCCATGAGCTCCCTTATTCTATTTTCCTCTCGTGCAGGGAAGGGGGGATGAGCAGCTGGGTGGGTTTGCAGAGACTGATGCACCACAGGCAGCAACAGGTGTAAAACACCTCAAAAAACAGCAGCTCAAAAGTGAAATTAGAAAGTTCAGCTTCAACCACATCCAAAGGCTCAGCCCTGTCCCTGTAACTCTTCTCCTGACCTCACACATTCAGGGAATTTTTGCTTTATCCTGAGGTTTGACACTGCTGTTCTTCCCCTTGCCCCACATTCCCTTACAGGACAGTATTTCCCTCTTGCAGAGCTATTTTCCAACCTATCCCTTCCTCTCTTGCTACACCAAAATATTCAATGTATGAGAACCCTTTAAAACATTCCTCCCTCCACAATCTGAAATTAATAATTCTGCATGGAAGACCTTCTTCTTTTTTTTTCTCCTGTGTTTGTGCAGCACCCGGGATCCCCAAGTTGCCTATTATAAAAATATATGGCGAAAATGGAGCTACAAAGAATTGGACACACAAAAAAAAAAAAAAATACTGAAAGACTATAATAGCAGAAACCAGCAGAGATATGATAAAAAATGAAATTAAATCCACCAATGTGCATTCACCCCAGCTTTGATTTCAGCTATTAATGTGCAAATGATGACTGCTCAGATCTGCTGTGCTGCAAATTGCTCAAGTTCAGATTCACCCACCTTAATAGGAAGCTAATAAGAAAAATGTTATTATTCATCTCTTCCATTTACCTGTAAGTGAAGATATGGGCCACGATACAAATGCACACAAGATCACCACTTTTGATTCTTTAGACATGGGCATTTAACAAATTATTTAAGTGACATTTTTGCTACATGCAGGATAATGTCCTTTGCTCCAGAGAAGTAATTCCAGGCATTCTAACTCCAAGATTTCATAAATTTTAACCAGAGTTAAGTTTCTTCTCTTCTAGAACATAAAAAAGTTGTCAAAATCCCATTTAATATCTTTTAACTCATTTATATGACCACAAGATATCTCACAAAGAAATGTCCATACAGAAGTACCAAAAATTACTGAATCCATTCATTCCTCCTGCAATTTGTCCTCCTGGTTTTCATGTCCATTGCTGGAGATGCACACACACCTTTTCTCTCCTGGCAATTTATTGTCTCCCTGTTCCAAGAAGCCACCATCACCTTTTTTTCTTTTTATTTTCTGAATCCATAATTCTGTGCAATTTTATGCTTGATTATGTCTCTAGCATGAGGAAGCACATGATTACTTGTGGGGGCTGTAACACATTTTCCCTATTAAAGGTGGTAGCCTACAGTCTGCAGAAACCACTGAAAATTATTATTGGCTACAAGAAGATTATTTTTTGGGTTGGGTTGGCGTTTTGCTGATTGGTTGGGAAAGGGGTTTTTTGGTGTTTTGGTTTGGTTGGTTGGTTCTTTATTTTTCTTGCAGGCCACAAAAAAATCTTCATCACTTGCTTTGTTTTCCCTGTCCTCAGCAATCTCCTCATGAGCATTAGGAGAAAGTTAAAAACCCCTACCTATAGCAACCAAAACTTTGCAATTTTCAGCTCAGATACCACTACAAATTCTGACTTCTCAAACACCTGGTACCTTCCACTCACCTTTTTATCAGCTCACCCTGTGCTAAGCAAAGGAGTGCAGGGGTTTTAACATCCCCATCAGGAGTTTCCTCCATTAACACCAGTGCTCCCAAATTCCTTCTCAAAACAGGGTTCCCCAATTCCTCCTGTTCCCCACTCCGGGCCTCCCTACACCACCACAGCATGACAGACAGACCATGGAATCATTCAGGTTGGAAAAGACCTTCAGGACCATCAAGCCAAGCGTTAACCCAGCCCTGCCAGGGCCACCACTAAACCACGTCCCCATGGTGCCACATCTACGTGGCTTTTAAAAACTCCTCCAGGGATGGAGGATTGTGCTCCACCGCTTCCCTGGGCAGCCTCTTCCAATCCTTCTGATGAAGAATTTTTTCTTAATATCTGTCTTAGTTTGAAGACAGGTATGCCTGCTAGGAAAAGCAGGAGTCTTTCTCTTGCAATGGAGAAAGTAAACTTCTTCTCTCTAAATTGCTATACTTTTGGAATTAAAGGGGCTCTCAGGCAAAGGATTTGCTATAAGAATAACAGTTCTTTACTAATGAGTCTAACAAGATAAACAAAATAACAATAACTATAGTATCAGCACCAAACAGAGTTAGGAAAAGTCACAGTTTTCTCTGATGCTGGCACCTTTCTGAGGGGAAGGATGAGCAGGAGTCCCGAGGGATGAGATGGATCCAAAGCTCAGCAGCAGGGGTTGAAGCTGTAAGAAGGGTCCCAGCAGGCAGGAGAAACGGTGTGGAGAAAACTCAGAGCAAAACTGAAGCAGCCGTGGGTGCAAAGTGATGGGGCAGCAGCTCCTGGCAGGGCAGGGACAGACCAGGGTCTGAATTCCCGGCGGACCCACGAAAGTCGCTCCAAGCTCAGCTCCAGGTGAGGTCTGGTGAGCTCTCCCCAGAGTCAAAGACTGAACTCCTCAGTTCTTTCCGAGCTCCCCAAGAGAGAGGTGTAGTCGGTGCCACCCCCTCTTGACAGTCACCTCTTTTGTCTCTTCCAAGTACTTTAAAGTGCCCATAAGCACCCAGCAATCAGCTTCCTAGCAACTCTTTTGGGAAAAAAATTCTACACTAAAGCAACCCAACCCCCAACAATATCCAATAGAAATGTTTCCTGGCAGAACCTGAGGCTGCTTCCTCTTGTCCTGTTGCTTGTTGCTTTGAGGGATGTGCAACACACGGCTCCACCCCATGTCACCTAAACCAACAGCCTGTAGGTGCACAGCCTTCTCCATCCACATCGGGCTTCCCATGGGGGAAAAGAAGAAACAGAAAATGAAAGCAGGATGGAATCCCCCTGATGATATTTATCTACTGTCCCACTTGGCCCTACAGACATTGTCTGTCTCCACCCCAGAGCCACCAACCAGGTTACAGAGCAGAGGAGGGAAAAAGGGGATTTAGTGATAACTCTGATCATGAAGATGCCACCGAACAACACCTTGTGTGCAACAGCATTTCAATCTAAACTAAATTAATTGCAGAAGTTCAAATAATTAAGCACATGCATAAAAATTAGTAGTTTTACCATCCTTTGATGCGCAAAAAAACCCCAAGATAGCACTTTGGAAGTTAAATGTTCAGCTAAAGTGAATGGTTTAAATCTGTAGAAAGGCTCTCACTTGGATCAAACACTCCAGACCAGATGTGCTGAAATAAGCAAAAAGAAAAAAAAAAAAAAATTAAAAGGAAAAAGAAAGAAAGGAAAAGGAAAAGGAAAAGGAAAAGGAAAAGGAAAAGGAAAAGGAAAAGGAAAAGGAAAAGGAAAAGGAAAAG
>JAWWMU010000106.1:148772996-148787466 GCA_035048155.1 Cinnycerthia olivascens
AAAAAGAAAAAGAAAAAGAGAAAAAGAAAAAGAAAAAGAAAAAGAAAAAGAAAAAGAGAAAAAGAAAAAGAAAAAGAGAAAAAGAAAAAGAAAAAGAAAAAGAAAAAGAAAAAGAGAAAAAGAAAAAGAAAAAGAAAAAGAAAAAGAAAAACCTTCCAGTCTCCCCAGGTCATCACTGCAGCATCCCAGGAGTTTTAGCCATACTCAATAAATTAATGATTTATAAAACTATCAGCTATTCTATGTATCGTGGCCTAGTTACCCAGGAAAAAAATCAAAACAAAATCTATTGTATTTGGTGGGAAGATGGAGTAGCTGGTATGCAATCAAAAAAAATCAAAATCTCACTATTCTCATCTATTTCCCTTCCCTAAGAACCTCTCCAGAACTTCAGACCACCTCTACTACCACTTTTTACTACTGAACAATTCCATTTCAGTCTCTCTCTCTCTGCACACGCCTTGGATTCCCACATGGCCATCCAGGAGCTCAAAAATGTCACGTCTGTTATTAAAAATAACATCCAAACACATTTTTCTCCCTTCATTCATAGCAAGAGGTGCTTCTTTCTGGGTGAACTTCCAGCCTGCTTCAGCAAGCAGAACTGACTCACTTCTCCCACAAACTACTGCATGCCTTTTACATTATTTATACTCCAAGTCGTTATTTCTCTGCATTAGCAAACAAGAACAAAATAGCCAGGGTTTCATTTTTATGTCTTCCAGTGAGGTGAAAATGCTGTCGATGGATTTCTTCCTCAAGCAAAAAGTTTGCTGGACCAACAGCCTGATGTAATTAAGGTTAGACACCTCAATTAAAAAGAAAATCCAATTTTTGGTGTGTTATTTCTTTCCATTACAGAATCACCATTTCTGTACGTGATACGTGAGTTACAGGATGCTGCCAGATAAAACACAGCACATAAATATAAAATTATAGATATTATTAAAGATTATTCTGAGTTAAATAATAAACACACTGCAGCAGAATTTTCTTAAAGGTGCTGGAGCAACATGCAAAAGATTGGAGATGGAAAAGATGTAATTGAAGAGGTAACTCCCATCCCTGGCCCGGCTGCTATCCCAATCTTCAGGGTGTTTTTCATGGCCTGAAGCTTTCACCAGTTTTAGTTTGACAAATGGGGAGTGGGGAAGAAAAAAAAAAAAAAAAGAAAGATAAAAGCCTTATTTAGGATCTCTTCTATATTAATTAAAAACTTGATGAGACAGAAGAAACAAAGCAAGTCACGTTACTGCCCAGAGAGGCTGTGGATGTCTCATCCCTTTAAGTGTACAAGGACAGGTTGGATGAGGCTCTGATAACCTGATTTTCTGTTTCTGCCTGGCACCTCTGCCCATGGCAGGGGGCTGGAATTAGATGCTCTTTAAAGTTCCTTCCAACCCAAACCACTCTATAATACTCCATATATAACAAATAAAATGTCTGCAAATATAAATTCATAATTTAGTAACTTTCAGACTGAACGTGTTTGGTTTAATGGTTTGAGTACCTAGTTAATCAGATCCTCTGCTCCCCACTCACCCTCATTCTTGGTCACCTGGGATGCTCCCACAGAACAAGGGAAGATCCCATCTCTCTTCCCACCCCATTCACTGGCTGCATTTAGAGAGCTCTGCTAAAAACTGCAAAGTAAATGCCAAGATTTTCCATCCTGTCTCAAAATATGGGTGGGAATGATGCAAAGAGCAACGGGATTCCTTTCCTGTTTCTATCAATTCTTATTTTGCTTTTCTTTTTTTTTCTAATTTTTTTTTTTATTCTGAGTTTCCTTTGCAGCAGAACTTGCATAAATTAAACACTGAAGAAGGGTGGCAGGAGCAGAGAGGGAAATGGAAGGGGGAGGGAGGTGCAGTGCAATTATAACACCTAAACCAATCTATTACAGAGCTGCAGGGGACAAGGACAGAGAGATCCTGTCGTGAATAATTCCTGCTGCTCCCGAGAGCTTCACCAGCTCAGCTCCAGCCTCCAACACCTCCAGCACCAGGAGCAGGAGCAGCCTGTCCTAAGCATCACAGCTTAAACTGACTGGACAGGGGAAAGCTGTCCTGCTCCCCCTGGCCAAGAGTGATGCAGATGAAGCAGAGCCAAGCTTTAATCAGAGAAGAACTGATGATGTCAAGGTGGTGGTGGGAGTTGTTCTGCCAAGGTGAGTTTTGCAGGATTTATGGTTGGTTGGATGCTGGTGCCACTGGACATGTGCGACCAAAAGTCAGGCTGTGCAAAATGCATTTGCCAAATGCACTTGCCCTTTCTCTGAGTCAGGGAAATTATTTTTTCCTTTGAAAAAGAGGCAGGAAAAACATGAATGCCACAAAGGAGATGGGAAGTTCCAGATGCTTTGCCTGGAACTTCATGGGAAGATCCGCTGCGATCTCAGGGTGGATGTGGGGCACTGACGTTGTAAAAAGGAGTGGGGAAATTACAAATCGTATTCAGATTTTCATTGCACAAAAACAGAAGGGAGAGGGGTGAAATCCTTGACTGCATGCCACCGTGTCACTTCCAGAGAGTGGCTTTCCTGGTTGCCACCGTACTTCACGTGGCAGTTTTAAAGGTTATGGCTGAAGGGGCTCTTCCAGCCAGGCCTTCAGTGAACTCTGAGTATAAAATAAAAACACACACAAAACAAGCCAGCAACAAAAGCAAGGCAAGGACAAAATTTCTGAGCAAATATCCCCAGGGGCTGCCTTGTTCTGGAAACTTTCCTGCCACCCTGCCTTCTGCAACACTCTCCCAAATTCATTTAGCAGAGGGATCATCCAGAGCAGCACCCAGGTTCAGCAAACAGCGAGGCACATCCTACCACAAGGTCAAGAGCAACCTAGAACTGCAATTCCTATCTGTCTAGCCAGGTAACACAAGTGTACAGCATCACTCCATTTCCAGGCAAAATATTTCCATTTTCAGGTATCTGCTACCAGCAGTGAAGCACTCACAAATAATGGATCATGATATGAGCCCAGAGAAATTTTTAGAGGAAGCAATTGAGGATAACCAAGTTCAAAAAGGACTTAGAGAAAAATCTTGCCAATTGACACTAGGGAAAACAACGAAAAAAACATAAATTAATAAAGTACACCCAGCCAATCATGCTACTTCTCCCTATTTTGACTTGAACAATAAAGTTTTCTGAGTTCCTGATGTTGTTTGTCCTCCAGCAATCACCATCATCTTGCTGGTGTCTAAATTGGAAAGAAGGCTCAGGGGAGACTTTATTGCTCTCTACAAACACCTGAAAGGAGGCTGTGGTGAAGTGGGGTTCAGCCTCTTCTCCCAGGCTTCCAGTGACAGGACAAAGAGTTCTGGCCTTAAGTTGTGCCAGAGGAGGTTCAGGTTGGATTTAAGGAAAATTTCCTCACTGAAAGAGTGGTAAAGCATTGGAATAGAGAAGCAGCAGAGTCATCATCCCTGGAAGTGTTCAAAAAATGAGCAGATGTGCCACTTTACCACATGGTTTAGTGGGTGTGGTGGTGTCCGTTCAAAGGTTGAGCTTTGACAATCTTTTCCAACCTTAATGATTCCATGATTCTATGATTCCATCTCAAGACACTTCTTCTTGGACATGATTTACCCCAAGGGCCATTCAACAGTTCCACCATGTGAGAACAGCAGTGGTACCACCACAGCTGATGGTTACAAAACTGCCCACAGGCAGCAGAAACCAAGCTGGAAGCTCCCTGAGGGAAAAGCTGATGTCCACAAGCACCACCCAGCTGGAAATCATGGCAATCAGAGGACACACGCTTGGCCTCAATCCTATTTCTTGTTTTTTTGGGGCAGGAGTGTTGAGGAGAGGTCATGGCTGGGAGCTGAAGTGGGCTGCCATGCATGGGGCTGACTGTGAACCTTCTCCAGCTGGGGAAGGACAAGATGAAACACCAGACACCAGCCTGGTAAACACCAGACTCATGTGGTGCTCTGGCAGCTGAAGAGCAGTTTGCACATTCCAGATCAGCTGCAGCCTAGAGGGCAGATGAGTGAGGCAAAAAACACACCCAAACCCACCTAAGATATTCCTTCATCAACAGGGACCCAGAGGGGGAAGATCTACTTTGATGCAGGAGGATTTGTGAAGTATTTAAAGAGCCACATTTACTCACAGGCATCAAAAAGAATGGGACATTCCCTGGCATCAGAGATATTTTGACTTGCAATGAGTGCCCTGGAGTTGTGGCCATTTTCCCACCAAGGCACCAGCTACAACACCTAAAAAACACAAACTGAAAACTCATTTTCTATTTTTCTTTCTCAAGCTGAATCCCACTTGGATTTTATCTCTGGAGTAACAAGGGTACTGATGCAATAGGAGCACCCAAAACCAGAACATCAAATTCCTTACTCCCTAAAGAGTTACTAAATGCTGCTCTGACTTTTAAGTTGAAAACCATTTGTTTTGGTTGGTCATTGGGGCTCTGCATGTGTGTGTGTGTGCTGGTGGGGGTGGGATAACCATAAAAACATCCCACAAGGAAACAGCATTAGCACATTCCTTTTGAAGACATTTTTCTCCTTCTATCAAGGAACTATTTCATAGAATAACCCCTCACAGTCACCACTCAGCACAAAAAAATAGAAATAAATCAGTCTACGGCTACAAGAGCAGAAGGTGAATAGTATCAGGTAGTTTAAATCACGTTTTCCTTGCTTAGTTCCACTGGTTGCAACCTTTGATGGAGTCAAGCACCTTATTTAGGGTATCTGCTTTGGAACAAAAGGAATCATTTTCCAGAACACAGAGGGGCTAAGAGCTAGATGCACTTTAATCCTTTCTGCTGTGGAGAGCAGCTGGCTATGTTCCAGTAAACTATTTACTTATTTTCCATTTTTTATATTTCTCTACTTGAAGATATTAGAAAAAAAGAACAACAACAAAAAAAAAGGAACAAGGCCAAAGGGGTGGTGGAGTAGCAGGTGAAGGGTTCAATTGCTGCACCTCCCAAAGCCCATCCATAATCAATTTGATTTCCTCAGCAGAAAACATCGCATTTCCAAGTGGGAAACAAAATCTTTCCCATAAAGCACATGGACACCCACAGACCCAGGAGCACATTTTCAGTACAAGTGAAATTTCAGTCCACAGGAGGCCACGGAGATGATCTAAGGGCTGAAGCCCTCCTGCTCTGGAGCCAGGCTGGCAGAGCTGGGGGTGTTCAACCTGGAGAAGAGAAGGTTCTGGAGAGATCTTAGAGCCTCTTCCAGTGCCTGAAAGGGCTCCAGGAGAGTTGAAGAGGGACCTGGGACAAGGGATGGAGGGACAGGACACAGGGAATGGCTTCAAACCAACAGAGGGGAGATTTAGATTGGATATTAGAAAGAAATTGTGCGTTTTGATGAGAAAGTGGTGAGACCCTGGCACAGGGGTTGCCAGGTTGCCCAGAGAAGCTGTGGCTGCCCCATCCCTGCAAGTGCCCAAGGCCAGCTTGGATGGAGCTTGGAGCAGCCTGGTCCACTGGAAAGTGTCCCTGCCCATGGCAGGAGGTTGGAACTGGATGGTGCTTTAAGACCTCATCCAACCCAAACCGTTCTGTGATTCCAGGATTTTTTGCAGGATGAGAACATTCTGGGGAGCTGAGAGCAGCATCTGTTTGCACTGAAGCCTCTCTACCTGCCCTCGAGGTTTATTTGCATTCTGTCACATCAAGGTGGCAGAGCTGCCAAACCCCCACGTGTTTAGCAGGAGGAACAAGCCTTTTGTATCAGGAATTTAAAAATAAATATATAATAATTAAAATATATTATAGTCAGCCACCAAAGCCACCTCCCTCCTGACAGACATCCCTGCTCTAAAATGAAGAAACAACTCAAAGGGACTCTCTCAACCTCCCCCTTTCCCCAAGCACAAAGTGGATGCTATTTAAATCCAGAGATGATCTGCAGCATACAAAGGATAGAGGAATTGAATTTTGGGCAGAAATGACGTAATATGGTGAAAAATAATAATCAAAGGCTGAATTGTGCTATTTCCAACAGGCAGCTCAGCAGCCGTAGCTGTGTTCCTTAGCTGTGTTCTCCTACAAGAGCATCCTGTCAAAAAGTAACATTAACTTTGGGGCCCCATCCACTTTCCACTTTTCTTCCCTACCAAAAAATAAATTAATGTAAAACCAGGACAACTTTCTACAGCCCATATACAGAAGTGACATTTTTATTCTGCTAATTGATTAAAAAAAGAGGCAAAAATAAAACCAACTTTTGAACTACCTAAGAGCAGTAGCTTTTTTGGCATGGAATGATGTTATTTGAGATGAGTGCAGAGTCTTTAAAACAGCACATTTTGCCATGGACAAAGCTCTCTGCAGGCATCTTCTCTTGCCTGCAAGGATGATAATTATTTTCAGAGGAATAAATCCTAACTCGTAGTTTGCAACATCTCTTGTAGCCCTTCGAAACAGCATGATCTGAATTCCTTTCAGTGCAGCACTGCTGACCTTCACACATATAATATTACATTCATTAAATATCCTTTCTAGACTTGTTGCTGAGATCTGCTACTCTGGACAACTTTTCCCATCGAAGATTGTAACTCCACACCATGGAAGAAGAGGACTGTGGGTAGTACCCACCTCAAAAGAGTCTGATGTTTCTATTTTTTATTTTCATGCATTACTTTTCAAACCAGATTAGGAATAACTGGAAACTTCTTAATTCACACTGCTGGCAGGCCCCACTCCAAAAGCAAGTACAACTCTGTGGCACGGAAAAGCAAACTTCTCTAGAATTAGTAATTTGCCATTTAATTCATGAGCAAAGTTGTAGCTGTTTACAACTTTGTAACTCTCTGAAGCTTTTTGATGTTGGGGAAAAAGGGGAGAAGACTGATTTAATGCACACATCCAAACCAAGCACATTTTAATTCTTAACAGGGACATTTTGGTGCACCAGTAGATGTCACACCTTTGGAATCCACAGTGAGTACACACTGTGGGAATCAACACATCATCACTGCTTCTAGAAGCAGCAGAAATGGACCAAAAATGGATCAGACGTTGATATCTTTTGGCTGGAAAATAAAGCAGATTGCTTCTCAGGAAGGCACTCGGAGCCCAACTTCCCAACCTTGCTGCAAGCAGTGGCACAGAGTTATTTCCAGGCAACGGGGGCCTGCACCAAAATTTACTGAGAGCAGTCAAAGCTTTCCCCTTCATTTCCAATTCCATCCACTCAGCATTTTCCAGCCTGTACCCTATGGAGGACTTTGCCTTTCACTGAGGACATCACAACCCCGAGTTTTTTTTTGCCAAATAATCTAAAACATGACATTTTAAAGGCATCATGGACTCCAAAGGACTTCCACATAGCTCCTCTGGATGACATACCAAGTTCAATCAGGGAAGAGGGGTGGTGCCCAAAGGTATAAATCCTCTCTGGCTGCCAGATTTGGAGTCAGACACTTCACAGGCAGTGTGAGATGGGTGGGCTGATTGCACAGTCCATATTCTAAATCCACCTGAACTCTTTCATCCAACAAAATCTCTGTTATCACAAAACCATGGGACCTTTAGGAATGCTTTTGCCATTCCTTTCCCAGAGTAACTGTGTGGTTTGTAGCTTTTAGTAGGTGGAAAAAGGACAGAAAGAGAGTAGAGCCACAGAAGTAGATGATCTTGTGGGTGGCTCTTATAGAAGGTCATCAAATGTCTACAAAATATCATAAAAGGAGCTTAAAATGGGATACAATGACCCATTTTACAATGACCCAAATCTACTCTGCTTAATCTGTAGCCTAAACTGTTACAAATTGCTTGGGAGCCTTTCTGTCTGCCTAGTCAAGGACCACTCCAAACTACTCTTCAAAACACACAATGCATTGTGCTTAACCAAATGCCAAATACACCAAAATTCTGATTTCCAGCTCCTCTTCCAAGACACCAGTGCAGAGTGCACCACAGACCTCACCTTTCAATAAACCAAAGCCTCCCTACACACGTCCATTAGGATAAAAAACATTCTGGGATCACAGAAGCTGCACGGATCCAAGAGAATTTCAAGAACACCGATCCTTCGGGGATGGTGTCTGCCACAAGAGTGTTATTTTCCAATATTTCACTTGTGATCTCCAAGGAAAGGCAATTACTGGTTGGCTTCATGTATAGAGACGCAGGGGAACACCTGAATTTAGCAGCAGACAACTCAAAGGATGGTCTGGTCTGATGGGAGGTGTCCCTGAACATGGCAGGGAGGTTGGAATGACAAGATCTTGAAGGTCTCTTCCAACCCAAACAATTCCATGATCCTGTGACCAAAGTACTTCAAGGTGTGAATGTGAGGGAAGCAGGAATCTTCTAGGGAAACCCTCCAAAATTATTTTTGGAACACTTTGTCAAGAGCAATGAATTCAATAAGAGCATAACAGGGACTGATGCAAGCCCTCCTGCAGCTCTCCCACCCTTGGATCAGCCCCTCCTGGGAAACTCCAAGAACTCCAAAAAATAATTGTAAAATGCTAGACTAATAATAATTGTATTGTAAAATAAAAATAATTGTAAAACGTTAAAGTGAAACACAAGAAAAGGTCAAGTTGAGTTGCGGAATTGGAGATAAATGTTCACATTCATCCTCCCACTGTGTGCAGTTGTGAGCATTCCTGGAGACACAGATGAAAGGATTTTGGAAAGAACAAAAATGAGAGTGGTGAGGCACTGGAAGGGTTGCCCAGAGAATTTTTGGCTGCTCAGTCCCTGGATTTGCTCAAGACCAGGTTGGATGGTCTTGAGTGTGAGGTGTCCCTGCCCATGGCAGGGGGTTGGAACGAGATGATCTTAAAGGTCTTTTCCAACTCCAACCATTCTGTGGGGGGAAGAAAAGCTCAGCATGGAAGTTTGGGGTGAGAAATGATGGCAGATCTCTCCCAGCATCCCAGAAGTGGTTTTGTAGCTGTACTGGGAAAGGAGGGGGAGGTTCGGAACTGCAAAGTGGAGAGGAAAAGTCAGCAACTTCTCCACAGCCAGAACCACTTGTGAGCAACAAAAAAAATTGGTTACAGAGAAACCTAAAGACTCAGCCTCTATTTTAAAAATGAGAATAACACTGACCTACTTTCCAGCACACTTGCAAAGCTACTGGAGATGCCACAATGAAAGGCACTACAGAAACCTAAACACTGCCTCAGACACACAGCAATAAGGTTATCACTGAAATGCAGCAAGGCACTTTCTACAGTGAAGGTAACAGATAACAAATCAAATAATACAGAGAGCTGGAAAACATTTTTGGGTTTTTTTGTTTTTTTTTTGAAAATACGTTTCTAAAAAGCATTCAGGACATACTCTTGCAAACAGTACCACAGATCTTTTAATAACCACAAAAAGCAAAAGGAACTTCTTTACGTGGTAAGGTTCTTCTCTGGAAGAGCCCCATGAGATAACCTGCACAGAGCTCAAATTATTAGCTTAAAATACAAGGACAAGCTGATCCAGCCAGGATTCACATCTACGCGGGAATAAGGAATTAATCAGGTCTTGGGTGACTCAAAGGAAGCCCTCTGTGGTAAAATGGAAGAATGTAAAAAGAACAGAAATTTCCCTGGCGGAGAGAAAAAGAAGTCTTGGACACTGCACAATAATATACCTAGCTTTGCTAAGGGAAAAAGCAAAGCTGGGCTGTTGAGTTCTTTAGAAATCACTTGGTTCCTTGTTTGCATTCCTACAGCCACACAAATGAAGCTCAAGCCTCCACTAAGATGTACATTAAAATTATTATTTCTTTTCAAAATGCTGAATTTGCCCTTACCATTTATAGAGACAAGTTTTCAAATCTTCTGCTGCAGCAGTTCCTCCCCACATTCCCACTGCCTATGAAAAGACATTCTTTCCTCCAAATGGGAAAAGAAAGTCAATCTTAGCAGGATGGGGACTTTGGTAAGCAGAATGGGAGTGTGTCTGCACAGATTACTAAAAAAAAAAAAATGCAGATAAAGATAGCAGGTCCATCAAGAAAGCTTTGAAAATGTGAAAAATAACCATCAGCTCTTGATTTCAAGAGCTCCATTGCACCAATCAGCATTTGGTCCTTTCATTTCAGCCATAAGATCACCACCTGCTCAACTCTTTATTTTCCTTGAGAAGTCCTATTCAGACCTAAAAATGAAATCACAGAATCATAGAATAGGTTGGGCTGGAAAGATCCTTTAAAGGTCACCTAGTTTCAACCCCCTGCATTGAGCAGGGTCATCCTCAACCAGAGCAGCTTGCTCAGAGCCCTGTCCCATCTCACCTTGAGAGTTTCTAGGGATAGAGAGGCCACAGCTTCTCTGGGCAGCCTCAGCAGCCTCAGCAGAAAAGATTTCCTCTTAATCTCTAGTCTAAGTCTACCCTTCTCTAATTTAAAATTATTACCCCTCCTCCTAACAATATGTACCCCACAAAAAAACCTGTCCTCTCCTTTTTATAAGTTCCCTTTAGGTACTGAAAGGCCCCAAGAAAGGGGAATGCAATTAAAGCCTTTAAACAAGCATGAGAACATCTGGAATTAACCATTCAGGAGCCATCAGGACAAAGAAACACAGCCTGCAGTCCAGTAACACACAGAAACTTTGGCTGTTTCATTGGAAATGCATCTCAGAGATGTTTTAAATCCCACAGACTCATTGGGAACAGCCAATTCTGCTCCCAGCAGGAACCCCCCAAACACCCTGTGAGCACCTGCATCAGGAAAGGTGACCCCCAGCATGGGCTCATCCATCCCAGCCAGGTCACCCAGGCATCAGCACCTCCAGGGGGGGATTTTCCCATCCTCTGGGCTGCCTGCCTGGCAGTAACTCAACCCAGTGTCCCTCCTCAGAGGCCATTTCACACCTCCATAGATCTCGCTCTGAAGGCATTTTTCCTCTCAGTCTAATCTTCGGAAAAATTTGACAGCAATAAAAATGTAATAAACCAACCAGTTGGATTATATATATACTGCAGCCTGAGAAAGATGAAAGGCTGTATTGTTAAGAGATATAATTCCAGAGGCTCCCACAGTGTAGCCTGTGCCTACACAGAGGAAGAAAAGGAACTGAAGCAGCTTATATTTTGTCTTATAAGTCTCCTAAAATAAACCCAGCTTCTGATCCTCGGCTCCCATCAGGAGAACAGGGCTGAGAAAGCCAATAAAGCCCTGCCAAATATCTCATGAGGACAAAATACCTGTTTGTTCTACCCAGTTCTTGCCAATGCATCGAGTGAAGGGATGTGGGGAAGGGAAAGGAGGAATGTTTGCCTGGGAATCAAATATTCCAGAGCAGAAGGAAACATACCCAGAGTTATTCTGCTCTGGGTCAGTTTGAAGAGAAATCACTGCAATCAGATTGTGATGAGCACCAACTGTGTGGCCACAGTAACTCTGCAAATACTCTTAAAGTCATTTATATTGGTAGACATTAAAATGCTCTCAATTTAGTTTCTATTGGCAGACATTAAAAAATAAAACTAAAAATCTACTGAGCCTCAAGGAAGACAAAATAAAAAATTTCTACTAAGCCTCAAGGAAGACAAAATAAAAATAAAAAATTTAGCCATGAGGCTTGATCGAAGATAAATTGCACCTTTTATAATAACAATAATAATTTATTCCACTGTGGCACTGGACAGCAGATGATTAAAGACGAGCAAAGGTCTCCACGTGTCTGGATTTATACCAGGCCATTCCATCCACTGGGTTACAGGAGCAGCAATTAATCACTGCTGGAGAAAGGAGGCATCTTAAGAAAATCTTGAGGTTTCAGAAGTGAATTGTAACACCTTTAGGAGAGCAGTTTGTCTCCTCAGGAGCTGAGACATCTTGAAAAAATAGTAAGTTACAAGATTTTAGCTTGTCTTTTTAGACAAACTGCTGTCACCCTTTCATGTTTGGGAAAAGCAAAACAAAAACCTAACAAACCATCATAAGAAACTGTTTAGACACAGTTCAAAATTCAAATGCAACCAGCATTCACCAAAAAGATCAATGGGACACAACTGAAGACAGCATTAAATATAATTTGTCTGCAAAACTCTCGGAGCCAGAGGAAGAAGTTATCACACATCATCAGAAGACATTTAAAGAAAATGTCTCTTTTTTTGCTCATAATTTTCTGACTGCTGCCTCATCAACCTAAATTTTCTGCCCAGCTTCCAATCCTACTCAGAGAAATGAAGATTCCAATCTGAGAACAGCTGTTCAAGAAATAAATCTCTTCAACAGCCTAATGGCAGAACTGCAGGAAGGGTAATCTCAGAGTTACCATCAGAGCTGTTCTGGAGATCTGCAATTTCCTACTGAGCACGGCAAATCTGAGCAGATCCTCTTCGTGGGGTAGGAAGGAGCTCCCTGACATTTTCCCCTAAGATACAACAAACTCAGGCATAGAGAACCACATTCAGATTTATATTTACATTCTTCATTAAATTTAGATTTTAAATTTCACCGGTGTGGACTTTTGGGCAAAGAATGATCTTCCAGTAAATCAGCTGGAGGTTAAATCAGCAGCTTCTGTCTTCTCACTGTTGGGGCTCACTTTGGCTCTGAGTCCTCCTGGTCGTCACTCTCTGCCATCAGTTGACTCCTCAATACTCTCTCAACAAAAGTAACTTTCCCAGTCTTTACAGATCAGTTCCTCAGATCATGGAACTCATTTATCATCTTTATTATGTGGGTGGGAGGAAAGAGAAAGCCCTGCAAAGTTTTGACTACAAAAAATATTAAAAGTTCATTCAATTCAGATTAGAAACTCAACTATATCCATATGGTTTTATTTTCTTTTTTCCCCCTCTGAATCCAGAATTCTACACATATAAAAGCTCTAAAAAAAGTCTATTGAAACAAAACAAAACAAAACAAAAAAAAAAATAAAATATAGTATGAAAGAACTTGTACTGAATTAAAGTATTCAGGAAGAAAAATAATTTCACCACCGGAACAGTAGTTTTAAAAATCCATATTTTGGTTCACTTCACTTAAAACCAGGCAGCTGCTTTCACAGTCACTCACAAAGATGATAGAGGACCTGAAGAAGTTGCAGAAGAGCAGCATGATGGGAGAGAAAATTTGAGAGAATCAGAACACACAAAAAAAATAAAATTGGAAAAGCTTCCACAAATGTATAGTTTGAAAAAGATCATGAAAGCCACATCCCATTCCACAATATAATATCCTCATTTTTCATTCTTGACTGGCACTCAATTCCTTCCCCTGGTATCCCTGCTAAAACAAAACAGTATGCCCTGATCACAGAAGGTTAAAAAAAGGCCACACACATTCACATCTGCACTCAGACCTTCAAATGGAAGGAGGATCTCAACAATTTTTATCTGATGATGTATTTGAAAACACATTAAAGAATAAAATGCACCCAAACAAAAAATAACAATCACTGAGCAGAAGCTGCCAGAAGAGGAATGATGACACCAACCAGGAGATTGATTTTGTGTTGTCTTTTACACAGAGAAGAATATTACAAAGAGGAAGTTTGACAGACCAAATAAATTTGTGTTGGTTTGAGTCTTCCACCCCCAATCAAATACTCATGATCTACAGAGAAAAAGCCAGATAAGGGGAGAAAGAAAGAGAACAGGAAAAAACCCACAACATCAGCCTCAAAAATAAAAATCTGTCCAAATAAAGATCTGAATAATGAGGGTTCTTTATAAAAATTAAAAAAAAGAAAAAAAAAGCCTTTACACTAGATAGAGAGCTAGCAAATAATGAAGGAAATTTCACCCTATATAAACTAAAAAACTCTGTTTTCCCAAGCCTGTGGAGGGCATCTCAGCTGGGAAGAAAAGCTCAAAGGTCTCAGGTAAGTCCTTCGTGACAGAACTTCACAGCAGAAGCCCTTGGGGAGCTGATTTCCTTCTCTATGAATTGGTAGCATCAGTACTTGACAGTCCTCCAGGAGCTCCATGAGAAAAAAAAAAAAAGGAAAAAAAGGAAAAGAAGCTGATTTTGGTTGCATCATTCAGCAATACACCAGAAGAAATTCTACAAGTCCATGTGGAGATCCACTCCCACATGAGAATTATGTTTTGCAGCACACTTAAATACCATCTGCAAGAGAGAGAAGGAGCTGGAAGACACTCACAGAACTTCAAAACACGATCATCAGCCATCCTCCCTCTCTGAAACTACCAAGTGCTAAAAAGAGCCACACCAAGAGGGTGAAAGCAAAGATGTGGGGATGATTAATTCATTTATCAATAAACACTTCCCAGTCCTGCTTGGGTTGACAGAGAAGGAATGAGCCCATGGGGCAGAGGAAAGCTCCATGTCACAGGGGGAAAAGGGTGAGAAATGCAAGGTTAACACACATTTTACCCATGTCCTGGGTTGATGCTAAATTGTATCCTCATTCATCTGTTTAGCTCAGAAATAAGTTTTGTACCTTTAAAACTGGATCTGAGAGTAAAGGACATATGGTGGAATGTCTGAGGTGGTTGTTTTCTAAACATAAAGATCAGAGTTTTCAGCTTTCCTTCACACGGCCTGTGTT
>JAWWMU010000106.1:148792980-148803731 GCA_035048155.1 Cinnycerthia olivascens
TCCATATTCATCTCTCACCATATTTAAGTACCTGCTAAATTAGACAGTAAAGGTTTGCTTTGAATTATGACTACCCTATAGCAGCAGCAGCAGAGACTATGTAAGTTATTATAAATACAGTTCTTAAAAGATAATTTGAGCTGTTTATCAGAAATGCAATTTGTGAGAGTGGTTGTGAGAGAAAAAAAAACACTTAGTCCAGTCAAGGCCAACAGCCCCTGCAGGGCAGGTCTGGGAAAACTTCACCTCATCCAAGGAACAGCATTTAGAATCGTGGAATGGTTTGGGTTGGAAGGGACCTTCAAGACCATCCAGTTCCAACTCCCTGCCACGGGCAGGGACACCTTCCAGTAGCCCAGGTTGCTCAGAGCTCCATCCAAACTGGCCTTGAACACTCTAGGAACCATTTTCTTCTAAAAATCCCTCACTGCACTGTCAAGAAAGGTGGGGAAAGTTTTTCAGCAGGGCTTGTTGTGATAGGACAAGAGAAAATGCTTTTAAGCTAAAAGCAGGTTGATTACGATCAGATATAACGATGGAATTTTGTACAGTGTTGGTTAAAGCACTGGAAAAGTCCCCCCAGAGAGGAAGGAAACATTCCAGGTCAGGTTGGATGGGGCTCTGAGCAACGTGATCTGGTTGAGGGTGTCCCTGATCATTGGACTTGGTGACCTTTACCAGCTCCTTCTAACCTGAACTATTCTGTGATTTGTGTCTGGGGGAGTTTTCCAGCACTGAGCTTCTTTGTTCAGCCTGCTTTCACTGTAGATGTAGCAGGGCAAGGAAAAGGAAGGAAGGGGAAAAAAGAAAAATGGAAGAGCAGGAAGGAAGGAAAAGGGAAAAAAAGGCAGATCTGTAGACACTGAGGGAAAGAAAAAGAACAAGGAAAGGAAGGGAAAGGACAGGGGAATGGATGGAGAAAGGAAGAGGGAAAGGGAAAAAAGGTAACACAGGGTTTTTCTTGTCCAATTTAAGAGTCAGAGAAAGAATAGAAATACCATCTTTTTTTTAACTGGCACTGGAAGGGTATGCAGATATTTAAAAATACAATAATATGCCAAATTTACTAATTCCTACAAAAATCAATGTCCCCAGCCACAGGTTTTTGTTTGCTAATAGAAGTTCTGCACATGCTTAAGTTAACTGAGCTTTGATCGATACTCGATGTAATTTTATGTATTTTTATTAAAAAATGCCTCCAGTGTGACAAAAGGCTGGTTCTAAGTGCAGGGGAGGAAATAGACTGTTCAATGCCCCTGGCAACAGCTTAATGGGAAAGCACAGATATTTTAGATTTCTTTTTAATCACTTAAATCACCACATATTTCACCCCCCAAATTGCAACCACTTACTGAACAACTGCACCTTATTGGGAATGAGCAAAGCCAGCAGCCACAGACAATATTTTGAATTTGACAAAGGTGTTCTGATCCTCTGTAATAATATTCACACACAACAGCACTGAAGTTGAACTTTTTCAATTCTATGCTTGCAGGTTTTCTTTATTTATTTCTGCATTTATTTATTTTTATGTTCTGTTTAAAAAACAAAACTGATAGATTCCTTCATCTGCTTCCCAGCTGCTCTCTCAAAACAGACAGAGAACACTTTTTCCTAATTTAAAATCCAGTCCTAACTCAAAAGTTCCCAGGACAAGATTCTTCCTGGCTGGCCAGTTTGAGCCAGAGCAGATCATCTCAGGCAATTACATTGCTGAGGAGACTGGGATTGATGACATAAACCAACCTGCAGAAACAACTTTAAAGCATTGACTCAAAACATCTGGAAATGCTGAAATGCTCTCCCTAAGTGACAGGCACTGTGCCACGGCCTCTCCCCTTCATTATCCTGACCCTCCTTGACTTTATGAACTCCCCTGCCCTGCTATAGGTTGCAGCTATCTGGAAAATGAGTGTGGGAAGCAGAGCTGAGCTGGGAAGTCACAAAGAATTTCAAAGTTTCACCAGCATTTCCAATTTTATAGAAAACCTGTCATTTTAGAAGAGGGTGATGTCCTTTCCCTTGGAATTCATACAACAGATTTGGAGAGTGCCACAGGGTTTCCTTCTCTTGCTGTTTGATGCTGGGTGAGTATTTTTTGGGCTCTGGAGACCATTCCTGGGCAATCACTGCTTGTTTGCCTTCCCTCTGCTCTGTAGCTGCCAACACAATCCTTTTCCAAACCTACACACAGTTCAACATTGTGATCCATCTCCGAGGGATGCTGATCACAATGTTGAACTGTGTGTAAGTTTGGAGGAGCATTTTGTTGTTGGAACGAGATGATCTTTAATGTCCCTTCCAATCCAAAGCATTTTGTGGATTCTGTGATTCCCAGAGTGCCTGCTCTAACACCATGCCTCACATGGTATCTCCATCTTTACATACTGTGAGAGGCCAGAGAAAAAGAGGAAAGATCCCAACCATGACTCCATAAAATAACCTCGATTTTGCAGCAAGCAAGCTGGAGGGCTGCCATTTCATTCAGCTGAAATACAAATACATTCAGCTTTTTGGATGTCTAAAGGCAGAAGTAACTCACATCAGCTTCTTCTCTGCTCAGGAAAATAAAGAGACATCTGGATTTACCTCTTTTTCTGGTACCTTGCACAACACCAGCTCCAGGCTGTCACCCCAAACCAGCACAGGAACCTGCCTCTGTGAGGGAGAGATGCTTTTAAAACATAACAAAAAAAAAAAAAAAAAAAAACCCAAATCTGCCAAGAGGGAACAAAAAGAAAGCTGCAAGGCCCAGGGATGCAGATAATTCAAAATATACTGATGTGCCCTGCAAAATGGAGGCTGCAGCCCAAAAGTCTGGTCTGACAGGGGACAGATTCACGGGCAGTTCGTGCAGAAATGAAGGTGGCTTCATAGATGTCTCTGCCTTAACACAATGAGGCACCTGCTCTTGACTGTGGGACCTGAGTTTCTGTAAATTCCAGGTCAAAAGAGAAAAATTAATCCCTCTCCTTTAAAAACAGGATGCATAAATAAATTAAATCCTCAACGTCATCACAGAATCCCAACCATAAGTTGGCAGCCATTTGATAGAGGGAGGGCAAGGACAGTTTCATCTTTCCCCCACCAACTTTAGAAGAAAAAGAGAACATTTTTAGGCTGGAAAAGAGGTGACTTGAGATGCTGCCATAGTGTGAGATGTGGGAAAAACATTAATTTCTAGATGCATGTGTTTTCAGGTGCTGGTGCTTGGTCCAAACACCTGCACAGCACAGGAAAGCTTCCATCAATCCCTTAATAAGCAGTGGAAATTAATCTCATTTTTTGAATATTACAAACATCCAGGAGCTGCCCTTAGCAATAGCTGCTGAAACAACTGTAATTTCACCTCCCTGTATTTCCCCACACCTCAAAGAAAAACCCATAATATCATAGAAGGGTCTGGGTTGGAATGGACCTTAAAGAAAACCTTATTCTGACCCCTTGCCATTGGCAGGGACACTTTCCACTATCCCAGGTTGCTCCAAGCTGTCTTTGGACATTTTCAGGGATCCAGGGGCAGCCACAGCTTCTCTGGGCACCCTGTGCCAGGGCCTCCCCACCCTCACAGGGAAGAATTCCTTCCTAATCTCTAACCTACCCCTCTCTTCTGTCAGTTTGAAGCCATTCTCTCCTGTTCTGTCACTCCATCCCTTGGTCCCTCTCCAGGTCTCTTTTAGCATCTTTAGGCACTGGAAGGAGCTCTAAGGTCTCCCTGGAGCCTCCCCTTCTCCAGGCAGAACAGCCTCAACTCTTCCATTGTTTTCCTAGGAGAGGTGCTCCAGCCTTCTGATTAGAAATCCTTCCTTAACACCCAGGTTTTCCCCATCTGAGGAGCACTCCCAAATCACAAGAAACTCTCTTCCCATGTGGTGCACGGCAGACACCTCCCACACCAGCTAGCAGCGCTCGCATCCAACAATGGAAACCTTCCCTGTATTTGCGTGCTCGGCTCTGCCAAAAACAAAGCACTCTGCTCAAGTAGGGGAACACCTTCCTACTCCCTCAGGGAAGACCAGGGAATTTGTGCAGATCCCTGGTTACTTGGAGGCAGCATTTCTCACGGAAGGAAACTCAGGGAGCTCAGAGCAGCAACTCCCAGTGCTAAGGAGATTAGGACGGCGGCACAGGGAATCAGCAGTCCCAGCCCAGCACATCCACACAGCCTTGCCCACGGCTGTCACTTTGAGGAGAGTTTGCTACAAAACCAGCACAGAGATTATCTTGTTCTCTTGCAGGAATGCAAGGATTGAGATGCAGGGGAAAAAGCAGCAAGACGGGAGCCGCAGGCTTTGTGGAGGCGAAGCCAGCTCTGCTCACTGAGCAGGGACCACCAGGTGGAGGAAATCCAGCCAGAAACCACCCCAGCGCTGGAATGCTGGCCAAGAAACTGGTTGGAGAAAACACAGAGTGTGCCAGCAGCCTGATGACACTGCCCATTGCTCGAGGGGGGTGCGCTGAATGCCAGGACATCCCGATCAAGGCAGGCGTGGGTAGTTACCAGATTAACCCACCACCCAGGGAGAAGGGTTTTTGGGTCACCACAGTGCTCACAGCACACGCTGGCAGCTGGGAGAGCCACACAAGGGTGTTGCATAATGGCTCTTTTTCCTTTCCACACACACTCGGTGGCATCCCACAGAGCAGTGTCACAGCCAGGGATCACATGTGGGGTGGGGACACGGAGCAGCTTGCTGAGAGGGGAGCAATAGCGAGCCAAGTCCACCAGGAGTCCACAAAGAACCATGGAGTTGTTCAGGTTGGGAAAGACCTTTAACATCTCCACACCATTAACCAAGCATTGACTGCAAAAGTCACCACTGTGCCATGTCCCCAAGTGCCACATCTGCACACCTGTTAAATCCCTCCACCATTTCCTTGGGCAGCCTGTTCCAATGCTTGAACACTCTTCTGGTGAAGAAATTATTCCTAATGTCAAATCTAAACCTCCCCTGGCACCACTTGAGGCCGTTTTCCTCCTGTCCCATCATGAGCTTTGAGCCCTTGTATCTGCCCTTGGACAAAGTGCCCAGGTCCTTCACAGCCCTGAAGATAAAATCAGCACATGATGGAACAGTTCATGAAATGCAGCCCTTGTGAGGTTCACCACTGACACTTGAAAAGATCAGAAGGATGAGGACAAGTAGAAAATGCAATGAGATCTAGCAAGGACCTGGGCACAATGAGGACATCAACACATGGATGTTAAGTCTCCATTTGTTTTAACCGCTAAAGGTTCATTTTATGGG
Organism: Cinnycerthia olivascens; assembly: GCA_035048155.1. Taxonomy (NCBI): domain Eukaryota; kingdom Metazoa; phylum Chordata; class Aves; order Passeriformes; family Certhiidae; genus Cinnycerthia; species Cinnycerthia olivascens. Next base: position 148,798,230 of record JAWWMU010000106.1, read on the forward strand.
TAGTTGTGTGCACACAGGTGTACATTTTTGACTGATAAAACCACAATTTTTCCAATTACTGTGCCTATAACTGAAAACACCAATGACCAGCCAGAGACAAAGACAGAAAACCACTTAGTGATACATGAAAAGTTTGAGCAGTGAGGCTGATGCTGGACACAAATCCAGGCACAAGCTTAGCCCCAGTCAACCTCTTACTTGCATCACCTGAATGGCTGAAGCACGGGTCAGGCCAGTTGAACCAAGTCCCCAGGGGGAACCTGTTGGTCTACTTAGCAAGGAGTGGCCTCTCCAGACCTCAGCAGCCCCTGGCAAACACATGGTCATGTGCATGAAGGGCTGGGGCCAGGGAGCACCTGGTGCTTGTGCCCTGTGCAGCCCTTCCAGCAAAAGCGCCTTCACCAGTGCTCACTCAGCACAGAGCATGAAAAAGCTAAAAACAACTCCACTGCCTGTACTTCCAGGGTACCAGGAGGTGAAAAAGAACAAATCTGAGCAGGAAGAGATTTGGACTCTCTCCTGCAATGATGTTCTTCTACAGCTTTGCTCCCAAAGCATCACTTGTGCCTACCAAACAATGAGATTTTCAAGCGCATTCTGCACCCAACCTAGAGCTGAGGTGATTCTTCCTGAAGAGTTTCCATCTGCTCAGCCTGTCATCCATCCACTTTTGTCATCACGCAGCAGATAGGGAGAGCAACAGACTCCTGGTACACATGGGGTGGGCAGAGAGCAGTCAACAAGTGTGCAAGAGCACAAAGACAACACGGGGACAGTGACAGGACTGGACAGGTCAACAAATTGACGGGGGCTAAAGTGTTGTCAATACAGCCAAGGACCACCATGACAGCTGGGGAGAGAGATCCTGACCCCAGCTTGGCTGACACCCTCAGTGCAGCTCCCAAAGCACCACAGGACTTTCACATTCATCACATCTGGCGTTCTTTACAATTCACACCACCCTGTCAATGCCCTGCCCCGGGCTCGTGGCTCCAGGTCCAGCAAGAGCAAGACTGGTCACAGACACAGAGATGCCACAACAGTTATTTCCCCCTCGCTGCTGAAACAACCAGCCCCATCACCTGGCTGACCACAGCTTTCTAAGACATTGGTCCAGGCTGCTCCCAGAGGCCACATTCTCATGGACCTGCTCCTTTCTGCCATGCAGAAGAAACTGCACATGAAAGTAAGAGATGGGAAGGGAAAGCCATAAAGCTGAGAAAAGATGCCCTTAGCAAAATTTGTTTTAAGGCGTCACTAGCTCGTACTGAAAGCCAAATCCTCTGGTTTTCAGTCCAGACCCTTGTGGGAGAACAATTTATGTTCTCTCTCTCCAGCCAGACATGGTGCTGGGGAAATATTCAGGGCAGCAGTAACATCACTAAAGCTCTTTGCTCAGTACTGCTACGAGGAGATCCAGGGGCAATGAGCACTGGTATTTAGGGAAACATCACCTGTATCAAAGGGGACACCCATCACACTGATTCAGCACCTGTGCTGCCACAGGTGACAGGAAAATTACACAAAGCACTGCTCCCTCCCCAGAAACGAGCCTTGTGGGGGATGAATCAGTTTCTGTCTCCAAGGTCACCAAAGAGGAGTTCTGTAAATCTCTCTATGCCTCCAAGGGGAGGTCAACCAGGTGGGAGGGACAGAATAGTCCCAGAAAAAGCCAGTGGAACTTGGCTGTGGCTGTGCTGCCCATGAATGGATCTGCCACAGCTGGATCTGCTGCTGGAGCAAAAAGCAATTTCCCTGAGAGGGGACCTCTAAGCATCCAATGGACACATGAACATCCCATCAGTGGGGAATGGGACCAGCAACCCCTGCTTGCCTTTCACACTGCCCAGGAAACAAACAAGGCTTTACCACCCTGGCAGGAGTTTCCAAGATGAGGAACATGAAGTTAAACTTGGAGATATACAGAACAACACAGTTCTCAGTGATTTCAGGGAATTTGGGGATGGAGTTTTTAGTAGGGGCTGTAGTGTCAGCATAATGGTTTCAAACTGAAAGAGGGTAGAGGTTCAGGTGAGATAAAAGATTTTGGTAAGACACAAAAATGTTGCCCACAGAGGTGGCAGGTACCTCGTCCCTGGAAAGATTCAAGGGCAGGTGAGATGAGGCTCTGAGCAACCAGATCAGGTTGGAGATGTCCCTGCTCATTGAAGGGGAGATGGATTTGATGACCTTCAGAAGTTGCTTCCAGCCCAGACTATTCCATGATTCAAATTCTGCCTGGCATCCTTAAGCACTCAAGTTTCAAAGCACTGCCGTTCTCCATGTTTATTTCATTCCTGTGCATGGTTTGCTCTAGAGATTAAAGACATGGATCAACACAATGAGAACACAGGGGTAACATTAAAATATGGCCAAAGCTCTGAGACAACTCTTGGATAAGGTTGCTTTCCATATGAGTGAAGATAAAGCACTCCTTCCCCAGCCTCATCAGCAAAAACTTCCATGAACCAGCTCTCCCTTTTGGCAACTCACTTCAAAAGACAGTGAAACTCCTATAAAATAAAAGTCATAGGAAAAAAAAAAAAGTTTCTCAAGGACAGAATTTTATTTCCATCTGCCTGAGCCCCATAATTCCAGGTGCAGATGACCCTCTCCTGAAGAGATGCTCTTACCAGCTGCTTCCCAAGTCCTGCTCTCCTGGGCACACAAGACTTTCTTCTAACCTGGAAGAAAAAGCAAGACGACCGATAAGCACTGGAAAAAAAACTATTTCACTGTCATGAAACTGTCATGGTTAAGAACATGGCAACCGTCAGCACCAAGAGATCTGATATCCAGGCACATTGTGCAGCCTCTGAGCTGGGCTGTAGGAACAGCTACAAAAAAAACTGTTGCTTCCTCCAAGCATCACTGCTGAGAATGGGGAGCAGCACCTCCATTTCAAAAGAAAGTTGATATAAAGCTTTAAAATTCCTAGAAGGCTTTAATATTTCCAGATTAGCAACTGTACAAAAGTAGGGGGGTTGTAATTGTTCGTAGAACACCTGCAAAAACAATAAATAATAAATTAAAACCTTCAATGGAAAAGGAGAATCACTTGTTTAATGTCCAGTCTTCTTTAAGATCCCAAACCTGCTGTGGGAGGAACACTCTGGCCACAATCCAGTTGAGCATTTCAGTGTGTCAGATTTGAGAGAACAGGGAGAACCCTGCTGAATCAAGGTCTTGGCATTTCTCACCAGCCCCTTGTTTCTCTCTCCTGCTGGCCTTCAAACACGTACACACTCTCATACCTTCCAAGAATTTCCAATTTTAGCTTTTATTCTAGAAACAACACCTCCTGGTTACAAAAGCAGCCAATTTTGCTGCCAGGAAAGAGCACTGGTACAACCCCAAGGGGCAGGTCCTGCATTAGACAAGCACCAGGCAGCTCTCAAGAGCTCACAAAAGGCCTTTTAATTAACACGCCTACTTGCTTTGCTCAATTAACACCAGTGAGGAAGCCCTTCACACACTGCCTTCAGCTCTGGTCACTGTGGGCTGAACACTTTAAAAATCCCTTTGCATTAATAAATACTCCCTATACAAATGCCATATACTTCCTACATACAAGCTCTATACAGAAAGCTCAGTTAAAAAAATAAAAAAATAATAATAATAAAAAAAAAAAGATGCAATCTCCCCAGAGAGAAAAATTCAGAGAAATTGCAGCAATGATTTATATCTGCCCAGAGCAGCAATCCCAGCCCTTGGTGACCCCTGTGCAAACACACCAAGCCAATTACACACTGTGACAGAGGATTTTCCCCTCTCGGAGCAGCAGCTTCTTGTTGCTCAGAGTGAGAAACATCAAAAGGTAATGCAACAAGTGAGTGTGTGTTACTGAGCAGGCTGGGGACAACCAGCCTCGAGGTTTAATCAAGATTTGGATCCAATTGTGTGAGGGGTTTTGTAAACATTGATCTTATTGAGTTGTTACATCTGGAGGATGTAATTCCCAATGACCTGCCCATTTAACCTATGGAAATCACCACGGGGTAACTCAGCTCAATCCTCCCACTCCATCCTCTCTTGTTTGTTGTGGTCTTCATTAGCAGATGAGTGCTAATCCACCTCATCCTTCAGCATCCCACATTTGGGACATGCCCAGCAGCACTTACATGTCCTTTGGCAAGATAAAAAGGAAAACACAAACTTTTTTGAGCCACCAGTCATAGCCAGCAGCTGAGAGAAGAAATGCTCTCAGCTTCCTGGAGTAACAGAATAATTTAGGTTAGAAAAGACCTTTCAGATCCATTAGTCCAACTACTACGTACTGCCAAGGCCACCACTAACCCATGTCCCCAAGTGCCACATCCACACATCTTTAAATACCTCCAGGAATGGTGACTCAACCGTGTCCCTGGCTAGCCTCTTTCAATGCTTGAAAAACCTTTCAGTGAGGAAATCTTTCCTAATATCAAATCTAAACCTCCCTGGTGCAAAGTGAGACACTTTCCTCTTGTCCTGTCACCTGCTGCTTGGGAAGAATGGGCAGGACATGGTGATGTGCAGCCTGCCAGTTCTCTTGTTTGACCCAGGACTTCCTGGTTCCAGTTTCTTGTTGAGCCATCACTGCTCTGGTTATAAGGATATTTTTGTTTTTTCTTCTGGACATCCCAGAGTCCCTTTCCTTCACCCTGTTTCTTTAGAAAGAAAAACCAAAAAACAGGAGCTGAGAGCTGGGAAATTGTGACTTCAAAGGCCATTATTTCCTGCTCTAGGAAAAAAAAAATAGGAAGAGTATGATAAGGAGCATGCAAAGGGTGCATTTAGGTCTGGATTTTAACCATCAGAGTCACACTATCTTTGTTTCCTGCACTGAGAGCAGCCAAAACCCAGATGAACTCCAGCAGGAGAAAGAAATACAGCAGCAGGTACTTCAGAAGATCCAAAACTCAGTTCATCCTACCAGGGCCCACAAGGACACCGAAATTCCAGATCCCATCTGCTCCCCGAAAGGGGAAGTTATCCCTCCTCCTGAGACGTTTACAACGGGGAAACCACCTCAACTTCCCAGCTGGTGCTTTGAGCCTTCCCCAATCTGCTCCTGCTATGCTGCACACTCCATCATCTGCTTGGAACTGGGATGGGAGCTTCCTTTCTTACACCCTAAATGCAACAGCTTAATTATTATACTTTGGGCTTTTTGGGGGGTTTTGCATATTTTCATCTTTGTTTGAAGCATTCAACCATGGGACAAAATTATTTCTGCCTGCACTGAGAGGGGAAATGCTCCTGACTGTTTGGGTGAGATTAATTTCAGGATTGTGGCCGGACTGAGGAAATTGGTGGCAGAAATCCTTCATAGCTGGCTAATGAGGTTGTGGCTTTATGAGTAATTCTCCTGAGTTATGTGCCTGGCACCTTGGGTGTGGGTGACACATTCCTTCCTCCTCTCCATTTTTGAATGGGAAATGTCATCCAAGCACACAAACACAGTATTTATTAAAAAAAAAAAAAAAAAAATAGCAACAACACAATTCCTGAGGTAGAGGCACA
>JAWWMU010000106.1:148803831-148840332 GCA_035048155.1 Cinnycerthia olivascens
AAAAAAAAAAAAAAAAAACAGCAACAACACAATTCATGAGGTAGAGGCACAGATTGCATCTCACTTGTACAATGTCCAATCAATTGCTGTCTGGAGGAATTTCCCTGCCAGGGAAATTTCTCCTGGGTTCTCCAGGAATGTCCCCAAACTCCATCATAATCATGATGTACCAAACATTCCAAAAATCTAAAGAGCCTCTGGAGTGGAAACCAGGGCAGTACCAAGCCGAATCAAAAAAAACACTCCCCTGAACACCTCTGTTGTACCAATATTTTTGATATGGAGAGGAGAATCCAGGTTTCCTCACTCCCTGCTGCTGAGCCACCTCGCAGCCATACCCGTGGTCCTGCATGATGTCCCATTCCTCCTCCCAGCCCAAACTGGCATCCCTGGATTGCAACCAGCTCCCCCTTTTTGAGCAAGCAAAGGTTTTCACACGGAGGTAACCTGAGGTTTCAACGCATCCAAAGCTCAGCTGCAAGGAAACTGGGGAGGAGGAAGGGCAGCCTTTTGGTAGAGATGCCTCTGCTCCAGCTGGAGACATCACCTTCCATTACTCAGCTGGGAATTCACTGGGAATTCTCCATGCCTTCCCCTCTGCCATGCCCAGGCACTAGACATGAAGACAGTTAATTACTGAAGAGCTCATGTGTGTTCTGGCTGTGCCATCACCGTGACATAAGAAAATTGAAAAACAGAAACCAGAAGAAAACTGATTCCATCTCTACAAAAACCTCAGGGGACAGGTGGGTGCAAGCGCCAGGTTCAGGGGCAACAACACAATGACACCTCACAAGGCTGGGCATCCCCAAGGAGAAAAAAATTCTTGGAATCACAGAATTACAGAATGGTAAGAACATCTTGGTCCAAACCTCTGCCATGGGCAGGGACACCAGACCAGGCTGTTCATGCCCTGTCTGACCTGGCCTTGAACACTTCCAGTGATTGGAAATCCACAGCGTTTTTGGGCAACTCGTTCCAGTGTCCTCAACCCTCACAGTGAAGAATTTCTTCTTAATATCGAATATAAACATGACCTCTTTTCAATGAAGCCATTCCCTCTTGTTACATCACTCCATGCCCGTGTCCAAATTCCCTCTCCAGCTCTCTTGGAAACCCCTGGAGCACTGGAAAGAAGGCTTTCCCTGGAGCCTTCTTGATTTCAGACTGAACAACCCAAACTCTCTCAGTCTGTCTCCATAGCTCCAGTCCTGTGATCAGCTCAGCGCCCCTCCATCTGAACAGCCTGGGGAAACATCTCCACCCTCAATGCAACATCAGCACAGAGGTCTGGGGCAAAGTAACACTGAACTACCAGACCAGGGCAAAGCCTGATAGCTGAGTTACAGCTGATCTTCCACTGCAACTCAGCTCAGATGAGCAATTCTGTCAGAGGGAACAGACACTGACTCACAGCCCTGAAATCACTGTGAAAACCCTGTTCAGCAGCAAGGCACCAATATGGCAAGTCAAGACATCCCCAAGGCCTTGCTGCAAACCCCAAGTGATTTTTCTTTTCCTCATGCACGTGGCTGACATTTCCTTCATGGCTCATCACACCATCAGGACCGGAGCAAGAAAACCAACATCCTCTCAGACACCTTTTGGGAGAGCAAACACAGCTGCCTGCACTTGATGGCTATTTTGGGGTTGAAACTGAGATGCAGATTGCTGCCAAAACAACCACCCTGGAGGAGCTGTTGCTTCTTCTCTTGAAATGCAGAAACACTTGCCATTTCTTCCCTCCCCTTACTTCTACTGATTTCACCAGATTTCTCAGAGAAGGAAACAGCAATTGCGTGACTCAGAGGGAGAATCATCTTCTACCCACCCCAGAAATGCTCACATGCACTCAAGGAGCTGGGTGAGACGTGGTCTTTTGTCCCAGGCCACGGGTGTCAGACTGGCAGAGCTCTGTCGTGTGCCCAGAAGAAAACACAGGCAAGAGAGGAAGCAACAGCACCAAGTCAGAGGTTAAAATTGCAGAGTTGTGATGAACAGAAAGAGGTTTCCTCCAAGAAACCACCAAGCCAAATATGAAAATTCTCATCTCAAGTGCAGAGGAGGTCACAGGAGGAGAAATCTACAACTTTCTGCATGGAAGAGGCAGTGTGGGATCAGGTCAGGATGATCAATGTGGTCAAGGGATAAAAACCATGCCCAGGAGCAAAGTGAAAGCAACAACCCTCAGTAATGACCACAATGTCTCATCTACTGTGCTGACTCGCCTTCTTCACATGCTTTAAACTTTTGGAACACACCTCCAGAAAAAGTTGTGATTGACTGGAATATATTTTCCATTTTTCTCCACTTTTACTGCATTTTTACTGTGGTGCCCAAATGTCCAATTGCTGAAAAGGTGGAGTGGGGGTTGGCAGGGCACATGCTCAGAAATTGCAGGAGAGATGGTTCCTCTGACACAGGGAGAGAGGTCTGAAAAGAGCTCCTTGCACTGCAACAAAAGTCTTGCCACAGGAACAAGGATGTGATCCCCTGCAAAACTGCAAGATTCACTTGATGGTGTGCAGATATTTACAGCCCCCAGGGCTGTTTTCACAGTTATGATTCCTCCTTATCCCTAATACAGCTGACAGCAACACGTGTAGGATCTGGAGACTCCGTGCAGGGGAAGTCAACTCACAAAGGCATAAAGGCATCACTGAATTTCAGCAAGGCCTTCAGAGTCAGTTAGCTGATGTTTTAGATTTCGCTGATGGCATTTATGAGTTTAAAAATGCATATAAGGCTTCAATATCCTCTCCCAGCCGCTCTCTTTAGGATGCAAATGTAGTTTAATACAATTAGACAGGACGGAAAGCCCAGACATTTTACAGGATCAACTGCATTCCACTTGTCAGGGAAAATAAAGAGACACCAGCTCAACAGGCAGGCTGGAGAAAAGCCTGGTTTCATCTCTGGATGGTGTTTGGATCAGCACAGGACTGTGCAAGAAGAGAGAGCCTTTTTCCAAAAGGCATCAAGCCCTGCTACAGCTCTACATGGGGGAAAAAACTGCCAAAAAATAATCAAGTAATCCTATATTTGTCAGCAAGAGAATACAAATTAAGAAATACAAATACACTTAATTAAAAAAAAAAAATCTCATCTTTTAAAACTGGAAAAAAAGCAAAACTCCAAGACAGTTGCCAGAACACATTGCCCCATTTACAGATGTAAATAAAACAGGGAAGGAGTAAATGGAGGAAGGCAGGTTTAGATCAGGTATTGAGAAGAAATTCTTTACTACAAGTGTGGTGAGGCCCTGGCACAGGTTGCAGAGAGAGGTTGAGGACTCCCCATCCCTGGAAATGTCCAAGGCCAGGTTGGACAGGGCTTGGAGTAGCCTGGGACAGTGGGAGGTGTCCCTGCCCATGGCAGTAGGGCTGGAATGAGATGATCTTTAAGGTCTCCTTCCACCCAAACCATTCCATGATTCTGTGACTCTATGTGTTATCTGAAGATTCCAACATTAGAACAAGAGAGAGAAAAGGAGAAAGCTCTCAGTGTGAGGCTTCTGGAAGCTCGAGGCATTTATTTCCATTGCTCAAGGTTCAGAGCTGAGAAGCTGACAAAGTGTCTGGAGGTACCTTGAAACACTTCCCATCACGACTGCTCTTTCAAAGGAGAAGCAATGTGAAATTGGCAGGAAGCAGATATTTCTATATAATTTGTCACCTTTCACAGAAAAATCAATCATCTCTAATTCTAGGTATTTCTCTTTTCCTATTAAAAGGCCTAAATAAAGCATTTCTGTTATTGCAGACTGCAATTAAAAAAAATAAATTGAAAAAAGAAACAGATTTATTAATTAAGTCTTCTGCATCATCTCTGCTATGAAGAAAGGTTGAGAGACTTGGTGTTGTTCAGCTTGGAGAAAAGAAGGCTCCAGACAGACCTTAAAGCACCCTTTCAGTCCAAGAGGAGCTCCAAGAGTGCTGGAGAGAGACTTAGGAGAAGGGCATGGAGTGACAGGACAAGGGGCAATGGCTTTAAGCTGAAAGCAGAAAGATTTGGATAGATTTAGTAAGAAATTCTCTGCCTTGAGGGTGATGAGGCCCCAGCACAGGCTGCCCAGAGAAGCTGTGGCTGCCCCTGGATCCCTGGAAGTGTCCAAGACCAGGCTGGATGGGGCCCTGAGCAGCCTGGGACAGTGGAAGGTGTCCCTGCCATGGCAGGAACTGGATGATCTTTAAGGTCCCTTCCAAGCCAAACCATTCTGTGATTCCATTAAAGATTTTTGCATCTATCCCTGAACTCCTCAGTGATTCTAGAGGGCCTTTAGGTGGCAACAGAAACATTGACAAGATGTTTCTGGAGAAATTCAAAACATCTTAACTTGTGCTTCTCTTCCTAAACAACAGGATCAGGAGGCTCTCAGAAATCATCACTTTAGCAGCTTTATCACTGCAAGAAGTGAGAAGGAAACCACCTGAGCCCAGGTGTGAGGTGCCAGGTGTTTGCACACCTGACATGCTGAAGGTGCTGGGACCACTGCCCCACGTCTCCATGCCTCCATCTCCCACCCAAAATCCTGCACCACAGCACTGACCTTTGGGAAGTGCTTTAAGACCTCGGGGTCTGTTACACAACTCAGGTGTTCCCACCTCAAATCCAGGTAATCCACGACAAATGACTGCAGAGAGAGAATGGTGAGGCCTATTTGAAAATAGACAGAAATCCCCATCAAAAACATCTAAGTCGTCATGATAGAAAAATAAATCCGGGCAGATTGTTGCTCTCATTGTATGAATCATCATGTTGTTATAGCAACTTCATATCTGCACCCAATCTGAAAAGCAAGCACAGCTGAAATAATATAACAGCATTAAGTTAAAATGATATATAACAAGACAAAAACGGATTGGCTCGATCTCCGAGGAGCACCCACACTTCTTTCTCACCCTCTTCCCTCCCTTTGAAAACATTGCTTTGCTGTATTTAAACAATTAAAAAAAAACAAAACAACCCAGACTTGGAGCTCATGGAGGAGTCCTAATGAGCTTTTGAATTCAAGAAGAATCTCCAAAATGAAGGATCACAGAACCCTGGAATCACAGAATGGTTTAGGTTGGAAAGGATCTTAAAGATCATTTTGCTCCAACCCCTCTGCCATGGGCAGGGACATTTTTTACCACCTTAAAAAAAAAAAAAAAAGTGCAATTCCCAGTTATAACCACCAGACCCAGCCAACTGCCCCTATTGTTCCCACATACTCCAATATTCACTCACCAAATAAATTACAGAAATTTCATTAATTTTTTGTCTTTATTTTTAATTCAAACAATGTAGAACATATGTAAATACACATGTACATTGTGCCCTGATTTGTTCAGGAGTTCTGAGCAGAGATTCCAGGCTGAACGGAACATTTAGAAACAAGAAAGGGGATGCACAAGTTCTACTTTCAAAACTACAGGTTTGTGTGGTGATTTTATTGCCAGGGAAAAAGCAAAAAGTGTCACCAAGGTTCTTTCCTTTGGAGGAGCAAAGGAAGAAAGGTAAATAAACAGAATTGTTTCAGGGACTTGGCAGGAAAGCACAGCTCCTCTGCAAGGCAAGGGGAGCCCCCCAACCTCCAAAACACTGCAGGTGCCTCAAAAGACACCGTAGTGCTCCAATTAGTGCCAAAGATGAGCAGAAAGCACCACAGGGCACTTCACTGCTCCTCTCCCCGTGCGATGCTGCGAGCAACAAGGTTGGAGAGAGAAAGGAGGCAAAGGGAAAAGAAAGAAGCTTGGGAGAATTGTGAATTTTGCTCTTGATGTTTAGAGCAAATTAAGACCAAATAAACCCCAAAATAGAAAAAGCAACCCACAAACCCACAGCTCTAGTCCCAACAAAGTCCTATTCGTCTTAGCAACAGCACAAAAGTGACTCAATTAATTATAAGCAAATAAAAAGAAGCAGCCTAACTTATTCTTTCAGAGTTCATGACAGCAAAAGCACCAGTCTGCCCCAGACAGAACTTCTATTTCTTCTTTTCTTCTTTTTCCTAAATGCATTTATTCATTAAGGCTTCCTCGTAGGCTGTGTAATGAGTCACTTCTTGCTCCTCTATGAAGTGCAAAGGGATGGAAAGGAATAGGATTTAAATGGAGGATGAAGACACTCACAAAGCCTGTTAGAAAAGCTTGAAAAGCTTTTGAAGGAATCACAGATAAAGAGAGGCAACTCCTTACAAGGACCCCAAACCCTTTTCTCTATCACCAGAGCTTTCCCAGGGTCTAAGCCTGGCTGCCTCCTCGCTCTCAGGCAGCACAGAAAACCACCCCCTCTCCTCCACTGAGCTTTCCCCCTCTCTAGGAGAGCCTGGGATGAGAAATCCAGAGCTCAAGCAGTGCTGCTCCTCCCATGGACCCATGGCTCCAAAGTGGGGATGTGGCTATCCCTGCACCAGTGAAATATGGTCGGGGGGATCCCATCAGTTGGTCTCATCAACAGCACAAGGCATTTATGGCTCTTACTCTGGCAGCCAGAGAAGCCCCAGCAGCCTCCAGCTCACAGCGAGCCACAAAAGTCCAATTATTCTGCAATTGTTTTTCCAGGAATCACAGAAACACAGAAAGGTTTGTGTGGGAAGGGACTTTAAAGATACCTGGTTGCAACTCTCCTGTCATGGGCAGGATATCTTCCATTAGCTCAAGCTGCTCCAAGCTCCACCCAATCTGGATTTCCAGTGGAGAGGAAGAGTCTGACCAATCCATCAGATCAGAAATGCCAAGCTCAGTGAAAAACTCAAACCCTCCCATCATCAGCCTTCTCTCAGACTGCATCTGGAACATCCTGATTTGGTCTCCCAGCTACTGTCAGGAGTTTCCTGGGGCTCTCCAGGTCTTTTGAGTCCTTCCATCACAAGTTTTGAGGAAGCAAAGCCAGCACAGACATAGGACACGAGTCTGCAAAGTGGCTGAACAACAGGAAGGGCACACGTGTCACTGCAATAAACACAGATCCCAAAAAAGCACAACCTGACCCCAAATTCACAGCTTTCCAGCAAGGACTCCCATCTCGTCCATGTGTAGAAGTAAAAAACTTGAAATTAATACTAGGACAAAATAGATATTGGGAAGAAATTCTTCCCTGTGAGGGTGGGGAGGCCCCGGCACAGAGAAGCTGTGGGTGCCCCATCCCTGGCAGTGTCCAAGGCCAGGCTGGATGGGGCTTGGAGCAACCTGGGACAGTGGAATATGTTCCTACCCATGGCAGGGGTTGGAATGAGATGATCCCTAAGGTTCCTTCCAACCCAAATCATTATCTGATTCTATTTTTCTGTGAAATTGCTCTGGTGACAGCCAAGATCATGTGTCGTTCCCCAAGGCAGAGATCTTCTACCTTCCCTAGAATGGTGTCTCTCACTTTTCTAACATTTATTCTATCTGAGAAAAAGAAAATTTAAACCAGAAAAAAGCCAAACAAAAAGCAAAACTGAAAAGTGACAAAAGCCCCCACAAAATCTACAATAAATTAAAAAAACCTCCTAAATACAGAATCTAGGGATTTTTTTTGTTGCCATCTAGACCCCTTCCAAAGGGTTCAGATGCCAATCTAATAATAAAGCTGTCGTATGGGGTGATGTGATTTTAACTTTCAAGCTGAAGGTTGCTACGGGAGGTTGTTCCCAGCAGCAGCACTGCACAGCATTTGTGAAATCCCTTTCCAGCATCAGATACTGATTTTTGAGTAGGAAAAAAAAAGATCACTATTTTTGTTTTTAAAAAGTTCTATAAAAAGCAGCAGTGCTGGAGAAAAATGTTGATAAAAAAAAAAGTAAAATAAAAAACAGGGCTGTAATTCAGATGCCTGTAGAAATGCAGATGCACTAAAATCCCCTTCCCAAAGCTAAAGAGCCAGGAAAATCTGGGTTTTTTTTGTTGGTTTTTTTTTTTCATATCAGTGCACATGAGCTGAGCTGCTGCATTTGCCAACACCAGGCTTGCTGGGATGTGGGAGAAGTTAAAGACAATCAGATGATCTCAGGTGCTGGAAAATGAGGGGCAGAAATGGGAGCAGTTATTGCAGTGCCTCTGTGGGGTCATCTACTGTGCACTGAGATCTTGACTCACATAAAAATAAGGCATCACTTCACAACAGGCTGAGAAACTTTACCTAGCTTTTTAGAACTAAAAAAACGTATAATGTATATGGGGATTTGTGCAAGGAATGAAATATTATACAAATGTAAATATATATACACACACACACACAGAGTAATGTAAAGCTGGTCAAATACAAATGACTCCCTTAAAACTAACAAACAAGTACACACAGAAGACATTTTCTACACCAACCTGCAAGATTTAGGAGACTGTTAGAACCTGCAGGATTTATGGAGGAAACGCAGTGAGAAGGAGGATTTAACACAAGGACAGAGCCCTGAAGCAGCAGCAGGAGGACACGCAGTCGCTTTTTACCTTTACACAGTGAGGTGAAGATCACCAAACACTGATTTATAAAAGGCTTTCAATTCGTGTTGCCAAAGCCTCCAGCCATTAAGTGCCTTAAATCTTTGCAGGTTAAGTAGAGGAGGGTTGGTAGATGAGATATATGGATGGGGGTGAATATCTACAGAGCAGACACATCCCAACAGGAGATGTGAGAGCACAGGAGGGCACAGAGCCAGCTCCCTGCTCAGACCCAGGATGTGGAGAAGGCTGAGGATCAGGATCATCCAGTTCCACCCCCTGCCATGGGCAGGGACACTTTCCACTGTCCCAGGTTGATCCAAGCCCTGTCCAAACTGGCCTTGGACACTTCCAGGGATGGGACAGCCACAGCTTCTCTGGGCAATCTGTGCCAGGGCCTCCCCACCCTCCCTGGGAAGAATTTCTTCCCAATTTCCCATCTAAGCCTGTCCTCTGTCAGTTCAAAGCCATTCCCTCTTGCCTTGTCACTCTGTGCCTTGTCCAAAGTCCCTCTCCAGCTCTCCTGGAGCCCCTTTGGGCTCTGGAAGGGACTCTAAGGTCTCTCTGGAACCTTCTCTTCTCCAGGCTGGACTCAATGATTTTTTGCCTCAAGTCTTCAGTGGGAAGTGCTGCAGTGACCCCACTGAGATGATCCTTTTTCATCCAGAGCCAGGAGGCAAGAAACCCCTTGGATAGATTCACAACCAGAAACTTTGGTGATGTCAAAGGTTTCAGACCCAATTTAAACTCTGATGGAAGTTATACACAGGTGATTAAGACAGAGGAAGAAAAACTGATTGGAGTCTAATGTTCAGATAAGCAACTGAGATGCTGCAGAAGAGATATTTTCAAAGCACAGATCTAGCTTGCATCCTGCACCCCACTATTTCACCATTTATGAGACAAAATCTCAACAACAGAGAGAATCTTTTGCCAACACAAGTTTTTACTAGAACATACAAATAACTCAAACAGAGTCTCTGACCAACAAATCAGAATTTGTTTCAATACCCAAACTCCAAACCAGCAACAATCAGGAGCCCAAGGCACCAGGAAAACAAGAACCATCACTGAGATGCACTGACTGCAGTGGCAGTACCAGGAACATGCCATTCAATTAAAATTATTACATTAAGTTGGTTTTTTTTTTTGCTAAAACCAGACCAAATTATTGCAGAAGACTTCACCATCAGCCCAAGGCATCAGAGCTCAGTCAGCTCAGTACCACCCACCCACCCATCCACTCTCCACATCCCCAAAATTTCTCCTTCCCCAGTACTCTGCTAATAAACTCAGGGATGTCCTTCCCAGAGGTCTCAATACCTTGTCAGCAGAAATTCAAATCAATCCAGCCCTGGAAGCAGCTGCAGCAAATAACTCAATCACGTTCATCATTTTAACTTATCCTATTTATGAATCAGGTCAAGCTTGAAATCTCCATTTACATTATGAGCCTTCACGATATCAAGATAATCATGCAGAGGACTGATCAAAGGTTCCTCCTAACTTTGGAGTGCAGGAATTACCATACAATAACATTTTATCTACTCCAGTGTCCTCTGTGACTGTCAAGAATAACTTTCTTCCCTAGAAAATAGGACAAGGAACAACACACTGAACAAGAAACTGCTGCCAATCCTAAATCTAAGAGTGACAGGGCAGTGGGTGCTGTACACACATCTTCAAAAAAAAAACAAGAAGCTCACCAGTTTTTAAAACAAAACAGGTTGGGCAGGGCTTTGAGTAACCTGGTCCTGACCCTTCCCATGACAGGGGGTTAGAACTGGATGGTCCTGAAGATCCCTTCCAACCCAAACCATTCTGGGATCCCAATATCTGCTGAAAGTCTCTGAGAAAAACAGAGAGATTCAAGCTGCCTGGAATTACCTTTATTTTATCTCGCCTGTATGGAAGGACATTTTGATTTTTCCAGACTGACACTGAAAATCACCTGAGATGGTTCTCTAAAGGGCCTCAATTTCTCTCAGCCCTGCTTTGATGGGAAAGATGAATCCTGCAGCCTCCTGACCCCCAGAAATACTCTGCTGATGCTCTCACAGCCCTCCCTCCAGCAGCTGCAGCACCTGCACAGCATCACCAGGTCACTGCTGCAGACCTGAAAACAACCACCAAAAGAAAAGGAAAGAGAAAAAGAAATTCCCATCTTCTCAAGAAACTTTCACTCTTCTGTTTGCCTCCAACTCTCTGATTTTCTTCCTACAACAAAAAAAGCATAACATCATTCTGCTATTTTTGTGAAGAGATGTTTTATCCAGTTTGGGCAAAGGAAAACAATTTCTAACTTGACTTTAAGATTATTTAAAGAGAGTAAAAAATAAAAAAAAAAAATAGAAGGACATAAGCGTGTAAAACAGTCTTATGTGGGAAGAAAATATTGGAACACTTTATTGGAAGTGCTTCACTTCTGATACCAGCTATTAAGAATGTAGATATAATCCTTTATTTATCTCATTTGCAGCAAGAAAACTCTACACATACAGAAAGAAAAATCACATGGGATATAATCCAACAACAATCTCCCCCATTAACTCCAGAACGATGTTCTATTGAATATTTCAAGCGTGATTACACTGTAACAAAATGGCACCGTGCCACCAAACCCTGTAAATTATTTTCTCTCAATACCTCCCTTCCTTGCAAGGATGCCAGGAGGCTGGATAAAAAAAGTGCTCCTGGATCAAAGTAAAAAGCAAAGAAACAAGAAGGATCCTTCAAGTGACCATCCCAAAGTTTGTCCCAAAGTGAAAAGATGACCTTAGCAGTGATGTTCCACCTTCTAGGCAGGATCTGGGCTGGGAGTTATTGTACCAAGGGGATGCTTTCTGCAAAGGAATTAAATACACAGGATTTAAATTGATGGCAACCTGCTCTAAGTCATAACTTTGAATGCAGTTAATGCCTCTGCTTCAATTTTAGGGCTTCCAGTGGTAGAAAAAATTCACCTTAGTTTCTCTAATGTGGAAAAAACACCACGAACAGCAGAGATGAAAGCTCAAAACAGCTCCCTGGGTGATGCATGGGCTCAGAGGGATCCCAGGTCCAGTGAGCTTTGACTGGGAATCATGGCTCTCTTTTTTCCAGTCATGACTGAAGGAGAAAGCAAACGCAGCAGAATCACAAATATTGCCAAGTGTGGGCAGTGAGGCTGTAATGCAGTGAATTAAATATTTTGTCAAAGATTTTCGGATTGTTCAAAGGATTGGGAGGTGCAAGAAGAGGCTTGCAGGGGTATGAACAGCAGCCAGAGTGCTGAGTTGAGCACATGTGAAAGCAAAAAACACTAACATGGATTCAGTTTGAATTCCCTGAATGTGTTAGAACACAGGGAAGGGAGAAAAAGCCAAGTTCACCCACATAACTCAAGTGTTGTGTCTGTGAATTCAGGTCTACAGCCAAGAGGCCAGAGCCTCCCCAGAGGTGCTCCACTGACCATGGAAGGAGTCACAGGTCTCCAGGAACTTCTACAAATCCTTTGGGACTGCTGTTGTCACTGTCTGAGCCTGACCACACAAATGAAAATAACCAGGATAAGCAACCTGGTCTGGTGGGAGATGTCCCTGCCCGTGGCAGGGCTTTGGATCTGGATGACCTTTAATGACCCTTTCAACCCAAACCATTCTGTGATCATGGGGGGAATCAACTGATGGGCAAAGAAGGGAAATGGCATCTAAAGACCCTCGCAGCAGCTCGTGGTCCCCAAAATTCCAACTCACTGCCTTCTTGCGCATGCAAGTTGTTTGTTTTTTTTTTTCTCTTGTTCAGAAATTTTACTTCAATATGGCTTAGAATTATGTACAGCAGGCCAAATAAATGTGAAGATGGAGAGGAAGTGTCGTATCAGGCACACTCCTAACAGAAGCTGAAGCCAATAAAAGGAACCACTGTCACCACTTTTGAGATGTCACCACTGGCATCTCAAAAGGAAACTTTGCCCAAGGCTAATCCTTTCAGGTGAGCAATGGGATGCACAGGAACAAAGACAGAATAATATCAAGATTATTTTTAGGTAAAATATAGTTATTATAGATCACTATAACATAAAATTCACAACTCAGAGGGTGATGAGGCCCTGGAACAGGTTTCCCCATCCCTGGAAGTACCCAAGGCCAGGTTGGATGGGCTTTGGAGCAACCTGGAAGGTGCAGGGGCTTTGGAAATATGTGACCCTTAGGTCCCTTCCAACCCAAATCACTGTAGAATTCTATGAAAATTCTAAAGTAAAATTGGTGGTGCAGTGCCATTTGATTCTTAATCTTTTTAACAGAGAAGCAGCTCAGAAAATGTTGAGAGATGAAGACCTGAAATATTTCTTGCCCCATGGAGACTGGGGAAAAGAAAGGAGAGACACTGAAGGAGTGAGTTTGATTTGGAGATTGGCAACAAATACAGCAGAAAAAGCCTCAACAAGAAACACTTTAGAGCAGTATCTCTCAGCTTCATAACAAATATTAAAAAAAAAAACCAAAAAAAAAAAAAAAAAAAAACAAAACAGGAAGAAGAAAAAAAAAATAAAAAGAACTCAGGAAATACTCAAGAGATAAGTGAATTTTTTGAAAAATTGACATATAGCACAGGTTTTAGAGTCCAAGGACTCCAGGATCCAAAGGCACAGGGAAGCACATCAGACCAGCCAAAGCTGTCATAACTGAGTTGCAACATGAAATGCTGAAGCCAAGCCTTAATGATTTACCATCAGGAGAAACCCAGGGAGGATTCATCACCACATTTGCATATCAGGACATTGCTTGCTCTTCTTTTGAGCACGTTATTCCTGATCACCATCCAAAAGAGAGATTCTTGAACTAAATGAAGCCTGTGGCTCTCTAGGCAATTCCTAGACTACTTATAATTAAAGGCACCATTAAGCCTTCAGAGAAGCAGATGCCAATCCATGTCAAAAGTTACACAGCTGAGTGGGGTCTAATTACACTGAATTCAAGAGATACATCACATCCCCAACAGATGTCAGTTTAGAGAAAGCTTTTTCCATATCTCACAATCTTAAGATCATTTGAGATGTTCTGGCCTTTATTATCTTTTCTTCAGAAAAGAAAAGACCATCCAGAGTCATCTGCCTGCAGGCTTAAGATGAGGTAAGTGGCAAACAAGAAAAAGCCATTGATGCAGCGGGGAAGCAAATTAAAAAAAAAAAAAAATTAAAAACTTTACATGGAGAAACAATTCCCTCTTTTCTATTTCACACTGTTTTAGTGGTAGGATGATATTTTGGGCTCCCTTTTTTTGAATGTTTATTCAGGGTCTGTACAGCCAAGCAACTGCACATTCTTGGGAACAGGTAAATGCTACAAGCACAGTTCTTCCATTCCCAAAAAAGAGTTTCATGAACAATGTAGAACAACAATTAAGAGCCATGAAAAGGGTTCTTGCACAACCTGGCCCAGGTGGCAGAACAACCCAAAATATCTTTTGGATTAAGACACTGATCAAGTTTTCTCCTCTGCATTTAAACGGGAAAAGAGAGTCCAAATCAACTCAGAAGCAGCCATCATATAAGGTACTAAAAATACTATCATCCAAACACAGAAAGGTCAAAAAATAAATTCTTAACTGCCTTCTCAACATAACGCAGAAAGCACATCTATTCTTAAGCATTCACCAAGGCCAGTGAGTTTGGGAAAAAGACAGATGGGAGAACATGTAGGAGAATATGTTCTCTGAATACTTCCACAAATAGGCTACCAAAAGTCAGGAGAGATGCTGTGTCACAAGGGATGCAGAAGCCACAGGAGATGCATTTCTTGACATTCCCCTCCAGGAAAGAGATCTTCTTGAGCTGGGAGAGAAGTCTTTACTGCTTACTCCCATGGCATTGCCTCCAGACACTCATCCTATAATTTTCTGACATGTTCAAACAAAATGGCCTCATGGCTGTGGAGTGAGAGCTGCCACTTTTTCAGCCTTTCCCAGCAACGTGGTGATGATCAGCACAAAGAATGACAGTAATACAAGAATCATCTGAGGTCTGTGCTGAACTTCCCTTTTACTGATCCCATTCTCCTGCCTTTTCAGACGCTCCTGTAACTTGAAGCTGTTGGACAGCTAAAACAAATAAGAGAAAAAAAGAAAAATAAATTTTAAAAATTCTAAACCATAACTATCAGCCTAAAAATAAAGGGAAATATTATGGGTAGGAACACTTCTCCTATGAAGACAGGCTGAGACAGTTGAGGCTGATCAGTCTGGAAAAGGCTCCAGGAGAGCTTAGAGCCCCTCCCAGTACCTAAAAGGGGCCTACAGGAAGGGTGGAGAGTGACTTTTCACAAGGACATGAAGTGATAGGACACAGGGGAAAAGAATTAAATTGAAGGAGAGTGGGTTTAGATTAGTTATTAGGAAGAAGTTCCTCCCTGTGAAGGTGGGGAAGCACGGACACAGATTTCCCAGAGAAACTGTGGCTGCCCCATCCCTGGAAGTGTCCAAGGCCAGGCTGGATGGGATTTGGAGCAACCTGGGATAGTGGAATGTGTCCCTGCCCATGGCAGGGGTTGGAACAAGATGATTTTTAATGTCCCTTCCAACTCAAACCATTCTATGATTCCGTAACTTTTATACACATAATCTGACAAGCACCAGAATATCAATGTATTGCACCCCAAAAGCCCCCTGTGAGAAGGAGGTGTCCCACAACCAGAGGCCTAAAGACTCTGTTCTTGATTCCCAAGTATCCTGTGCCCAACCAGCAAATGCCACAGTTTGTTTCCAACATAAATCTGTTGTGCTCCAACAAATGGATCTGCCCACATTACTCTCACATTGTTGAAGAAATTTGGACCATAATTATCCGAAAAGTGTCCTTCAGTCAAACAGTGACCTGATTTTTCTCACTTTAATGCGAAAATTAGATCTATATAATTCATTGCATGTATTTGCTTTTCTATTTTAAGGATTTCACACCATCTTGACTGCAAACAAAACACAGGGTCTTGTTTGCAGTCAAGTCAGAGCAAAACTGATGAATGCCAACACAGCTGGATCTCAACAGCCCTTCTGCTAAACTGCCATGTAAAAATTAGGGGAGTGACAGAGATTACCAAGAAAAATACAGCAACACACCTGTAGGCATCCAATCAAAAGTGATTTCATGGAGAGGGAAACAATTCCAGGTGCAGAGGAAGCATGCAAAGGAAGGCACACATAGCAGAGCTTGCATTAGTGCAGCTGCCTTTATTGCAATGACCCTAATTGGCATTTCCAGATATGAGGCAGGAAAATCAGCTGACAGGAGCATCTTTGCCTATAACCCTAGAAAACCTAGGCTGAAGAAGATACAGGGCTCAATACAAGTCATACATGACGAAAAAAAAATAAAATTAAAAATCCCTTCTTCTTTCTTTTCCACATATTGGGCTGGTTAAAGCAGTCCACATTCTCCCATTGCTACCAGCAGCATTTATTTATCACCATCCTCCATTCTGAAAGCAAACTCCAAGTGATAACACACAATCTCTCTGCAAAACCAAACTGAGATGGATGGAGGACGAGAGGTATAATTTATGACAGTTTACATTGCTCACAGCACCAGTAAAACTGCATTCAGCCTGCAGGAAAGGTCATTAGTAAATTGAAGGCAGCAGAAGATAAGAGAAAAGTTTACAAACAACATTTCAAGAGGAAAAAATGAGCTTATTTGGTCATTCAGGGAAAAGAGCAACCAGAGAAGAAGTCTGGGTGTGCAAGAGCCTTCCTCACCTCAGGGAGAGGAGTGAGCTCATCCCCAGTGCTCATGATGGAGCACACAAGATCTGCATCAATAGTAGCACCCAGTGTGACAGGAGCCTCCTCCTTGGCAAAGTCATCCATACCAACAGAACAGCCTGGAGTCACCTCCTGCCTCCCAGATGGCTCCTTCCCGTTAGTGCAGAAGTCTGGGGAGCCAGGATCTCCCTGCAGCAGAGTGCACGGGATTGCTGCCCTGAGCTGGCTGCGCTTCAGCTTTCAGCCTTTTCGTGGATGCTACAGGAGATAAGCACTGAGATACAGGAGATAAGCAATGCAAGGAGCTCACTTCTTCCCTCCTGAGCACCATCACCTGATGAAAACACAGCTTCTCGAGTAAAGGGGAGACTCTTTAAGCTGGTTTTTTGGAAGAACACAATGGAAGTCTGCACTGCCTGTAACCTGGTCTAGTGGAAGGTTCCCTGTCCATGGCTGGGGGTTGGAATGGGATGGTCTTTGACACCCCTTCCAACACAAATCATTCCATGATTTTGTGATTCTATGTCATCAACAGAAAATTGACACACAATGGCCTCAGTGGATTCTCCATGGTTCAAAGTCCAGCTGGGAGAAAGATCTTTCTTGTGAGGAGAGATGTGGGAGCCTGGTTAGTCCGGAGAAGACTGAGAGGGCATCTCATCAATCCATACAAATATCTCCAAGACAGGAGTCAAGAGGATGGAGCCAGGCACATTTTATGGTGCTCAGCAACAAGACAAGGTCAGTAGCCATAAACTAAAACACAAAAAGTTCCACCTCAACCTGAGGAAGAACTTCTTTTCACAGAGGGTGGCAGAGCACTGGAACAGCAGCCCAGGGAGATCATGGATTTTCCATCTCTGGAGACATTCCAAACCCACCTGGATGTGTTTCTGTGTCACCTTGCCTTGGCATGGGGGTTGGATTGGATGAACTCCAGAGGTTCCTTCCAGCCCTAAAGATTCCGTGATTCTGTGAATATGTGAAGAAGCTCAGCCTAGAAGGACAGGCTGAATCTTACCCTACTTTCCTTTCTAAATTTGGACTGTCCACACAGACACTTGCCTTGAAACACCTGAGGCTGTCTAAAACACAGGTAGCCACCCTGACCTCACAGAGGTGATACTTTTCATAATTTGAGTTCCTTGACATTCTCATCAGTTCCAATTCCAGGGGAGGAAAGGGCATACACCAGTTATATGAAACGTTAAGTAATTCAGTTATTTTACATCAGGAAGATTAAGGAAAATGTCCTAAATGTACAACTTCCAGAACATCTTGAAAAAAAAATACATCCCTTCTACTTTTTTTTTTGGTCAACACAAGGCTTAACAGTGATAAACTCACACATCTCTGATCTGCATAGCACTGAGGATTGCAGAAATCAACAGTGAATCCCCACTTATATCCCCTACCTCTCCACACTCTCCCTGCATCCATGGACACTTCCCCTCCTCAGTCCCACCCATGCCTCAATTTGCCCTCCAAATCATCCAGAGAGGCAGCAACAACCCACATGGGTAATCTAGACCTGGACACATGTTAACTGATTGACTGCATGATACCAAAAAAATAGATAATCAGTGAATTTGCCTGAGTTTTCCTTGAGGACACAGAGACATTAAGTCCTTACGTGCTTGGTGAATACATTCACTGATGGTTGGGTGGAGGAGAAAATCAGTGAACTGTATTTTTTTTCTCTGATGTGATTAACTCAACCAACCTATTTCAGTGGAAGAGGCAGAAAGACACCAACAAGAGAAAGCCTTAAAGGAAGCAAGAGACTTCAAACTATCAAAAAAAGTAAAAAAAATATTTCTGAAAACAACCCAGTGGTGCTCATCTGCTCTCACTTTCAGACTCCTGCCCCAAATATTCTGTTTGTATTTAATTTTCTGGCTCATCAAGTAGAAAAACAACCCATTCCTGAGGCTTTCAGCTTTATTTATGCATTTGGTTAGGACTGAGCTGAACACTCAAACCTGTCATTGAAGGTTTCAGGTGCTCCCAGCTCCGGTTTACACTCCATGAAGGCTTTGCTCTCCACATCACAGACAATCAGAGAATCATTGAGGTTGAAAAAGACCTCCAAGATCATCGATTCCAACCATTAACCCAGCACCACCACCATGTTCACCACTAAGACATGTCCTCAAGTGCCACGTGTTTTTTGAACACTTCCAGGAATGGTGACTCTATCACTTCCCTGTGCAACCTTTTCTAACCCTTAACAACCCTGGTAGTGAAGAAGCTTTTCCTAAAATCCAATTTAAACCTCTCCTGGCTCAACTTGAGGCCATTTCCTCTCATCACGTCACTTGTCCCCTGGGAGAAGAGACTGACACCCACCTCACTACAACATCTTTCCAGGTAGTTTGTAGAGAGTGACAAGGTCCCCCCAGATCCTCCTTTCCTCCAGGAGAGAATGACACTGCCCAGAAGAAATCACCCTCCATCCTACCACATCAGCCAAGGTCCCACCATGTCCCAGTAGCTGAAACTCAGGCTCTTCAGCTGGGAATGCAGCAAGATTAATTTAACCCAAGAGAAAGCACAAGCTGTTTCATAAGAGTTGAAACTGCATCTTGTCTATCCAAAATCTAAGCGTTTTTCAAATTATTCTTGGTAGGGTTTTGTTTGGAATGCATCAGACTCTGGTGTTGGCTGCACCAAGGCCAAAATGTTGGACAGGGCTGAAATTCATGAATCCACTTCAAAGAGAGCAGAGGCCGGACTTTTAGTGGCTTAAAATTATGCAAGAAGGCATCTTTAGGCTGTAGCTCTGTGATGAATTAGCTCTGACAAGGGAGGGAACTCAAGACCTCCCCACAGCACTCCCTCCCTGCCCCACACCACAGCTGCCTCTCATTTCTCTTGCTAATACAGGGACCAGCAGCTAGTGCTGTAAATCAGATGAATGAAATACCCAGTTAAAAATAACAGCCCAAACCTCCTCCATTGCAGGAGAGCCTTTCGGATCACAAATGATGAAAGCACATTTCTAAAAAAAGCGAGCTGAGTTGAGAGAGATTTCTGAGAAGGTGGCAAAATAAACAGCCCCGAGCCCAAGCAGCAGAACAAGGGATTGGCTGCTCCAGGCATTGCTGGGCCTCCAGAATAACCCTGGCAGTGGAAAAATGGGTCTCGATACCCCCAGTTAGGGTCTACCTATGTACCTGGCTCCCATCCTGGTGATGCTGCAGGAGCAGGACATTCAGAGGACACCACCACCCTCTGTTGTGAGCTATTCCTTGGGCATCCCCTTGTCCACTGGGCTATGTTATTCCTGCCTGGTAGCTGGTAGACAGGGAGAAAAAGTCAGGATGCAGCTTCTGGGGTCAAGAAACATCATCCTTGTGGTGCCTACAAGCACTCGGCCAGTGGTGCTTGCTGAAACTGTGAGGGAAAAGAGAAGCAACATCCCCGAGGTTTCTTACAACTGTTTTTATGATTGATAATGGGAAAGAAGAGAGGGAGAGGGGAGTAAGTTTTTTGCCCTTTTTTCATGTCATCTAAGCACCCACTAAACAAACAGCCAGCTGTTTTCACCCTGCAATCCAGATGGATGGCCCTCTGCAACAGGGGGAGGCACCACAGCATCTCCCATTTCCAATGCCGGGATTCAATACAGCAACTGCAGCTTTTAATGCCTTTTATAAACATCTAATTCACTCTGTATTAATCCCTCAGAGCAGCTACTCCTTCATTTTACCCTTGGAGACATCAAGCTAAAATATTCATCGGCTCGAACACAAAAACCTACAGCTCTAAGCAGTTGTTGAGGACAGAGGACGTGCTGTTACCCAGTTCTCTGATATATACAGCAGTATAACCCCATCCTTGCAATAAAAGTACAGAATGAGCCTCTAAAGATGCCTTTTTACTAGATGTTTGTAAGTGGATTTAAGTTTAATGACAAGCTTCTCTTGCTTATTTCCCACTTTTACTTATCCTTCTTTTTGGGGGGGAGGGTGGCTGACAGGGGCTGTTCTTTCTCAAGCTCAATATTAAATAAAAGAAACCCAAAAAGATATTGAAAATGCACTCTTAAGTCAAGGCAGAAGGCATATTTCAAACGAATGCAGCTGAAAACCTCCAAACTATCAAAAAGCTGTTTCAATAAGGGATTTTCACTTACTCGAGACATTCAAGACATTGACACAACTTCTAAAAAGATTAATCTCTACCAAGTATTTTAACTCGATTAAATTGACAAAATCTCCAGTACATGAAGGTGACAACAACTCCACAGTCCACATTTCAGTCTTCCCAGTCTACAGAGGGCTTCCCAAAGCTCACTATTTTAAGGACAGCTTCCAGGCAGTCTCTCAGCTGACTTTTGAAGGCCATGTCTAGATATGCCCAGAAATCTTCAGCACTGAAGAGGCAAACCATGCAAGTGTGCATTAACTCAGGCATGCATTCCACATCTCGACCACAACAAATCCCAAACACGGAACAGGACCTGAGAAACACCATTTAATTTGACCTTTGGCTACAACAGAGCCAAAGCAAGGTGACTCCAGCCCATAAATACTCCTGACTCCACCAGCTTCGAAGATGTTCAGACCTCAAACCTCGAAGGGAAGCAAACAACAGCATCAAATATCTGCAGTTGTTTCACCTTTAATAGACAGAAGGGAGGTGTTGACACTGAAGTGATGCTTTACAGTTCAGGCAATCTGTGTTCAACTGCCAGGCTTGACTAAGCTGAGGATGCAGCAGGAGAATAAAGACAAGCCACAGTCCCCTCACCTCATCCAAAGCATCCTGGAGCTGCAAAATGCATAGGAAAGACTCCTGGTAGAATGGGGTGTTACTGTGCTTCAGTACAGCACAGCAAGGAATGGACCTCCATCATTTCCATTTTTAGTGTTCAAGAAGATTAAACTAAAATAGTCCAAAAAATCACAAATATAGAAAGATGCAATAATTGTAATCAAGGTGGCAAGAAACTGGCAATGTGTTCACCACTGGAACAGTTTGGGAGTTACCCTGAACCAGTTCATACCATTGATCAAGGCATTTCTTTGCATCAGCCTCCTGCAGTAGGCAGATAAAATGTAGCTGTTCTGTCTACACAAAATGTGTTTAGATACATAAATCCTCGCAAAGTGGCTTTTTATTTTGAGGCAAAACCAGAAAGAATTATATGCTGCATTAAAGATTTTCTTCTTTGTCCTCTTCTCGACCGTCTGCAAGATCAATTAAAGTGCTTTTGCATAAAACAGGCAGAGAGGAGCACGTTCCAGAAAATAAATAAATAACGACGCCACTCTTTGCTTTCAGTATGATGCCTGAAGAAAACAAGCGTAACGACTTAAAGATTCCCACAGTGAAAAAGAAGAAAATGATGAAGGTTTAATCATAAACTTACAAGGCAACAAAACACATTTCTCAAGTCTTAATATCGCTTGTGAAATTTTAAGCGCTCAGACACAAATATTAGCAACAAGCTGCAGCAAGCTGAGTCGTTTCCCCTGCCCTCGCACAGAAATATGTGCGAGTCCCTCCCTTGCACTCACACACACACATTTGCTGTTTCCATCTCTTTTCTATTTGCAAAAATACCCAAATGAAACTATAAGCGTTTAAGACGTTACGATTTAACGCGTTCCTCGCCTTATGGAGGTCTCGCTGTCCTGGAGCTCAGCTCTGTCCAGCTGCTTTGCAACATCTGGAAGCAGCAGCACAACTTCCCTGCAGGCTGAGCAGCAGTGGGACTCATGGCCACAGCCTCAGCACGGAGAGACAACGCTCAGATCAATTGCCAACTGGAATGGGGAGCGGGGGAAAAGAGAGAGAGATCACCTCTCCAAAAAATCTCAAGACATACTTTCTTCTCCCTCCTCAGAACGCCCTTTATCGTGTCTGTGCAGGGCAAGGGAGGAACTGTTCCCATCAAAACCCCATCATTGCAAGTTCTAAGGAAGAAATCACAATGAAGGTGGAGAAACATTGGCACAGCTTGCCAGGAGAAGCTGTGGATGCTCCATCCCTGGAAGTGTTCAAGGCCAGGATGGGACTTGGAGCAACCTGGGACAGGGGGGTTGGAGCTGGATGATCTTTAAGATTCCTTCCAACTCAAGCTATTCTATGATTCTATGACCCTATCTGGCCCTAGAGGCTTGTGGTGGCTTAAGTGGCACAGCAGGTCACTGACCATTTCCCCTTGGATTTGTGGGGGCTTCGTCCTGCTCCCTGTCCCTCCAGCTGAGGGAGTCATCCCACCACGCTGCCCTCATGGCAACAGTGCCATATTTTTCCAGCTGCACAGGGGCTTCCAGTTCCTCCTGTTTGTTGCCCATGCTGTGGGCACTGGTGCAGCTGGGCTATTGTTCCCACCACCTCTTTTTGGGGAAGGAGCCCTAATTCCTACATGGCCACTCTCGGGCACTTCCATGGTTTCAAATGCATCAATAACCCTGGTGCTGCAGGGATCTCCATCCCCTACCTCCACTGAGACAGCAGAACTAAGGCCTCACTGGCACAGCATCCCATGATAAAAAAACCCAAAAATCTGCTGGTGACACTGGGCTCAGGGCCAGGTATTGATCAACTGGATCTTCCTGGTTCTTCCTCATCATTCCCTGCAACTGGAAGGGTAGAGAAGAACACTACATGTGATTCTGATCCCTTAACCACAATAAAACACAAAAGAACTGAGAGGAGAGAGAAATCATTGCTCTACACAGTTGAAACAGGAGGATAATAACTTGCAATAATAAAATTAATTTAAAAAAAAAACTCACAAGAAAAAGAAAATCAAACAGCCAAGAAATGAAAACAAAAGCTAAGAGGTGAATAATTCATTTAGGCAACGTGCAGTGCCCATATTCTACCTGAACTGTTTACATGGAAGGTTCATGGTTTAATCAGAACTGCTGGAACAAGAGAAACCAGAGTCATAAGTACAACATTTATCTTGAGTAAACAAAATAGGTCTCTGGGTAAGGCATTTTCATTTAAAACAGAAAAAAAAAAAAAAAAAAAAAAAAAAAATAGGTTGCAGTTTGTGACGTGACCAGCAAGGGGAGTTGGTGCCCAGAGCTTTGAGGGAACCACGCAGATGCAGTTTTAGATGGAGAGAACTCAAATAAACAATTCTGAGGTAGTGACATTGATAAAACATTGAAGACTGCCAGAGGATGCTGGAGGATGATGGACAGAGAGCAGAAAATCCTCTAACCTGGAAAAGAGAGAGATACTAAGGTAGAAAAATAATCATGTTTTGCTTGGAAATTGGACTTCCTGTCCCTGCAAGATTTAATGGAGAGCATGTAATGAAGAGCTCTTAGAGGGAAAAAGGCAAAGATCAAATGAAATCAAGCCAGGATGGAGCTTAGGATAAGAACATAAGGGTTAATCTCAAAGTACTTCCGAGTACAATATTCTGACAGTAACATGAAAACATGAAAAGACTTGGGCCAATTCCTCTGGTGGCCTTGAGGAGACATCCAAGAGGGTACCAGATGTCTGGGAGAAGATGTCAGAGGACTAGGGCTAATCAGGCACCCTATCACCGAGCCCCAGAACCAGAAACAAACAGGGGAAAAAACATAAACAACAACTATTCAGAACAACCGTCGCAAGGAGTGGGATTTAATAACATTATCCAGCATAAAAAGCAAAATGCCAGCAGTAGGAACTCATTAGACTCTGTATGGGGAACAACAGCAAAATCACTGCTGCAGCTCCAGCCATGCTGGGCTTGTCAACAGAAACGGGGCCACCCTGGGTTCCGGGGCCACCGGGAGGGGCACTCAGAGCTTTCGTTCCTCTGCCCCGTTAATCTCATTAACCTCGTATTTACTCTGTTGTTGGTAATTACTCAGAACGCTAATAGGCACAATTTATGCATATTATTTACTGAATGTTCCAAATCTCTTTAGCTCTGTGTATGGATCGGGGCTGGAACAAGCTCCAAGTGCTATGGAGAATGGAAGAAGAGAAATGAAAAATATTTTTAAAACTTTAAAAAACCTTTTTGTTAGGACTTGTTTCAAATTCCTTCAATATCTTCAGTTTCTTTTTGCAAGATAAGCAATCAATTCATATAAATATATAAAACCTATCCATTTTTCTAATTCCATAATAACATTCTAACAAGGAAAAACAGACACGAAACCAAAAATACCCAAGAAAAGACTTAGTTCCTCCTATTAAGCTGGAGTCCATGAAACAACTATTCCAGCCATGATACAAATTACTGTTAACGATATTCCAGGTGGGAAAAACAGATGCAGTTTAAGAAAACTGTTATTGCTGTTAAAGAACTCCATAGGTTTTACAGACACAGTCTGTTAGTTACACCTTGAAAAATGGAACTTTCACTGGCCATCTGTTCCTAGCAGAGAACACCCAGCAACTCCGGCTTTGGCCAGAAAGCCCAACTCAAAGTCAACGTACCACGAGCAGGGGACATCCCAGAGCTTTATGTACAGCCAAGGTCAGATGTCAGGGGGAGAATTTGGATGGAAGTCACCCAACAGCAACCAGTTAAAACAAGGAAGCCATTGCAAGAGCAGAAGATGTCATCCAGAGGTGAACATCTGCAAGAGCAAAGCCCACAGCATTCCTCCTACACCCCCACTCCACAACCTCCTCCACAACATGCAGCGTCACTTCCAATGAGCTGAAAGGATATGGAGAAAACCAACCAAAATCAACAAAAAAAAAAAAAAAGAGAAGGATTATCAAGGAAAGAAAACAGCAAAAATTACCTCACCCACAATTTTATTCTGCTGTGTCGTGGACCCACTTGTTGGGAACTCGGCAGCAATAACCCAGTGGACCCAAGGCCCAGCTCAGCAGTATTGTTCCTGTTTAGATAAAAGGGAAAAAAAAGGAAATCAGATGTGAAAAGCACGAACAGGTTTTTATCTGCTCTGTTTCCCTCAGTCTGAAGCTCAGGGATTCCCAAGACCGAGGTTTTAGCTGTATCTTTAGATTCAACTGGGAGTTTTCACACCCTGTGAATTTGTTAAACATATCCATATATTAGGCAAGCTTTGCTTTTGGCCTACACAATGTCTTTCGACAATGGAACACACAGAAAAAAAAAAGAAAACAGAAGAACACTTCTTCCCTTTCATTTCAGGTGCAACCATTAGGAGATGCCTAGCGAAACACAGCAAGTAATTTTCATTTTCTGCAATTTGTGATTTCACGTTATTGTCATTTCCGCCTGTTTAGTGATGTCATATTTCACAGTCAGTATTAGACAGTTAAACAGGATCTGGTTTTGGTACATTTTTAATACATTTTTGCCACATTTCCTGCAAAAAGAAAGCCCGTGCAAGTATAGGGATTGCTGAGAGAGAATCACACAACTGAGATAACCAAGTAGACCCAGCACTGGTCTTTGGAATATTTTCAGGGATGGGGATTCCACCACTTCCCTGGGCACTCTGTCCAACACTTGGCCACACTTCCAGTGAGGAAATTTTTCTTATATCCAATCCAAACCTCCCCTGGTGCAACTTTAGGCCATTTCCTCTCATCAGGAACAGCATTCACAGGGATCCAAAAACTCAGATAACACTGGAGACTGTAATGACATCATAAACTCATTTCCCACAAACACTATCACAACTGATTGTGGGCTTTTTTTTGCCCAAATTTGAAAACTAATGCTCCCGAAGGAATTTAAGACACTTTTATTATTATGCAGTTTATTATGCTTTAATAAAAAATAAAGGAGAAAAGAAGAAAAAGAATGGCTTAGGCAACTCAAGTAGAGGCACTCAGATACTGGGCAAATTAAGGAAATAAAAATATTACAGACTTTTTACAGCAATTATTTGTCAAAGAAAGGGCTTTAATGAAAATGCTGATATTTTAAGCAGAAAGAGCATCACCACACAGGAAACAGCCTTCCAGGCTAACCATGAAAGCCTTCTAATCCCTCCTTATGATGGGATGGTGGAGAAAGTCAAATCACATGGGATGACACCAGGGCCAAAGAGAGCAGCAAAGGATGCTGAAGGAGACCCTGCCTTGAGTTTTTCCACCCTTACAAAAACCATCCCATTACCCTTTCCTTCTCTTTGATTACACAATCGACTTCAACACCCTCAAAAACCTCCAAAACATGGGGAAAAATAATGATTAAGAGCCTTTAAGTTAAAGTACAGTACTCAGAACTGGCTTTCAAAGACAGGGTAAATAAGGAAGACCTTTAAATTTTAAGATGTTGCTCAGCAGCACCTTGTCATGCCACATCACACAACACTTCTTGTTATTTCTCTGGCCAAAGGTCAAAATTCCTCTTCCAAAGAGAGAAGCCTTCATATAAAAAGAGTGGTGAATTTTTTACATCCAACTAATTCAGGAACAATCCATATCTCCATCCTGGAGACCTTCCTACATATGATTTATTGCAGTTTAAAGTGGGGAGAAAAAATGATAAAATTTGTCTCAAATTGAGGCAGTCCTGTTCTAAATGAAAACAGAATTATTTGTCCAGCACACGGAGTCCAGCACTGAAATCTCAAGATATTCTATGGCTGCTAAGGTAGGAGTTTTTTGTCACCCTCGTGTAGCCTTGGGAGAAGAATTTTTAAACTGCCAGTACAAGGAAAAATCCAGTGGTCATTTCAATGTTTCAGAACAAGCTAAGCCATGGCACACCCCATCCTGCCAATTAGAGATTCAGGTCCTTAAGTGTAGAAACCAATTCCCAATTTCCCAAAAATATCATTATACCCATCTCCCAGAGCACCCAAGGCAGCCCTAGGAGGATGAAAACCAATATTGAAATGATCAAAACCACACCACATTGCACATGAGGCTTCTTGCCCATCCATCTTCTCCTTATCTCCCCCTCCCACCAGTTCCATCCCCCAAATTAATGTTTTCTTCCCCAATTCAATCTTTTTCTGATGGTCTCTCCACAACAGGGCCTCTCCTCTGTGTCCCTCTTGCACTCTCCATGAAGGAATGCAAGAGGGATGTGATCCTTGGTTGGCATCCACTGGGACAACTCCATCCTAGGGAGGAATCAATGACAACTCTGCCCACCTGCAGGTTTTTGGGGTTTGTTTTTTTTTAAGCCATCGTGTCTATAATTCACATGATGTCAGTAGTCAGTACAGGAATATCACACTAAGGCTCTGGAAAGTAAGGGGCGGGTTTTCCTCGTTTCTATGGTTATGAGCAATTTTAATGACCAACCTAAATAAAAAGGCTGAAAGAGAGAGAAAGTAGGAAGGAGTGAGGTGGGCGTTTAATTTTGATTGACAGGAGAGAGCAGAACTAGTTAAGAGCTGTCAAATGCTTGCTGAGGATCACAAATCCTCAGCACATTCTACGGTAGACAGAATTAGTCTAAATGCACAGCTTTACAAAAATATTTCTTATCTGCTGAGATCAGAGTTCAGCATTTCAGTTGCCCCACAGAAAGCAGCTGATGTCGTAACTACCAAAGGAACTAAGGTAGGGTGAGAAAAAAATACATGTATATTTTAATTATTTGTATTTGATTTTTAAGTATTAACACCTACAATGTCTTAATATGTCTTAATTTTTCTCTCTGGCCTATATATATAAAAACATTTATATAAAATGACAGCAATATCAAGGCTCTTAGCTACCAAAACAACAATTTTAAAAGTATTATCAAAGGCACCACTTTGGAATCACATCTGCATCACATGAAATGTTGTATAAATACAGACTACGGAGATAATTCCTGCAATAAAGACCTTAAAATAGGAGACTGAACACAGAAGGAGTTGAACACAGATTTGGTGGAAAGTTTCAGGAAACACAATCTGGAAAGACAAAAACACTGGCATGACAGTCAGCTGTGATGTTCCCTGAAGACACACCACCAAAAAAGCTTTGAGGAAAATTAAGAACGTCCCTACAAATGAAATCATCAAGAAGGAAGAAGAATGGAGAGGTGGAGACTGGGAGCATTTCAAAGTCAGGAGTAGAGTTTCATGACCTTGGAGGGAAGAATCAATATCTCAGCAAGGCACAAGGCAGCATGAGCAGACTGAACCAGGTCTGAGGCCAGGGAGAAGCGAGATGCACCAATGGACAGACACAAAGAAGATCCAAGATGTGCCTGAACCAAACTTGAAAGATGCTTTTCTTGTACTCACTTGGCTCTGTTGGGATGCAAGCAGGACATAGTGATCTTCACAGGGCTACACACCCATGAGCTTTGTTATTTTATCAAATTATGTTAGAATTTTAAGAAGAAAGAAAACTCGGCAAGAGAGGATGAGGTTACAAAAGAGGGAAGTCAACAGCTCCTGAGATGCCTGCCAACAGGATCTGCACTTAGAGCGTGCAGTTTTGGCAGAGAACATTCTCAAAATCTGATATTTAAAAGTCTCATGGTGTTGGAACGTGTAATTAAAGTAAAAGGATACAAGTGAACTAAGAGCTGATCAACATAAACTTGTATCAAAGTCAGAATGTTCCCACAGAGTCTCAGCCACCTGGTTCTTCCATGCTTCATTCGAAGAGAGAAAAATTAGCTACCGACTACTTTTATTCCCACTCAAAATCATCCCTCTCCAGCCTCCAAAAGGGATGGATTTGTAACAATCTTCAAGACTTTAAAAAACTCCAAACAAACCCCAACACTCACAAGTTGTTTAATTTACTGACAGCTTCCAATTCTAGAGCAACATATTTGTTGTGATATGAACTTTTCCTTCATCTATCAATGCCCAGGCATTGATGGGTGAAGGGAACAAAGAATAATGAAAATATCTACAATTTCATTCTTGCTCCTCAAGAACTGGAATAAATTAAAGAATTTAAATCCTTCATTGAGAAAAGCCCTGAGGAGAGGAAGGACTTGGGGATATTGGTGGATGGGAAGCTTGACATGGCATTATAAATGGCAATGTGGCTGCTCCATCCCTGGAAGTGCCCTGGATAGGGCTTGGGGCAACGTGGGCTACTGGAGGGTGTCGCTGCCCATGGCAGAGATTCAGAACAAGATGATCTTTCAGATCACTTCCAACCCAAACCGTTCTAATATTCTACAAATTTACTGCTGTTTCCATCCCAGTAGTGCCAATGTGAACTCAATAACCAAGATTAAAAAAAAAAAAAAACCCAACAAAAATAAGGAATTCATATGTGATCTGATTTCTTACTGCAAGGTTTCCAACAGCCAAGCTGTCCATCACCAAGTTGAAGAGAAAAGTCAAAGCAGTGTGGGAATCAGCTGGCACAAGCTCATTTTTTTACCAGGTAATGCCTCAAAACCTTCCAAACCAACTCTGCTGCCATCAGAGCCACCTCTTCCTTGGACAGCTCCCAGGAACTACTCGCAAATGAAATCCAACCGAATTTATTGCTTCTGCAAGCCTGGAAATTTCAGAGTTACAGAGGTGACATGACATTTTGTTTCGCCAATGCTAATCTAATACCTTTTTAAAGGTGCATACGTTTCACCCTGTTGGCTTCCAACACTGAATTACCAGCTCTGCTAAGCTTCAGAATAAATGAGACGAGCGTGGCCTCCAGGCAAAATCCCTTTGCTGTAATCTTTATTCAAAACACACTGCTCCAGAGCCTTGCATGCATTGCCAAAAATCGCCTTGAGGTTTGCTCTTAAGATGGCAATTTGCATATCAACATTTTGCTGCAGAGCTTACCCAATGTCCCCGCTATTATTTTAATACTCTGCTGTGGGCGGCCCCCTGAGCAGCTCACAGAAGTGCAAGCTAAAAATATTCCTGCCTTCCCCACCGGCTCCACACATGACCACAGCGAGCGCCGGCTCGGATGCAAAACCGGCAGCGATGGCATCCACCCGCCTCTCCAGGAGGATGTGCAGGCTCCAAGGTGCTCAAAAAAACATGGCAAGAAGGAGGAAAGTAGCTCGGTATGGATGGAGGAAAAATGCACCGGCGCTGGAGGAGGAAGAGCGCAGAAAGAGCTGATTTTACAAGGGAAGCAGGAGAGGTTTGTCCGCGTGCGAGACATTCTTGGGAAAACACATTGAGAGGTAATAAAGCAGGTGAGGGAGGTGCTGCCTGGGATATGAATTTAAGATGATGCTGAACAGAGGAAGGGGAAGAATTCTCAAGCATGGAACAGGAGCGATGCTGGGCAGACGTGAGCACAGCCTGATTCATGCCCCAGAAGGGAGATCCCAATCCCGCTGGCAGCACCACGTTGATGACAGCGCATGAAAAAACATGGATTGCAGGTTTTTCTCCTTGCCCTCCTCCCCCTCACCCAGCAAACCCCAGGCTCAGAGGTTGTAATTATTTCTGGCAAGGTGTAAACAGGTCTGGGAAATGAAACGGAAAACTGAGCTATTTATGAGATGCCACGCAGGGAGTCGGCATCGGAGCCCGGCTACCAAATCAGCGAGTGCAAGGTCACCCTGGTGTGCTCAGGAGAACAACTTTGCAATGTGGTTTGCAGCCAGCCAGGCAAAATAACCATGCTCAGTCTGCCCAGGATGGTGAGGTAATGGAAACAGAGGGTGGAGAACCACCAGAAGACATCACTCCAGCCAACAACGAGGGGTTTATCGTGATGCTGGTAGGCTTTGAGATGATTGAGATGACATCCACTCGTGACATCCAACTGCCTCTCTGGGGTGTGGGAGAGGAGCAAGGAGGAGATCAAGTCCATAAGTCTCCCTCCACCAAAGTTGTTATTAGAGGAAAGCAGCCAAGGGACTCATCTGCCTGGAACTGTTCCAGGCCAGATTGGATGGAGCTTGGTCTAGTGGGAAGGCGTCCCTGCCCACAGCAGGGGGATTGGAACAAGATGACCTTGAAGGCCCCTTCCAACCCAAATGCTTCTATGATCTGCATGTAAATAACCAGTGGAGACCACTCATCCCCACACCCTGCAGGCCACCACTTGCTTCCAAGGAATTGGATTATTGTCCCAACCCTGGAAGAATCACAAATTTGGAAAAGCAATTCCCTTTCTGCTGGTGGAGAAAAGCAGCAGAAGCCAAACCGTCCCAGCAGTAGGATCTCACACCCCGATGGGGCTGAAGGAGCCAGCAGCATCACAAACCCACAAAGTAACCACTGAGGAAAATTCAAAAGCTCTTTTTGGTCTCACCAGGAGGGAAAGGAAAAGAGATGATCAAATTCAGGAAGTACAGGCAGAGAGAGAGTGACTGCCCCTGGGGATAGTAGGACTTCCAGACTATTTTCTGCACACTCTTTATATTCTGTGCTCAAATGCCTCACAAACAGGACTAGGACGCACAACTCTGTTTCTGAGATTATACTTAAACTCTAATTAATTCTTAAAAGGATGGCAAGCACAGTGCAGTATGAAAAAAACTGACCAAAGAGAGAAGAGCACACCTGAAGACCTCAAAGCCTGTGGGTTATCTTTGTATATGAAAGGAAACAAAGGTACACCTGAACCATGTGCAGAGAAATAGAAATAAAAAGAAGAAAATAAAATAAAAAAGCAGATCTTGCTTTTCACGCACAGGGAAGAGGATCTTGACAATTAATTTTCCAGTATGCCCATAAGAGGCAGAAAGAACTCCAACACACCAGAATTCCAGTCTCATGATTGCCCTGTTTGAGACAAAGGAGATAAAAACAGAGAAGTTGTAGATGTCTCATCTCTGGAACTGTTCAAGGCCCGGTTGGATGGGGTTTGGAGCAACCTGGGATAGTGGAAGGTATCCCTGCCCAAGGAAGGGGGTTGGAAGTAGGTTCCTTCCAACCCAAACCATTGTAGGATCCTATGAAACTCACCTGCTTCTGCTCTGAAGATGGCCAACAGGAAAATATCTGCAGTGAGACTCTCAGTTTTCTTTTCCAAATTCAAAGGTGCCCTGTTTTTACACAAATACTGCAATCCTGTTTTCACCACCTGCTAAAGCATCTCTCCAAGGGGCCAGTTTGGGCACTTGGCTAGGACAGAATCCATTGCCTTTTTAGAAAAACATCCCATAACTATGAAACCTCCCCATGGTGCATGACCAAAACTTAGGAGGGCTTTGGGAAGTACATAGTTGTTCTCTCAAATAGAAGTGTCAAAAGGCTTTGCACAGCATTTCTCAGGATCCCACACCCACATTTTGCCAACCTACGACCATCTTTGAGCACTTGCTGTTAATGGAAGCTGAAGGTCCTTGACACTGAGAAATCAAACCTCTAACATGCAGTAGCCTCAACACAATTTAAGCACCACTATTATAATTATTTTAGAGTTTTACCATATTTATCATTAGTAAAAGTAGATTTAATTAAATTACTTGATTTTTTCCCACCATCACTGCGGCTCTGGATAGCTTTAAAACCTGCATGGGATGGTCTGTAAGAGGATGGGGAGCATCAGGATGTTGGACAAACTTCCCTGATCATAGCTATGAGTATTTTCACCACAGCCTCATCCTGCACACATCATTCCCACAGCACTTCTGACAGAGAAAAGACAAAAAAATTTCAGTTCTTTAAAACAAAGGCCAAAAAACTAGAACATAAAAGCAAACAAAACCACATCCAGTATTATTATATATACTTGAATTGTATATTTATGGTCTAATGCACTATATTTTAGAAATCAGTCATTAATTTAATAATATACATATATTTGTAAGGTTAATTTTTCATATTTTTTCGCTGAGCATCCACAACCTGCAGTAGAATATTTGATGGGACTGGCATTAGGGTCACCCCAGCAGGGGAGCAGCTGGAGATTACCAGGCACACAACAGAAGACATCAATACATTTGGGGAAGGTAAATCACATCTCAAGCTATCTAACACTGTCTAAACTTGTATAAATCAAGTATTTTAGAAATTTGGAGGTTCTCATGAGAGTCTAGAAAGCGAATAGTGTCACAAGGGATCACAAATCAATTGTTTTTGTGGGGAAAAATAAAGTGAAAAGCTGTATTAAGGTTTAGCTCTTGATTCAGTTTGCACGAAGGAAAATGTGAAGACCTGCAGCTTCCAACAAGAATTTCTGTCATGTACAGGGTTATAAGAAACAAGGTGTTACCCTGCACTGCTCCTGCAGCCTCATCAAGCTCCCCCATCTCCAGATGCACGGCAGCATTTTTATCTCCAAAATTAGAAGAACTTGGAGCATGGTGAACATCTCCATGCTGGGACACGGGATGCTGCAAATCATTTGCTAATAATTCAGCTCAAACCTAATTGCAATTAGCTACAGTGAGTTGCAACCACTCTGATCCAGAGGATGGGAGGAGTGTCCTGAGGACGGACACTCCTCCATCCCTGCAGTGTCCAGGGCCAGGTTGGGTGGAGCTCTGAGCAGCCTGGTCTGGTGGGAAATGTCCCTGCCCATGGCAGGGGCTTGGAATGAGGTGATCCTGACAGTCTCTTCCAACCCAAACCATTCTATGATTCAGTGAATCTAAAACTGAAATGACCATTCCACAACTTGTAGACCCAGTGAGACATCATCCAAATCTTCCCTAAACAGCCCAAGAGGATTTTGTTCCTCTAAAACACCCCAAAACTGGGGCACACGAGCTGGGCAGGCAGCATCACTGCACGAGGACTGTGGTCACAGCCATGAGATGTCACCTGTCAGTAAATCACAGAATCACAGAATGGTTTGGGCTAGAAGGGAATTTAAAAATCATCTCCTTCCAACCCCTGCCATGGGCAGGGACACTTTTGACCAGGCCAGGCTGCTCAGCTCCTTCAGTTTAAAGTCATTCCCCTTTGTCCTAGCACAAAAAATAGGGGAATTTCAAAGTTGGGGAAGAAAGATGAAGAATAACAGCATTCCTGGCTGGGTATGAGATTTTTTACAAAGCAGTCATTAATAGAAAGTTTGGGAGTTCCTTTGTACCATATTTGAGTCTCTGGCATCTTGCACAGCCAAGAAATGGGTTAATCCAAAAATCTGGGTCCTAACACCTCCAAATCTGCCTGGTTTTTCACTTGTAGAAAAATAAAGGAGGCACCTCCCTCCTCCACACAGAAGCATCACAAGAAGATTCATTATAAATGGAAAAAAAAAGCAACAGGTTTCAGCAATGAGCATGATCAAAGTCTCTCGTGGAAGAAGAAAATGTTTTATTTTACAGAAATAAGAACTATGGCAACAGCTCTGGAATAAAATCCTACAGCACGGCTGTCTCCTGCACTCCTTTACTCCATGCACCAGATGATGGAGGAGTCCTACAAGGGGAAAAAAAATACATGGCCAAGTTATTCAAGACTAGAATGACAATAAATGTACGCAGAGAGGAGAAGGAGGACTAATAAAGTCGTCAATAACCTCAAAAAACCTTATTTTTGCAATGCCTGGCTTTGCAGCGGGGGGACAGCAGAGCAAGAACAAAACAAATGCTACACAATGAAGAGCATCAAACATTTAGCAGTTATTTTCTGCTTTTATTTAAGGAAGAGATGACAGAGAGAGTGAAGAAGTCATCACCTAACCAAATAACAGTATTTACTTCCAAAAAAAGGAATTTTATAAAAAAAAGGAAAAAAAGTAAGTACAGGTATTGCAGCCAAGTTTGACTTCATTCAAGGACAAGCTGGAAAATATTTTCCAGATTTTGCTTGCAGCATCCCAGCAGATGAACTGCCAACACACCTAAACAGCCCTTGGGAGAGCTCTTCCCCACAGCTTTGCATCCCAGAAAAAAAAATTCAAAACCACCTGCTGATACACCATTTCTTCTTATTTTTTCTACCAATCTTCAGGATATATTTCAAAAGCAACTGATCTTCAGTGCAATCTTTGCTTTTCTAATGGACACACAAAATGGACATAAAAAAAAAAAAAAAAAGATAATCCATCCTTTTTTCAAAAAGCCCCTTTTTTTATTTTAGTTAAATGCTATTTTTTACATCATCAGAAACACTGCAGAGATGTGCCCATGCACTGCAACAAAGAGATGGCACCTGCCTACTGAATTTCCTGACTAGTGACACTTCGAAGAAAAAGATTTTTAAATAGAAACCTCCCTGCAAGTGTTAAATCAGATTAATTTAACTCTTGCGTTATTTTAATCTTAGACGCCACCATTTGCAAGGCAAGCAGAAAAAAAAAAAAAAAAAAAAAAAGTAGGATTCTTATCTTTGACCATATTCTTTGGGAAATACAGTGCATTATTAAAAACCACAAATAGCCTTTCTGACAGCAAAATACAGACACTTCTGGCTCTTTTGTAGCAGGAAAAGAGCAGCAATATTTGATGAAGCTTTCTGTGCAAGTGAAGGGCAGAGCTTTCCTCCAGCTTTGTGGTGCCCAGGGCCACTGCCAAAAACACCAGCTCCAGTTTGGAGCCACACTTTGGATTTGCACGTGGTAAAAAGCATTCTGCAAAATACAATGCACTTTGAAAGGCTGGTGATGCTGCTGAGGAAGAAGTTTTGCAGCATTTCCCCTGCAAGCACCATCATGGAGGTAAACTCTGATATTCCAGTTGGTAGTCAGGCTCATGTTTAAATAGCTGGATTAAATTTAGACTGAGTGGATCACGTCACAGGAAAACACACACATTCTAATGGTCAGGAAACATGGAATGGTTTGGGCTGGAAGGGACATTAAAGATCAGCCAATTCCAATCCCCTTCCCATGGGCGTGGACATCTTCCACTATCCCAGGCTGCTCCATGCCCTGTCCAAACTGGCCTTGAACTTCCAGGGATGGGACAGCCACAGCTTCTCTGGAAAAATTGTGCCAGGCCTCCCCATCACCACCATAAGGAATTTCTTTCTAATATTGAATCTAAAGCTGCTCTCTGTCAGTGGGAAGCCATTCCCCCTTGTGGTATCCCTTCATACCCTTGTCCAAAATCCCTCTCCAGCTCTCTTGGAGCCTCTTTAGGCACTGCAAGGGGTTTTATACCCTCCCTCCCTGGAGCCTTCTCTTCTCCAGGCTGAACATCCCAGTCTGATTCCACAGCAGAGGGGCTCCATCCCTCTGATCCCCTTGGTGCCTGCTCCAACAGCTCCAGGTCCTTCCTGTGCTGGGATCCAGGGCTGGAGGCAGCTCTGCAGGTGGGGTCTCACCTGAGAGGGGCAGAGGGGCAGAATCCCCCCCTCAGCTGCTGCCCACCCTGCTTTGGATGAACCCAGGACACATTTGGATTTCTGGGTTCCAAGTGCACGTGGCTGGGTCACATCCCACCTCTCATCCATCAGCACCCCCAAGTCCTTCTCCACAGGGCTGCTTTCAATCTGCTCATCCCCCAGCCCAGACACCAGAGGTGGAAACACATGGCCAACCATGCCCTGGGTGGAAAGACAGATCCATCCATCCATCCATCCATCCATCCATCCATCCCTCCATCCATCCATCCATCCATCCATCCATCCATCCATCCCTCCATCCATCCCTCCATCCATCCATCCCTCCATCCATCCATCCATCCATCCATCCATCCATCCATCCATCCATCCAT
>JAWWMU010000106.1:148854261-148864730 GCA_035048155.1 Cinnycerthia olivascens
GAAGGAAGGCAGGAAGGAAGGAAGGAAGGAAGGAAGGAAGGGAGGAAGGAAGGAAGGAAATCACCAGTCCTGGCTCCAGTGCTGATCCAGCTGTTGGGTGTCCAGAGCCCTGAGGTGCCCATGCACCCAGGCTTCATGAGGAAACATTTTTTTATAGATAAATTTTCCACATATTGGAGATAAATTTCTCACTTTCTATGCAAATTAATTGTCATCCACAGCCTGTTCTTGTAGACCTGTCTGGAAATGGGACAGAGGCTTCTGGGATCTTGGATTATCTTGGCCCCCTTACACCAACTCTCAACCTCATGCTTGTGTTTGGGCTTTGCTGAGTTGTGCTGATCTCCAGACCCAGAACAAGCCTGTTTGTCCCCAAAAGTGCTGCCCTACCTCAATACAGCCCCTTCTTCCATCCACAATAATCCTTGGCTGGCTCCACGAGGAGCTGGCAGCTATTGGTGTTTGAGTGATACACATCAGCCCTCTTTATCTTCTAGGCTTCTACAGGCACCTTAAAGATCTCCCCATTTCCATGGGCAGGGAAGACCAGTTCCACTAGACCAGATTACTCAGAGGCCCATCCATCCTGATCTTAAACAGCCCCAGGCATAGGGAGCCCAGGGATGGGAAGTATTAAATGTTAGATACCTAAAATTTTCTTCAGTGCATATCCAGAGGCTCTGCTCCCTCTGCAGAGCTGAGCAGTTCCTTCCCAGCACTTCGTGGGACTCTGGTTCTCTTCTCCAACACCCCAGGAAAGCTCATCTCAAAATCATGTTCTGGGTGCATGTAATGATCACCAGTGACACAGTCCTGACTGTCTGGTAATGCAAAATCTGTCCTTTTTGCAGGATAATAGAGATTATCCTCCTGCGTAGGAAGTGGGTGGTTTGGACTCAAGTCTCACAGGTTGGGAAGTTACCAATCCACCATTCCCATGTCCTAGAAAAATGTGCTAATCATGCAGCTGGGTTAAAGCTGCTTTCTATCCTGCTAGGCAAAGCTGTGCTTTTGTGTGGAAAAAGGGCCCTAAAGCTCCATAAAGCCAATGAAGGAGCAGCCAAAAAAGCAACATGACATTGCAGCTCATGAAAGAGGGGATCCTAGGCAACCTCTTGGGGGAGAGCATCAAAAGGGTGTAAAAATATACTGCAGAGGACCTTTAAGGTTAAACAAAACACTCATGTCTGATGTGATAAAGAAGAGAGAATTTGCTTGAATTTCCCTAATCCTCATATGGAAAAGCTTTTTCCTAGAGGGTGTCCGGTGAAATAATAGAGGTTACCTCCCTCGGTGGTTGGCCTTTGTAATGTTGTTGAGCCTCATCCCTTCTCTCAAATAGATTACCCAGGGATTGGAAAATTACTTTGCCTTTCTTCTTAAAAATGGGCTTTTACTAACTATTGTAGTGAGCTACAGCTGTATGTTTCAGAGGAGAGGTTTTATCACTGCTTCTTTTCAGCCTGAGCATCCTTTTTCTAAAAGCAAATAAATGCTAAGTGCAAATAAACCCTGCTCTCATTAGGACAGCTTTGTTCTTTGTGTTATGTGAGTGGGAGAAGTGGCACAGGTCTGTGAAGTGCTTCTGACTGGAGGGGACACACATCAGCACTGAGACTGGCACTTTACACCTGAGTCTGTGCTGCAGTGTCTGGGCATCATTAGTGCCTCATCCTCACCTTCAGAAAATTTACTTCCTTAAAATATCCTGGTTATCCATTCACTTCAAAGCTGTCCTTGATGGCAGACCTCCAAGGAAGAGGCTGGAGGGTGCATAGGGGGCATCCACAAGGTAAAGCTTCCTCTGCTTCAAAGCTGAACAGATGTTCCAGTTTGTGGCCGGAAGGATGCTGCGTTACAGGGAATCCCTGGGTCCCAAATTAGTAAAAGTTCCCTCTATCTAAAGCTGTGTGGCCAGCTGGTGGAGGGAGGTGATTCTCCCTCTCTGCTCTGGTGAGACCCCACCTGGAGCACTCTGTGGTGGTGGTTTGACCCTGGGTGGACACCAGGTGCCCAGCAAAGTCCCTCTGTCACTCCCCTTCTTTAACGAGACAGGAGAGAGGTAATAGAATGACTCATGCTTGGAGATAAGGTCAGGGAGAAAACTCTCATTAACCACACCACCATGGGCTAAACAGACTCAGCTTGGCAAAAATTCATTGAATTTATTACCAATGAAATCAG
This sequence comes from Cinnycerthia olivascens, assembly GCA_035048155.1. NCBI lineage: Eukaryota > Metazoa > Chordata > Aves > Passeriformes > Certhiidae > Cinnycerthia > Cinnycerthia olivascens. The sequence goes on from JAWWMU010000106.1 coordinate 148,856,446, forward strand.
AGTATGTTAACGAGAAAAAAACCCAAATCTTAAAAACACCTTTCCCTCCACCCCTCCAGGCTCTGGGGTGACCTTAGAGCACCCTTCAGTAGCTGCAGGGGCTCCAGAAGGGTTGGAGAGGTGTTTGAACAAGGGCATGGAGTGCTAGGACAAGGGGAAATGGCTTCCCACTGTCAGAGGGCAGGGTTAGATGGGATATTTGGAAGAATTTCTTCCCTGTGGTGAGGCCCTGGCAAAAGCTGCCCAGAGAAGCAGTGACTGGCACATCCCTGGAAGTGTCCAAGGCCAGGCTGGATGGGGATTTAGTGACCAAGTCTAGTGGAAGGTGTCCCTGCCCAGGGGTTGGAACTAGAGGATCTTTAAGGTCCCTTCCAACCCAAACTATTCCATAATCCCTTGCAGTCAGTAGAATAGATGAGGGTAGCTAAGGAAAGACATTTTAGTCTTAGTCTTAAACTGAGGAGTTTTATTCTGCCCGCTTAAATTTTGCCAAGAATTTATATCATGACATAACTCGTTAAGACAACACTTCCCAAAATTTTACACAGCAATTGTTGTTATGCTGTTGGGTAGCACCTCCACCCTGGATCAGAAGTGGTTCACCTCAGCCCTGGATCAGCTGCATTCCAATCCTGGTCCAGAGCTACTGTGAAGTCAATGGAAGAACTCCTACTGAGTCAATAATCCCTGGATCAATTCCCTATGTCAGTTCACAAAGTGCTTTTGAATAATGTATCCTGAAGGCTTTATATAAAATCGAAATTAGTGTTTTCATTTACTTGCATATCATCAGAATAAAACTTTTTTTGGAAATTGTTTTACTTAGTTATTTATCTGTTTGGAGATTGGAGCTGAAGTCTATTGATCAGCCTGATTAAAGAATGTGAAATCAGAGTGAGGTTGGCACTCTAATTTTAATGAGTTAGTGTATTCTTTTTATTTTTCTCAGACAGATCTGATAAAATGAGATACAAATCTACACACCTGCAGGCCATTGAGATAATACAGTGCTGGGCTAGAGAAATGGAGAGAGGATACCTGCATTCATCAGCATGATAAATGCAAAAAGGGAGAATTATTAACTTTGGAAAATGTTTTTCATAGTCCACTAGCTTAAGATATTAATGAATTGATGCTTGAATGAGCAAGACCTCTTAATCTTAAAGTGATATAATTTCAAACACAACAGAATTAAATTTGGGCCACTTAATCCATTTATTGGGAGTATAGAATATCATAGAATTGTGGAATATCCTGAGCTGAAATGCACCCTGAGTTGAAAGGAACATCGAGTCCTGCTCCTGGCCTGCACAGGACACCAAGACCCCCACCATGTGCCTGGGAGTGTTTTAAACACCCCTGACTTGGTGTTCTGATCTCAGTGTGGGCTGCCACCAGAGGTGTGGCTGGTCCTGCTCCTTCCAGTTCCCAGCTGGCCCTGGCTGCACATTCTTGTGCCTTCCCACCTTTGGCTGAGCCGTTCTGTAGGTGGGGGCAGCAGAAAGGGCAAGAATCATTTCCAGCAGCAGCCTGGAGCTGGACCAAGTAAAAGTGGCATGAAACCTGAACTCTGAATGGCACCATAACCCCTTGTGCTCATGGAAACTTCAGAAATTAGGAAATCCAATGTGGTGCAGGGGTAGCTTATTTCAGGAAAAATAAAAAATAATACATTAGTAAGTAAAAACAGTGATTGCTTTCTTTTTGTCTTCAAAGTGATTCCTGCTACTGAAATAATTCATTGGCAATGGAGATGGTGAAGGGTCTGGAGGAAAAGCCATATTAAGAGTGTCTGAGGCCACTTGGCTTGTTCAGTTTGGACCAGGGGCCAGGGCCAGGACCTGAAGGAATGGCCTGAAGTTGAGTCAGGGTAGCTTGAGTCTGGATATCAGGAAAAAGTTCTTCATCCAGAGGGTGGCTGGGCACTGAACAGGGTCCCCAAAGAAGTGGTCACAGCCCCAAGCCCAACAGAGCTAAAGGAGTGTTTGGACAACGTGCTCAGGAACAGGGTGGGATTCTTGAGGTGTCCTGTTCAGACCCAGGAGTTGGATTTGATTATCCTTGTAGGTCCCTTCCAACTCAGGATATTCTGTGATTCTGTTTTGAACATTTGAATAAGACTTTAGTGAAATCTAGGGGTTAATATAATGGGAGAGGATGGAGATGTGTCTTTTAGGCAACAGTTTCAAGGTTCAGCAAAATCAGTCTCCTGGCAGGTAAAAAAATCAACCAAACAAAAAACACCATAGATGTTTTGCAACCTGTGTTTTGCAAAGATGAGATTTATTAGGCTCCTCAAAAGGGGAACTGCTTCTACTGAAGTCACGTTAATAAAGAAGTGGAATTAAGCAGAGACCTCACAAAGAGCAAAAAGCTCAGAAAAGGAAACTGCATTTTAGAGCTCAGAAGGGCAGGGTTGGCACAAGCGTTCCTAAATTTAATTCAGATTAATCCTCACAAGGAAAATTAAAACACGGAGAAAGGATTCTTCAGCACTTAAACATGAAACCAGGAAGAAAACATAGAATAAAAAATACAGGGCAGACAATGAAGATAATGGAACTACGACCCTGCAGTTTAAGGTCTACTCCAGCTCTGTTTTCTGTAAGGGCTCTGCTGTGGAACCTGCTAAGAAAAGACAACATGATTAATGTGAAGAAGACTGTGGACATGGAAATTTCTATTATCAAAGTGGAAACAAAACTCTCTAAACTAGTTTCATTTAGCCAGGGAGCAGGGAGGAGATACAGAGCTGGGTAATCAGCATCCTTGATATTTGAAAGAGCTGGCTCAGGAAATCAGTGCTCCATCTCAAAGCTCTTTAATAAATGTATGAATTTGGGGGTGGCTCCATCTGTGTGTCAAATAATAAATATAGAGTCCGTATATGAGTGCAGAAAAGCAACCACCCAGATCCAGAAATGTGCAAGCTTTAGAATAAATCTTCCCCAAAACAAAAAATGAATGAATAATTAAAGAAAAGGAACGACCAAAGGAGGTGAAAATAAATCAAGATTGGAGGAAATACAGATTTATCAAAGGCTGTTTGTGTCTGATATCTTTCCTTAAAAAGGATAACCAATTCTTATGGATGAGAAAAATGCTTTAGACATAATCCACTTAGACTTCAATGAATATCAATATTGTGCCACATGGGATATTATTAACTGGAGAAAATGTGGATCATTTCCAAAATACTAATGTGGTAAGTAACTACTAAAGAGGAATGACCTGGGATTCTGAAGAGAGGAGAACTTGTAGTTTGCAGGGCAGTTTTTAGTGGAGTTTCACAATGCTCTGTCTTTAGACTAATCTTATTTAATGTTGCCATTGGTGACCCTGCCTTAAAAAATAGAGCTTTACTAATGACTTTTGTAGACAGCACAAAGCTGGGAGGTACAGGCAATTCAGGAGAGGATTGGTGTATTAGTGAGGTGAATTGGATGGAGAACTGAAAAATATAATGGGACAAAGAGTAAGGTCGTGTGTGTGGGGATTAATAACAAGAGAATCAGCTCTAAAGCTGGAGCAGTGGAAAATGAGGGAGTAAAAAGGGCATGTTGTGTTTGCTGATCACAGAGTGATACAGCCCTGAAAAAAGCAAATATCCCAGGGCTGCCTCAGCTGAGGGGTTCTCAGGAGAGGTCTTTGGAGAGGCTGGCATGAGGCCTCTTACAGAGTACAAAATCCTTGGCTCCCACAAACAACAGAGGTGACTTCAAGACAGCCCTGAAGGACCAACCAGCTGAGGCATGGAGAGGTTACCAGGCAGGAAAACCTCAGAGTGTTTGTGTTTTATACAGCCTGGGATAGAGGCAGCTCAGTTGGAATGTGATTATTCTTTAACATAAGTGAACTCCAGGATTAAAGAAGAATTCTTTAAGCAGAGGGAAAATTGTGATTACAGAATCATAGAAAGGTTTGGGTTGGAAGTGGTGTTAAAGTTCCAAACCCCATCCATGGGCAGGGATGCCACCCACAGATCAGGATGCTCAGAGCCCTTCTGCAAGAATGGTGCAAGAGTGATGCAAAAATAAATTGTTATATATTGGACATGGATTAATTTAGTCTGAGAAGTCTTAAAAATTAAGATGGAAGGGTCTGGGACAGTGTCCTAATGCCAATAATGGAAACAAAAGACCTTACTTACAGGTAGATTTAAGAGGCAGAAGTTGGAAGATATCACCAGCTGTCATGCAGAATGGGTTTTGATTGTCCAGAGAAAAGCCTGGATACTCTGAGCTCAGCTGTGTCACCTTCAGTCCCAAACTGGGATGATGCTGCACCAACAGGTCTGTGTCTGAGATGGAATTGCAGAATCAAAGAATATCCTGAGCTGAAAGGGACCCACAAGGATCATTGAGTCCAGCTCCTGTCCCTGCACAGGACACCCCAAGAATCTCACCCTGTTCCTGAGAGCTTTGTCCAAATGTTTCCTGAACTCTGGCAGACCTGGGGCCTTTTTTGTTGTCCTTTGTTGCATGGTACAAACCCATCTTAGATGAGTCTTAAGGGAGACTTTGAGATCTGCTGCTGGTTCCTGACATGAAGGGTTTTCCTTCCCACCTTTCGGTAAAGGAGATAATCCTGAGGTTAAGTGAGCTGAGCCACACTCTCAAGGTGAATCTTTTTCTGTATGGAGAAATTTGGGAGCCCAGAGTGCTTCCTTTCTTAGTTGAAACACTACCATTAGGCCAAAAATGAGCAAGGATGAATCAAAGCCGCTCGGGAGGAAAACAACTTGGGTGTCTTGGTTGATGAAAATCTCAACATGACCTGGCAATTGTGCACCTGCAGCTCAGAAAGTCAGCCCAGTCCTGGGCAGCTTCCAAAGCAGTGTGAGCAGGAGGTGGAGGGGGAATTCTGCCCCTGTGCTGCTGTCTCCTGAGGCCTCACCTGGAGCACAGCATCCAGACCTGGGGTCCAGAGTAAGAGGGATTTGGAGCAAATCCAGAGGAGGCCACGGGGACTGAAGCAGCTCTGCTATGAAGGCAGATTGAGAGAGCTGGAGTTGTTCAGTCTGGAGAAGAGAAGATTCCAGGCAGACCTTGGAGCCCTGTGTGGTATCTCAAAGGGCTACAAGAAAGTTTGGGAGGGATTTTTCTCAGGACAAGGAGGGGATGTCTTTAAAATAAAGGAGAGTAGATATAGATTTAAGGAATAAATTCTTCCCTGAGAGGGTGGTGAGGGCTTGGCAGAAATTGCCCAGAGAATCTGGAGCTACCCCTTCCCTGGAGGTGTCCAAGGCCAGGTTGGACGGGGCTTGGAGCAGCCTGGGACAGTGGAAAGTGCCCCTGCCCATGGCAGGGGGTCAGGAGCTGGACCTAGATGAACATTAATGTCCCTTCCCCCCCAAAGCATTCCATGATTTTATCATTAATGATCAGACTAGGCTCATATAAGGAAGGAGGAATAAAATCTCTAATTTGTACCATGTATTTCTACCTGCTGGATTGACACTAAGCATTGAAAGGCTGTGGTTGCAACTCGTGGACATTTCTGCATCGAGGGGGAAGGACGTGTCCTTATTGAGGTGTCCTTTCACAGCTCCTCTGAATAAATGTTTCAGCAGAACACGAAGTTTCTCAGTACAAGGCCAACCTGCTGTAGTTGCACAAAACCATTTACATGCTCACCCACACCATGTATCCAGAGGAAATGTTCAGAACCAGGCAGGACACCTTAGTCAGCAGTGACATTGCTCTCTGGTTCTTGTAAAGGATAATTTACACAGTTTACTGAGTGAGTGAAATACAATAGAAGGTTAAATGTCTCACCTAGAACCAAATACAACCTCTTGAAATTACAAAAATGATAAGGGGAAAACGCATTTCTTAAAGGCTCTGGGAGTTTGCTCAACAGTAAAATGTAACAATAACAGAGAATTTTATAAAAGAAGCTACTTTTTCTCTTTTAGATCATTTAAATGCACGTCTCCTTACACTGTAGTGTCTTATCCACATCAAAGATGTATTCCACAGGTTAGTTAAGAGCTGTGTGTTGTTCCTTGCTCTTGACAGTTCATCCCAGTCAAGGAGTGACTTGTGTGGGATCAGCTGTGAGAGAGCATGGAGGAGGCTTTTCCCCATTACAGAGATTAAAGTGTCACTTTTAGGCTCAATTTAACGAAGACTCTGCCTTGTTACCAGAGGTGTCTTGAGGGGAATTGTCTCTCTTGTAGCTTCTGCAAGCTGGGTGATGCCAGGTCACCGTGACCTGACAGACACAGCCACGGGGGAGTGAAGTGGGAGAGTGACAGCTCAGTTATCCTGGGAAGATCTGAGAAGGGTTTATGGAGCACTCAGAAAATCAGGGTGTATTTTTAACATGGGCTGCGAAAAAGGAAAATGCTAAAAGGAAAAATAATACATTTAACTTCTAATTTAGAAGTCATCAATTTTTTTCTTTTATTTTTTTTTTTTTTTCAGAAGCCCACACTCAAGTGACAGTTGGTGATATTAAAGTCTGCCTGTATTTGGGACGTGTCATGTGGAAAGAAGTGATCCACTGAGCAGTCAGGCTGGGAATAATGAGGAATACCAGCCCTTGTTTGGAGAAAAAGGTTTGTGGAGGAGAAAACCGTCATAGCTCCCTTGTATTCCCATAGTGACAGCAGAGGACAGCCCTTGCTGGTATCCATGGTGTGTGTAAGAAAGGAACATTTGTGATACAGAAAAGGCTGAGAGCCACTGCCAGAGAGTTTTAGTAATTTAAAGGGAATGATAGAAATTCAAAAGTGATTCAAAAACTGTCCACACGTCTATATTTACTCTCATTTTGGTGAGTCAAGCAAGGAGATGCTCTTTGGTGCGAGGACTTGAAGAGCTCAACTCTGTTTTCCCCTGGTTCATCTCCAAGGTGGCACCCGCTTGCAAGCCAAGAATTCCCTGCAGAGGAGGAGAAATAAGAGCAGAGGGTAGGGAGGGGATCAAGACCAACAGAGGACTGAGATTTAGTGAAGAAACAGAGGGATGTGGTGAAGAAAGGAGAGATTTTTCCATTCGTAGCATCAGGTATGGTTCAAACATGAGGCTGTAGCAGAATTGAGATTAACACAAAACATGCCTGTGCCCTTGGTAACTTTGAGCTGATCATTGGAAGGCAGTGATGGATTCTTAAATTTAAATCATTAAAATAAAGCCAAATCAAAGCAACTTCTGAGAATCCATTCAGAGAAAGCTCTCTTACTGTGCCAAGAGTAGACTGCATGCCAGAGCATTAAATAAACAGTCTAAATATACAGGTTCATAAATCTTGTGTGAGAAATTAAAACAAAGGAAAGGACATTGATTTATTATATGTTTGCTGGAAAGCTTAAGACTTCATCTTTCATTATAATAACAGTGTCCTCTGTGCTCCGTAAGGGGGCAGAAATGCTTGGCTTCAATTTTGCTTTTTTTGAGGTTCTTTTGTAATTATAAGGTGAGTAGAAAGTTTTCCCAGAACGGCAATCTTATCAGTTCCACTTTTAGGTTGTTTCTAGAGTCCCACTAAAAGTTCACAGCTCAGTCTAAGTTCCCCAAAAAGAAACCAGCCTCTTGAACTTGCAATACAGCTCTTGTTTCTGGGAAAGGATTTTGTGGAAATTGCCAGAAAAATTGGGAGAATCATTTGAGAGCTTGAGTGATTGATGGACATCACATAAGTGTTGTTTCTTATTAAGAGTTAATCATAGAATGATAGAATGTTTGGGGTTGGGAGGGACCTTAAAACCATCCAGTTCCAACCCCCTGCCATGGATTTCTGCTATCCCAGGTTGCTCCAAGCCCTGTCCAGCCTGTCCTAGAAACGCTCCAGGGATGGGGCAGCCACAGCTTCTCTGAGCAGCCTGTGCCAGGGCCTCACCACCCTCACAGGGAAAAATTTCTTTCTAACATCTGATCTAAACTTACCCTCATTATTGAAGCCATTAATGAATGAACAGAAATTTTTTACCAGATGCAGATACACCTCAATAACTAAAATGACATTTTATAGATATCTCCTAAAAATGTGTTGTTTTTTTTCTATTTTTTGTCCCTCACTTGTAGTACCTCCACAACCTCTAGACCTGAGTAGCCTCATTACCATGAGCTGTGTGGAGAGAAGGGGGTTAAATCCCTAAATCTCTGTGAGTCACAACCTTGCTGTCCACTCTGCAGTGAACTAGGGCTTGTCATCTCTGAATTTGGGATGTACACTTATTTTCCAACTCTGTCACTTTTCAAGATCTTCATCTCCCTAAAACTTTCATGATGCAGATGTTCCCTTCTGGCTTAGGTGGCTGTGCTGGAAATCACCCCCAC
>JAWWMU010000106.1:148864830-148893340 GCA_035048155.1 Cinnycerthia olivascens
AAATGGTATCTGCAGAGCACAGCTGGATTTAATTAGAAGAACGATAAATATCTCAGAGTTTGTCACACGACATCTCCATCATGGTTCACTGCCTGTACCAGCAGCTCCATGAGCAGCTATTCCTCCTCTCCACACCTCTGGGCTGACTTTACCTGGATAATAGTGCTCACTTCTGAGGCACTTAATAAGAAGAAATATTGTGTCAGGTTGGAGGAAATAAAAGAAAAAATTATCTGGGGAAGAAGTTTTATTAATGTTTCTCAGTGTCAGCATCAGAGAGAAGTTTTAGGAAGACTGTCTTCAGTGCTGTAAATAGCATCATGCTAGATTGGTACCTTAAAACAGCTGGACCACCTGATTTTTTTTGTTTTTACAGATGGCTGAAAAAAATCTTCTTCTTTTTTCTGTCAAGTTGGTTTTTTGTTTTGTTTTGTTTATTTTGGGAGTTTTTTTGGGGTTTTTTTTGTTTTTTTTCCTCAAGGTAAGGATGGGATTTGAAAATCTCCCTTCTAAAACTGACCTTGTCTTACATAATTGTTATAACTCAAAAAAGACCATGAGCTTGAGCCAGTAACCTGCAAAAGGTGTTCAGGGCTTTAACTGGAGGGTTTTATCCTCCTCCTTTATATCTCAAAGGCAGTACCAAACAGGATGTTCTAGGAAAGATGACTTTCTTGGAAAAAAAAAAATCTTCTATTTTTGTCCTCAACATTTTCTTTTATCCTCCTAAAGATTTCTTCTAAACCTGGATCGGTAAGAAAAAAATCCTCATTTCTTTGCATTCCAGCTTGCCTGAACCCATTGTGAGATGAGATTTCTCACAATGAACACAGGCATGGCTGGGTTTGGCACTGGCAGGATGAGGTTGTAGTTGGCTTTTCCCTTTTAAAGTCCATAAAATGGGTGAGGCAACAACTTTTTCTCCCATGGATTGTGGGCTGCCTCCAGGGTCTAGAAGCAGAAGTGGATCTGGGCTGGAGTACCGAGTAATTCTACTTTCTACCCAAATTTTGCTGCTGCCAAGAAGGGAGCCTTAATATTTGGACAGGTGCCACAGAGACGGATAACCCTGCCTCAGTGCAAGTGTGGACCTGATCATCAAAATGCAGAATAACTCCTTGCATTCACTGACCCGATGGCCCAGATGCCTGTTCCATTTCACATGAGACCACAGGTCATTGGCTTAATAAGTCCTGTGAGTCCCTCAGCAAAGAATCCCTTTCTCAAGGCAGAGAAAGTCTCCACACAGAGACCTTGAAGGGCAGGCGCAGGAGGAGGAGGGTGAGAATTTCCATCCCTCTCACTGAGCACAGAGGGCACTGGGAGATTTCACGATGGGCACTGGGCACTGTCTGTCCCTGGTCTGAAAACTCTGCTCACATCCCAGCTTTGCTTTGCTTCCTCACTGGAGAGGGGCAAAGAATTTCCCCAAGACTCTTGAGCTAAGCAGATGAGACAATTTGATTTTTAGTGAGTTTAGGGGCTCTTTTTTTTCCTGCAGTCTCAGCCTAATTTCCCTGTTTCCAGGGAAGTGGTCACAGCTTTAAGTCTGCCAGAGTTCAAAAAGTGTTTGAACACTCTCAGTACCATGGTGGGGTTCTAGGGGCTGTCCTGTGCAGGGCTAGGAGCTGGACTCAATGGCCTTTGTGTGTCCCTTCCAGCTCAGTTATGCCAGTGAGATGGAATTATCTCCTCTTTCCTTAGAAGTGATTTCTGGGAGTTAAGCTTCAGAATTCCCTGGAGGTCAGTGCGCCTTTTTTTGCACTTTTCACTGGATAATGGAAAAGCCACAAACTTCAGTGAGCTGATGAATTTCCACAGTGGCTGAAAAGGCACAGTACAAATAGAGAGTCCACAGGTACTGAAAAACCTCTGGAGAATAACAGTGAAAATGAGAAGAGGATGTGAAAACAACATGTGAAGAGAAAGTGAAACAGTTGGATTTGTTTAGCCTAGAAAAGAGAAACCTGAAGAAAGCCAGGTGTGTTGTTCTTCCAACAAAGGAGAGGGCGGCTGTGGAGATCAATAGTTCTGTGCCCTTGGTGACTACAACAACACGGAATCTGTTCCACTTCCAGCAAAGAAAAGAAATTAAATGCCATAGAAGAAAATGAAGAGTGAATGTTGTCTGGAGAGGCTGTGAAAACTCCTTGGATGTTTACCAGGAGACCTGAGGCAAACAAGCTGTGGAGTGATGTAGGTGTCCTTGACTCTGCCTTGGTGCAGAGGAGGGGGTTAAGACAGAGGTTCCCAATTTGGGGGCAAAGAATGTACCTGGGAAGGTGAGAAGACCCAGAAAATTACTTTCAGCCTTGTTTCTTGCTGCTTCTATGCCCAAAGTCTCTATTTTTGAAGCTGTAGGAAGAAAAACAAACACACGCCACCTCCAGCCTCCTTTCTTTTAACCAATGCAAACAGCCAGACAAGAACAAAATAATTTTCAAGGGAATTTGGGAAGAAGAGTGAAGCAGAGAGTTTGCTCATCTGCTCTAGAAAAGAAGGATAGCTCAGTATTAAAAATCCAAAAGCTTCGGGAGTTGACGACCTTTAGTTCCATTGCATCCCTTGGAAATCCACTTCTAAACAAATATTGCTGGCTGACGCATGCTTTAATAAAAATGGCATATTGCAGTCATTTGCTGGTCTGTTCAGAGACTTGTCAGCTCATTCACAGCACATTTACTGCCAAATCATTCCTTTAATCACAGAACAAGAAATGTTAAACACGCTGAGCAAATCTCCCTCATTAGTTTGGGTGGGTTACCACTGCAGGCTGGGAGACCTCAGCTTCTATTTTCAGAGGAGGTCCTGAAACCCATTGTGTGTGTGAGCCACAGCTGCCACACCCAGGGCTCTGCCAGGATGGAAACCACAGCCTTGGACTCTCATAAAACTGATGGTCTACCTCTGAAGATGTTTCACTATCACTGCCCTGGGTCAGACATACCTGTGCTTCATTTTAGTTGTATGCAGCAATCCACTGAATGGTGCTTTTTGTTCCTAGAAGTCTTAAGGAAATAATTAAAGCCCTGCTCAACCTCAGTGTAGTGTTGGGATTTGGTCTTTTGTAATTGTGGTACACCAGGGAAATTAAATAAGTAAAATCAGTAAAATCAGTAAAGCAAGTAAAATAAATAAATGAGTAAAATAAGTAAAATAAGAAGTATGGTTGCAAGTGCCCCTTGTGCCCACCATTCTCAGCCTGCTGAAGGACATGGTGCTGTTGGAGATCTCCAGAGGAGGCCACCAAAATGATTGAAGGGATAGGGAAGTTCTCCTATAAGGAAAGGCTGAGAGAATTTGGGCTTTTTCAGCCTGGGAAAGGGAAGGCTCTGGAGTACCTCATTGTGTCCTTCCAGCACCTCAGGAGATCCTGCAAGAAAGATGTGGAGGGATTATTTAGAAGAGCCTGGAGTGACAGGACAAGGGGAATGGCTTAGAACTGACAGAGGGTAGGTTTAGATTGGATATTAGGAAAAAAATTCTTCCCTGTGAGGGTGTTGAGGCCCTGGAACAGCTTTCCCAGAGAAGCTGTGGATGCCTCATTCCTGGAAGTATTTAATCCCAGACTGGAGAGGGCTTGGAACAACCTGGTCTGGTGGAAGTTGTCCCTGCCCATGGCTGGGCAGTTGTAAAAAGATTTCAAGCTCCCTTTCAACCCAAACCATTCCGTGATTCTGTGATTCTCACACCTCAAGCTTTACTGCCAGCTCTTGCAGGGGGAAAAATAATTCAAGTTGCCATTAATATGTGGAAAAAAAAAGTTAGGTAATGCCTGAGGGCTTTAACCTGTATGAGCTGTGGGCTGGAGTTTAACACTGCACATAAACAGAGGCTTCCCTGAATAAGGGCCCCTGGCAGATATTTGCAACCAGGAAAGCCAGAGCAGAAATTCCCATTGGCTTCCAGAGGCAGAAGCTGCAGAGGCAATGTGCTCTTTTTCCTGGGAGATGCTGTCTGTTCTCGAAAATTAAATGTATTTGGAAAATTTCCTGGGCAATGAGGGCAACAGGCACCTCCCAAGCTGCCTCTGTGCTGGGAACTTATTCAGATGCACAATGCCAAGTGAGCCTGAACCCTGGAATGCTGGAGTGGCTCCTGGGAGGGATTTAGAGAGCCCCAAAGTCACTCCAAGGGCCTCTCCAAACTTTTGCTGAGATAGATGGATCATGTTCTGCTGCCTGAAGACATTCCCAGGCAGTTCAATATCGTGTTACACAGCCATCCAAAAATGCTGTCCCAAACTCATCTTCGTCTTTACAACTCCAGCAAAGAGAGTTTCATGCAGCACGCGCCATTTCCTGACAATTCAATCACTGTCATCCTCATTTTGCTGGTTGACCCCCTCTGTCATCACCATATAAAAAGCTGCTCACTTATTTTATGGAATCACAAAATCCTAGGATGATTTACATTGGAAGGAGTCTTAAAGATCATCCATTGCAAACCTCCCTGCCACAGCAATTTCATATTTATACATTCAGGCAAAAGCAAATCAACAAAAAAAGTATTTTGAAGCTGCAGTGGTCAAATGCAATAAAAAGCAAAGGCCTCTTTAGTTCAAGGTTATCCCATTGTGCCACTGGCCTTGGCTCATATTAATAAATTTTACCACACCATTCCAGGTTCCCATTTTCCATGTGAGTTAATTAGTTGCCTGGAAATCCAAAGGAAATTGAACTTATGCTAAAAATTCCTTTTTCTCTTTTATTTTTTTTTTTACAAGATGTTAATCTCTTAGGAGTTTCTAGAAAATTTTCATTTCAGGGAGCACAGATAGACATTGATGTATTTCAGAATGACTTATTCAGTGGTAAGATGATATCAGTTCAGAAAAAAACTTGTGAAACACATATTTTTGTGTTTCTAACTCACATTGTCTCTCTGCTCGTGCAGTATTTGCTGATCTTAAATGTCATCATCAGATTGAGTCCCTCCTGTAAAACCATGGCTTTTTTAGCACCTGACAATATCTTTATTTCTCGTCATGATTATTTCCCACGTGGATATCAGCTTTATCTGTGGTGTGATTGCACTTTTCTGCCAGGCTCCATGCCTTGCACATCAAAATTTCCATCGCCCTGCTTGGATTCACTCATGGTTGCTTCACTTGGCCGTGGAATTCTTGACCCAGTAAAAACCTCTCCAAATCCAGTGCTACCACCACAACACCTGTTGGATTTCTTTTGGTCAAAGCGAGGAATTTCCACCCAAATTCGAGATCTAGGAGGGTTCAGGATGGCACATTCAGTCCCCAGCTACAAGGGGCATTCAAGTGAAAATGTTTAGGTTATTTGAGTGATCTTCTGTACATGAGAGATGTTAAACACCCCCAGATTAAAGGCTGTGTTTTACACATTCAGAACAGAATAGTTTATGGTACCAATGTATTTGCTTCTATTTTAGTTTGTTAAAGGGAATCATAGTTGGCATATGAGCTGGTTTGTTGACAGAAGGAGGAAAAAAAAACATGAAGCCAAGCCAAACCGTTCCACCTACAATATTAATTAGCTCCAGAATGAAGAAGTCATTCAGATTTTATAATTTTTTTTCAAAAATATATTTATGTACTGATTAGGAGAACAAGGACCAAACTACTGTTTATCAGCTCATTAGAGCCAGTTATATTATTAAAATGCTAAAAGTTTAGATGTCCTGTAATTTAAATGTTCACATCCTCCATCCTATTTATGAATCAGATCCAAACACCATTGAGTACAGGAGCTTTTATTATAAAAACATTGCCAATTGCCGAGATAAAATCCTGCCTCTTGTGAGATTCAAAACCAAATTATTACATACAAGCCTCAGCTTCTATTGAATACAATAAAAACAAACTCAGTAATTTTAATTTTGGGGGAGAGAGGCTGGAAAATGGGATCAGAATTAATCTAAAAAAAAAACAACAAAAAAACAAAACAAAAAAACCAAAAAAAAACCCCAAAAACGACAACAACCAGAAGCTGAAGAAGGTTTGTTTTTGTTGATTTTTTTTTTTTATCATAGGCTTTGAGTTGAATAAAAATCACAAATGTTTGTGGTCATCCCAGGGTTCCTCGGTGCCTTCCTCTGCAGGTCAGTCACTGGAGGAGCTTGGCAATGAGTGCAGCTGTTCTGCAAGGCACTCTGGAATGTGGCAAGGGACACACAGAGGATCTCATCCCACACCAGTGGAGCCAAACAGAGCAGGAACTGCAGAGACAGACACAACCAGGGCTGCATCTGGGAATTGGTGCCTGTCTGAGAGGCTCCATGGCTTTCCTGGTGCTTCAGGGGCTCTGGGAGAAGCTGCTGCTGAAAAGAGGGTTCTGCACCCTCAGAGCTCTCCCAAAGCAGCAGTGATGGTCAGGGGCCACAAAGATGATTAAAGGGAGCACCTCTCCCATGAGGAAAGGCTGAGGGGATTGGGATTATTCAAATTGGAGATGAGAAGGCCCCAGAGAAACCTCACTGCAGCCTTTTAGTGCCTAAAAAGGCCCCAAAAAAGCTGGAGAGGGACTTCTAACAAGGGCATGATAGGACAAAGGGAAACTTCTTTAAACTGAAAGGGAGTAGGTTTAGATTGGATATTAGAAATAAATTCTTCCCTGTGAGGATGGGGAGGCCCTGGCACAGGTTGCCCAGAGAAGCTGTGGGTGCCCCATCCCTGGAAATGTCCAAGGCCAGGTTGGATGGGGCTCTGAGCAATCTGGGACAGTGGAAGGTGTCCCTGTTCATGGCAGGGGGATGGAACAAGATGGCCTTCAAGCTCCCTTCCAAACAAAACCATTCCATGAATCTGTGATTTTCAGCAATGGAATGCCCCTGAGGTGGGACTCTTGTGAGAAACACGTGGGTACAAAGCATCACACGGGCTGTGAACCTTCTGATAGTCCCCCAATACAGATGATGTTTGAGAATAAAAGAGTTTGTTATAGGTTTAGGGAGCCTTTAGTTAGGGAAAAGACATGAACTTGACTGACTACCCTGTTTTTAAGTGGTTATCTCTTATTTCTGAAAGATCTAAAGGTGGCAAACTCTTCCTCTCTTGAAATAATCATGGAATCAAATGATGATTTGGGTTGGAAGAAAACTTAAAGATCGTCTAGTTCCATAGGACACCTTCTATTTCATCCATTTCTTCTAGGTAAGTAAAAGATCAGCTTAATCATCAACCACATTTTTGCAGGACAGAACTGAAGCAGAGTGGCTGTTTATGGCATTTTCGGTGCAAAACCTGCCTTGAGAAACCTTTTAACAAAAGTGAGCCCAAGCCTGGAAAAATTAGTTTTAAGAAAAACCCATTCATGTTGTCCTCAGCAGTCCTGAATTACACACTTGAAATAAAAATAATGGACTTTGCCTGTCAAAATGTGCTATTACCCCATAAAACTCTGCCTTTTCACCTTTCACTCAAGTAGAGAAATTGCACGCAAGGAAGCAGGTCTGTGAAAGGCCCATTAGCAGCTCAGCAGGCAGCAGATGCTCACCAGAGGTGCAGATCAGTCTCTTTGCAAGGCTGCAGTGAGGTTATCTGTGGGTTAAAGTGAGATCTTTCTGATGAGTCCTGTCTTTGGGAACATCCTCCCTGGCCCACAAGCTGCTGGCTCTTCACTCCAGGGTGGGAGCAACAGGAGATGTGTCTGACTCCAGCCTGGATCAGCAGGAACATCTCTGAACTACATCAGGAAGTGATCTTGGTTCAAATATCGGAAAAGGTCTGGGTGGAAGCTCTGGGATGAATGATTTGAGAAGGGCAGCAAAGCTGGGGAAGGCTCTGGAGCACAAGTCTGGTGAGGAGGAGCTGAAGAAGTTGGACGTGAGGCTCAACCTGGAGAAAAAGAGACTCAGGGGGACTTTGTTGCTCTCTGCAAGTCCCTAACAGGAGGATGCAGCCAGGTTGGTCTCTTCTCTCAGGGAACAAGTGACAAGATGAGAGGAAACGACCTCAAGTTGCTCCTGGAGAGGCTTAGATAAAATTTTTTTCTTGTTGTTGTTTTTTTGTTTTTGTTTTCCCATGGGAAGGGTTGTAAAGTATTGGAACAGGCTGTGCAGAGAAGTGGTGGAGTCATAATGCCTGGATGTGTTAAAAAAATGTGGTTGTGGCCCTTGAGGACACAATTCAGTGATGAACATGATGGTGGTGCAGGGCTGATGTCTGTACTTGATGATCTTAAAAGTCTTTTCCAACCTTAATGGTTCCATGATTCTGTGATTGAGAAAATTCTCCTTACTTGACCATCACAAATAAGGCAACATGAAAACAAAGCAACTTATGAACAATTTTTGTACGGGCCTTAAACACTTGAAATGTTTTCCCTAATGAAGATGTGAAGAAAATTAAACATTCTCGCTTTGACAGGAGCAACTCGTGTGCCACAATTGTATCTACGATCATTCCTATGGGTCATTAGATTGAAAGAACAAATTAAAACAAGTTCTTCAGAAAAAATCACCCATTGTTAAATAATATATCTTGGCAGAACAAAAGCTTTGCATGTTTCTAGTGATATGCTAGCTCCATTTTCAATCAAAAGAATCATTAAAGGCTTGGTTGAAAAGGGTGTATTTTCCTCTGTGGCCACTGGTGCTTTAAACCATGGAAATGTTAAAATGCTCCTGGCAGATGCTCATTCCTATACAGTAGAAAGAGAAGTGATCTATTGTCTGCTTAATTATTTTTAATAACAGAGTAAAAATTCATTAGAAATGTTTGAAATTGCAAGAAGTGTATTAAAGTCCATTGGCTTCACAAAGTGTCTTCGTTTTCAGATGTCAAAGCTCACACTGACTTCCATGGGGTGGGGGCTGCTCTTGGTCCAGGGTCCAATAGGGAAATTTGAGTAAACAAAATTCTCAATCAGAGATAAAATCTCTTCTTAGACAAGCTGATATTTTTGTGCCCCTCACTGCAAGAAAGAGTTTGAGGGGCTGGAGCACGTCCAGAGAAGGGAAGGGAGATGGGGAAGGGTGTGGAGCACCAGGAGTGGCTGAGGGATCTGAGTGGGCTCAGCCTGGAGAAAAGGAGGCTCAGGGGGGACCTGCTGGCTCTGCACAGCTCCCTGATGGAGCCAGGCCGATGTCACTGTGGGACACGCAAGGACACACACGGACACTTTCTCTTGAGAAGGCTGAAAACTATTTTATTAAAACATCCAACTCCATATTTATAGTATTTCCACACAGACCAGGGATTGGAGAAGAAGGCTGACACCTCTCCCATCCCATTGGTCAAGACAGCTGTCCATCAGTTGTTTTCCATACCAAGAGAATGTATGAAAACAACCTCATCTTATCAAAACAGACTTTTGATAAAGACACCATGTACGTGAGAAAGAAACTGAAAACTGTGAAAACAGCAAGTTAGAAAGTGCGGCAGAAAAACCTGAGGCATCAAGGCAACAGGCCAGAGTTGGGCTCTGCTCCCAGGGAAAAAGGGACAGGATGAGAGGAAACAGCCTCAAGTTACTCCAGGGGAGGTTTAGACTGGATATTAGGAAGAATGTTTCATCGGAAGAGTTGTAAAAAGCTTGGAATAGGCTGTCCAGGGAAGTGGTGGAGTGTTCCCTGGAAGTGTTCAAAACATGCACTTGAGGCCACACTTTAGTCCTGTCCATGGTGCTGCTGGGTTGGCAGTTGGAATTGATGTTTTTAAAGGTCTTTTACAACCTCAGTGATTCAGTGATTCTGTGATGAAAATGAGGAAAAAGAAAAATAAAGAAACAAAAAAGACCCATGTGCACAAAGTCTTTTTTCAAATATAAAGTAGAATCAGCAGCCTGCCAAGCTCAGTAGAAGGGGGGAACCGTTATTCAAAGTTAAATTCATTTATTTTTCACTTATTTTTTGATGAAAAGCTTGTAAGTGTCAGTGGAGCCAGAGTGATGTGGGAAGCAGGACAGATCACGAAGTGTTTGGCATCTCCTGGACATAGGGAGGGGGTGTTCATATTTCATGGAAAATGCTGAAGGTCAAGTATTAGAAAATTCCTAAACAATGAAACTTTTAAAGACTGAGGCAGCAAATAGTATGATATGTCAAGTAAATATTCAACATTACCAACCACACTTGTGAAATCTCTCCCCAAGTTAGTTTTATGGGACAACTTTGGTTTTCAGGGCTCTCACCTTCATTTTAGTCTTGAATTGCCAGAGAATTTCGGAAATGTTGCTTGGAGGATATTCTTGGAAGATATTTAGTGCAGCCTCCTGCCTTAAACAGAGCTGTTGCCAACGTTAGCTCGAGTCACCAATGACTTCTCCCAGTCAAGTCTTGACACTTCCATGACCTTTCTAGTGAACAGGTTCAGTGCTCTTTTAGTGCAGGGGTTGTTTTGGGGTTTATTGAGTGCCATGCAATGATAAGACAAGGAGGAATTGCTTTAAGCTGAGGCAGGGTAGATTTAGATTGGATATTAGGAAGAAATTCTTCCCTGTGAGGGTGGTGAGACTCTGGCACATGGTGTACAGGAATTCTGTGGCTGCCCCATCCTTGGGAGTGTTCAAGGCCAGGCTGGATGTGGCTTGGAGCAGCCTGGGGCATTGGAAGGTGTCCCTGCCCATGGCAGGGGAGTGGAATTGGATGATCTTTATGGTCCCTTCCAACTCAAACCATTCCACGACTTTCTGAGCTTAGTGCCATCCTTAAATTTGCTAAGGGCACACTGTGCCACCAGCTGGGACACTGAGGAAGGGGAAGGATGATATCAGTTAGGAAGGGTGATATCAGTTGGGAAGGATGATATCAATTGGGAAGGATGATATCAGTTGGGAAAGATGATATCAATTGAGAAGGATGATATCAGTTGGGAAGGATGATATCAGTTGGGAAGGATGATATTAGTTGGGAAGGGTGATATCAGTTATTAAGGATGATATCAGTTATTAAGGATGATATCAGTTAGGAAGGATGATATTAGTTATTAAGGATGGTATTAGTTGGGAAGGATGATATCAGTTAGGAAGAGTCATATCAGTTATGAAGGAAGATATCAGTTATGAAGGAAGATATCAGTTATGTAGGATGATATCAGTTAGGAAGGAAGATATTGGTTGGGAAGGATGATATCAGTTTGGAAGGGTGATATCAGTTAGGACGGATTATATCAGTTATTAAGGATGATATCAGTTATGAAGGATGATATCAGTTTGGAAGGAAGATATAAGTTGGGAGCTGCCTGACAGACACTCAGCCCTTGATCCCTGTCCTTTGAACACGGTGATCCAGCCAATTTTCAACCTCCTTGACAGCCTGTTCTTCCACCACTTCCTCCAAACGAGAAGGCAGTGGGAGGTGATATCTAAAGTCACATTAAGCACAAGACATGACATTCACCAATCTTCTTTCACCCACCAGGCATCCATTTCTGTCAGAAATGGCAATTAGGGCCCTCAATCACACTTTGCCCTTCGTGTTGAACTCCTTGATTCTTCCAGAGAGATGAACGACTTGGAGTGACTTATACTTTCTAATATTTTCCATATTACAATATTTATCATTGATGTTGCTGTGTTTTACTTACTTTTGGTGATTTCTTAGAAGATCAGCTTTTTTCAATTATCAGGAATTTCCCACATCACTTAATTTTCAATGGCATGGACCAGGCCTTGAATGTCAAACAGGATTTCTTAATGACTTTTCTTAATTCTTCAAAAGGAGTTTAAAATTTATGGGACGTGTTTCATCATGCGGCTCTTGAAACCAGGAAAACATTTGCACACTTTCACAAAAGGTGGTTTTTTTCATGATCTGCAATACATTTCAATGTTTCCCTGCCATAAACCCCTTCTTTTGCATGTTAGGGTAAAGTTGCATAATTTAATTTTCTAAGTTCTTTAAAGAAGATAAAAGTGAGGACAGACTTGCTCACAGTCACTCTTAATAAGTCTTTTGAAATGTGTTAAAAGTCTGTCTGAGTTTAATGCTTCAACATTAAAGCTTAGAATTGCACTGAAGTTTAGAAAGAACAGGGGAACTAAAAGAAAACCTATGAATTATTCTGAAAAATTGGTCATATATTTGTATCTTACCTGCAATGGCTGTGATAGCCAAACAGGAAATAGATAAATAAATAAAGTTTTATTCAGCAGAATAAACTACTTCTGAAATACCCAATGTTTGTGTTTCATGGAACACTGTGTTCTTAACCTAATTTATTGATGTTCTTTAAGAAAAAAAAAAATTTGCTGTTTCAGGATGTCACAAACAGTATGAAATAAGTGGGATCAGCAAAAGGATAGAATGAAGTGAAAGATCAAGTGGAGTGTGTTTACATGCCTCAAGAAACATCCACTCACAGATGATCACACGTTTTTTCTTCAAAGAACCTTTTTTCCCATTTTTTTTAATATTGTGGAATTTGATTGATTCACAGCAGCTACGAGAAGCATCTTTTCTTTGTGCAAGCAAACAAGTTCCTGAAGCTGATAAATACATATTCTATTATAGTTAAATCCATCATCTTTGTGAAAAAAAAATTGTAATTAATTCTGAAAATGATGTTTTATGAAATATGTTAGAGACCTTTTGTTATTTAGAAGAGTGAACCTTGTAATAATTCAGTGGTCTATTTGAGGGCCATATAAGGTTTTCTTTAGAGGAAAATACCTGATGCTTTAACAGAAGCAGTTTTTTTTCCCTAAAATACCTCTTGTAACAAAACATTGTCCTTTATTCTGCGTGCTTTGCCTGGAGCATTGATTGGAACATGTAATTACAGACAAGTTCTGCTGAAATCATTATTTAAAACGGGCTCCACAGAAGTTGGGACCAATAGTTCATGCAGGAATGTGCGACTGAGGAAGGGAGGGTGGCACCTGAGGAGCAGCTCTGTAAAATCACCCAGGTGAGTGCTGTGGGGTTTGTATCTTGCCATGCACGAGTAACAGGGGATAGGACAGGAGGAAATGGCCTCAGGTTGCTCCAGGAGATGGTTGGATTGGCTCTTAAGAAATATTTCTTCCCTGAAAGGGTTGTCAGATGATAGAACAGGCTGCCTAAGCTAGTTGTGGTTAAATCCGTAGTGGGATTTAAAATACACATGGATGTGGAACCATGGGTTAGTGATGGCCTTGGCAGTGCTGGGTTAGTGGTTGAACTTGATCTTAAAGGACTTTTCCCAATCTAAATTATTCCATGATTCCATTTTAGCACCTCGGCTGCCAAATCAGGAGCACTGGGGCCGTTCCTTACCCAGGGTTAACTGGGATGGTCCTCTGATACTGAACTGGGCGGGTGCTCTTCGTTCACTGGAGTTTGTGCACGTCAGGTTCACAACCCGGTGAGAAGAGGGTGGAAAGGAAAACTCATTTTTTTTTATGGGAAAACTCTCCTGGGACACAAAAAAGCCTGTGGAGGTGAGATGAGATGATGCAGCACTTCAGACACTTCAGCTCTCTCTCCAAATACCTGATCCTCCAGAATATAAAAATAAAAACAAGGGAACATGAAGGGATAAACAAGTTTGGAGTAGGAATGTGTTGGTCAGAAATCCTGGAGAAGGAAAACCTGTGGGAAGGGGTTGTTGTGTAACAGGACAGACCCATGACAAGAAACAAGCTGCCAACACATGAAAATAAAATATTTTTGTCATTGATTGACTTCTGAAGAGTATTCTGTGTCTTAGGAAATATTAATGAATTGTGCTACCATGCTCCCCATTTCTTCTGCCTATGTCTTATCTCTTGTCCTCCCTGCTGTCTTCCCTGCTTCTGACTTTGACTTGTACTGGGTTGTCCGAAGGATTTTCAATCATTTAAAAAGTGTTGATTATTTCTTTTTGGGACAGCTCACTTTTTTTGGTGACTGATGTGAAGTATCCTAAATTGATGCTGGTCTAGGAACATGGGACCTCAAAAGTGATTTACATACTTAGCAATATAATACCAATTATTTTCTATACCTAATTTTTTTTTCATTGTTGGATTATCTTAGTAGGTACAAACAAATCTCTTTTTTTTTTTTTAACAAACAAGTTCAACAATTTTACTGGATACCAAGTTGTCTGTAATAGGTCATGGAAAAATAACAGCTCTTGAGCATCTTTTGGGGTTTTTTCTTACTGATTAATGTTTTCTAGACATTTTTCTGGGAACCAGGTAGGTAAGAAATGTCACAAACAAGCAGTGGCTTGCTCAGAAAATAGAAGAGCTGTCCTGATCCCTAAGAGTCTCTCGTCTGGCTGCATGAGGACAGATTGTACAGACAATTGCACAATCACACAGTCCACTCGAGCAAGGCAACAGTGACTGGCAAGGACAATGTTGGAGTAGTTAAGTGGTGCTCAGAATCATAGAATGGATTTTGGAAAAGGGACCATCCAGTTCCACCCCCCCTGCCATGGGCAGGGACACCTTCCACTATCCCAGGATGCTCCAAGTCCTGTCCTGTCTGACCTTGGACACATCCAGGGATGGAGCAGCCACAGCTTCCCTGGGCAACCTGTGCCAGGGCCTCATCACCCATACAGGGCAGAATTTCTTCCTAATATCTCACCTAAACCTATGTTTCCCTTTGTCCTGTCACTCCAGGTTCTTGTAAAAAGTTCCTCTCCATCTTTCCTGTCAGTTCCCTTCAGGTACACAAAAACCACCACTAGGTCATCTCGAATCCTCCTCTTTACCAGGTTGAACATTCCCAATTCTCTCCCAGCCTTCCCCCCCAGCAGAGCAGTTCCATCCCTCTGATCCCCTTGGTGGCCACCTCTGAACTCTTTCCAACAGCTCCAGGTCCTTCCTGTGCTGGTACCCCAGAGCTGGAGGCAGCTCTGCAGGTGGGGTCTCACCAGAACTGAGCAGAGGGGCAGAATCCTCTCCCTCGACCTCCTGCCCACTCTGCTTTGGATGCAACCCAGGACAGCAGAGCTGAAGTTAAGAAAACTTAATAAAAATTATAATTTCCAAGCCGTCTGCAGTACCATAGTGTCCCTCATTTGCTCTTCCAAGTCGTGTTGGAGTCAATGCCATCTTCTGCTTCCCCCTTTCCTACCTTCCCCCACCTTCCCCAATGCTGGGATGTTGTTTCTGACAGTATTTTCTGAGGTTTGTTTGTTTTCTAACAATGAAATAAAAACCTATGAAATCCCATTTTTTCTACAGTTGTAACTGCCTTCATTAGTGATATTTCTCTTTGTTAGGAGAAGCTGATTTATTTAATTGTATTTGCCAGGAATGTATCTGGAAGAAAAATAAACTATGAGAAATAGACCTTATCATGCCATGCACGCCTGAATTTCAAACTGACTTTACTGGAAGCTACATTATGGGGACAAAGCTGAGGCACTGTCGTTCTTCTGCACCTCAAAGACACAGCAAACCTTGACAATCCTCCAGGAGAAACTCTGGAGCTGAGCAGTGTGTCCATTGAAATTCAAGGAAATGCTTTTCCTTTCCTTTCTGGCTTCAAACTTTGGAGTTCACAGCAATGTTAGGCAAGCTTTTTGCTTTGAAAAAAACCTTTCCCTCACAAAGCTGGGAGTCACCTTGGGTAGCCAGAGTCAGGCATTCAGCTTTAGCACATAGCTACAGGACATTTGTGTGCTCTGGGAGAAGAGTTAAGCAGACCAAAGATATTAGAGATGGTCCCACTGGCTGTCCATTTCTACTCATCAGAAACTGCAAATCCCTCTGGAAAACATCTTTCTGCTTTAACTTAAAAAAAAATACAATAAAAAAGAGTGGCTGGTTAAGAATGTAAGGCTGTTTGTATCAGCAAGGGCTGATACAAAATAAGGCAGAAGCACTGACAGCAATCTATCCAGGGTGAATTTTATCTGGGGTGAGCAGGGTGATCTCCAGAATGAGAATGAGTTCAAACATTCCAAATCATCTCTGGCCAAAGGAGAATGCTGGTGATGGTGCTGCTGGGTCTTGTGCCACTGAGAGATTTCCATTTCTTTAGTAACCTTGGGATGACTGGGAGCTGGGAAAGGTGATCTGCCAACAAACCTGAGGGTGTCATTTGGCAGATGTGTCCTGGGCTGCATCTAGAACAGAGTGGCCTGCAGGTCAGAAGAGGGGATTCTGCCCTTCTACCCTGGTGGAGCTCCACCTGGAGCTGTGTCCAGCTCTGAGACCCCCAGAGAAAGACTTGGACCAGTCCAGGGAAGTCATTAAGATGACAGAGGGATGGGGCACCTCTGTTCTGAAGACAGGCTGAGAGAGTTGGGATTGATCAGCCTGGAGAAGAAAGGGTTCTAGGGAGATCTTAGAGCCCCTTCTATTACTCAAAAAGATCTGGAAAGGGATTTTTTTGCAAGGGCTTGCTGAGACAGGACAAGAAGGAATGGCTTTAAGTTGAAAGAGGGAAGATTTAGATGGAATATTGGGAAGAAATTATTGTGTAGGTGGTGAGGCCCTGGCATAGGTTGCCCAGAGAAGTTGTGGCTGCCCCATCCCTGGAAGTATCCAAGGCCAGGTTGGACAGGGCTTGGATCAGCCTGGGATAGTGGAAAATGTCCCTGCCCATGGCAGGGGGTTGGACTGGATGGTGCTTAAGGTCTCTTCCAACCCAAACCACCCTATGATTGAAGTCTCCACAAACACAATCTTTGGTTTCCCACTCCTCTTCCTCCAGCCCTCTCTTTGCACAAACATCCACCTTGGGTGAGCGTCACTGTGGGACACGCAAGGACACACACGGACACTTTCTCTTGAGAAGGCTGAAAACGATGTATTAAAACATTTGACTCCACAATTATAGTATTTCCACACAGACCAGGGATTGGAGAAGAAGGTTGACACCTCTCCCATCCCGTTGGTCAAGACAACTGTCCATCAGTTGTTCTTCACACCAAGAGAAAGTATGTGAACAACCTCGTCTTATCAAAACAGACTTTTGATAAAAACAACCGTGTGCATGAAAAAGAAGCTAGGAACTGTGAAAACAACAAGTTAGAAAATGCTTCAGGAAACTTAGGAAAATCAGAGCAACAGGTGAGCTTTTTCTTCTAGATTGGAATTTCTGCATTTTTATGGGCAGAGGGTTTGTGCTTAGGAGGGAGGAATTGTTGTGTTTTCAGCATTACGTTGCGTTTGATTCTCATAGGATTTTCTACACAGGAAAGCTGCATGGGAGTCTCACCCAGGGTGGTGGGTAATACATTCCACATTTAGGAACTGATCTAGAGCCATATCAAATTTTGACCAGTGACTGAGGAATATTTGTTCCTGGTTTTACAAATAGGTCTTAAACAGGAAGTCTAAGTGCAAAGTTCAAAATCCCCAAAAGGAGAAAGAAGATTGGGTTTGAAATTGTGGTTTGAACCCTTTAAGGATAACTTCCTATAATTCAATTCTGGTTCCTAAAACACGTCCTGCCAACTTCCTATTATTGAAATCATCATTAATTTATGTTGCTTTTACCATGTTCTTTGCATTACCATGACTTTCAGCCATGATTTTTATCACTGATATATTTCAAAATTATCATTCTAAACCTTTAAATACCAAAATCAGTCAGTAAGAAGCTGTACCAGAGCCATGCAAAAAGTGATTCACCTGTTTCATCATGACTCAAATACAAATAGTTCGGAATTTTTCCATGGAAAAATAATTTCCAATAACAGTGTTATATGGGAGAAGAATTCTTGACTAACCCTAGGTGTGGTGTGTCAGTAATGCAGCAATGACTAAATTCAGTTATTATTTAAAATTGCAGCTAATATAGTCAATATTTGCTCTATTTTCTTTCTAACTGGCCACTATGTGGGATCTGTGTTTCTTCCTTGGCCATGTCTGCATCATCCAACACAAGAGTTAAAGAAGTTCTGCCGAAATAAATATCCCCATGACCAGACCCCAAGGACCTCCCCCTCCCAGTGAGCTGCTGAGCACAAGATTGGCAGTTCCATTATCTTCTACTTTACTTATTTATTTTACTTAAAATTGAGCTGGAACCTTGACCAAGATTTATAAAGCTTGTCAGTGTGACTAAAAGTGAGGTGGGTAACGTGTAGTGGGGATGAAGAATAAGCAAAAAGCCAATCAGTTGGTTAAAAAAAAAACAAACTAAAAACAAATTAAATGACAATAAAGATTGGCTAGTCCCACTTATGGTGTCAGCAATGTCCTGCACGCCAACACCTCTAAGTTTGAACCTCCAGAGATATTAATATTGTGCTAATAATAACCAGCTCTGTATCTCTGTGTATTCCACATATGCATAAGATGTTCATTGCTAATTTGTCTGCAGCAAGGTCTGAAATCCTCTCTGAAGATTTAAGTGTCTTACAAGTTTTATTTTTACATCGAAGTTGCCAAAGGTGAGCCCAGTTTCACCACCCACGCATGCACTGAAAAAAAAAAGTTTCTAATTTGCTTGGAGAAGGTCCTCCAATCCCCACCCACAGCAGGATGGTATTTTAACTTTTCTCAGAAGAGTTGATCATGGCGAGACCCTTAAATTACCACCTACATCCACACACCCACGGGTAGATGCACTTGGGTTCTTTTAACGTGGAGCCCTGGAAAATTGACTTTTTGAGAGATCTGGATGTAGGTTTCTTCGTGTTTGTTGACAGAGAAAAGGTGAGAAACACAAATCCGTTTGCATGCTCTGCACAGGGGAATTTTCACCAGCAGAAAAAGGTATTTTAACACAAGCTGGAGCTCATCTTCAGGTTTGCACACCTGTAAATGTTTTTTTTCTTTGGATTTAGCCTGGAAATTAGTTAATTTTCTGTGTGGCTGCTGTCTTATATCACAGTGATATTTCACTCTGAGTAGAGACTAGAACTTGTCTATTTGAAAAGGAAAAGAAATCACTCAGATTCATATTGAGACTGTTGACAGAGCATTTTATCAGGGGGAAAGTGAGCAAGCAGAGGTTCCTGAAAGACCTGAACCATCCCTTTTTGCCAGGCAGGGATGCAAAAGCACAGGAGGGATGGATGCCATGACTGATTAACGCTCGCCACCTCTTGCCAGGAAAGAGTCAGGAAGAGATGTTAAATCTCCCCATTAGCAGTTTCCTGTCTCAAATACTCAAGTACTTCTGCATATTTTATCCCCTCCTGCCTCTCTGGGACAATCCAGTTCCTTTCTCTCCACTGAGTTCTGGGCTGCTCCCAGAATTTGGTCCTGTGACATCTCCACATTTTTTCCCAGCCAGGGATCCTGTTTGGGACCCAGCTCACCTTTTAGGATTCCACACCACAAGAAAAGAAGGCTGTAAAGTTGTTATAAAGCATCCAAAGGGGCTTGTGAAGATGGTGAAGGGTCTGCAGGGGAAGGTTTGAGAGGCTGAGGGCACTTGGTTTGTTGAGCCTGGAGAAGAGGAGACTGAGTGGAGACCTTGTTGCAGTCTTCAGCATCCTCACAGGGGGAAGCAGAGGGGCAGGTACACACCTCTGCTCTCTCCTGAACAGTGGCAGGGTCTGAGCTGTGTCAGGAAATTTTTAGGCTGGATATTGGAAAAAGGTTCTTTTCCCAGAGGGTTGTTGCTTCTCCCCATGGAAGTGGTCAGAGCACCAAGTCAGAGCTCGAGAAGTTTTTATAGAACACTCTCAGGCTCATTGTGGGATTCTTGGGGTTGTCCTGTGTAGAGCCAGCATTTGGACTTTGGTGGTCCTCATGGGTCCCTTCCAACTCAAGAAATTCTCTGATCCTAGGAATCACACAACTCTCTGTTCCTAAACAGCACAGTTATTTCTCTGGACCTCCTTGCTGCATCTCTGCAGAGTTGCAGGGATTCTGGCTAGAAAGGCCCAATTTCCAAAAGCAAATGAGGCCATTAATATCCCAGCTGAGATTCTCAATATACAAAGAGCCAGGGCAGTGAGGGATGTTCGACATCCTTTTAACACTGGTACATTTTTTTGTTGGCATTTCAAAATTCGTGGCTGGATCTTACGCTCAGAAATGGAAATAATATGATGATTTTTCTTTAAAAAAAATCAAACATAAGATCATAGAATATCCTTCTTTGGAGAGGAATCACAAGGATCATCAAAATCCAACTCCTGGTCCTGCAGCTCAAGAGTTACACCATGTGCCTGAGAGCATTTATCCAAAAGCTTTTTGGGATGTGGATGCAATTGAACAGGAGAGACCTTGGCTATCAGGACTCATTGCTTTGCTGTACATGTACACACCTTCTTTTTTCCCCATCTGTTTGCAATTAGAAGCAAAAAACTGATTGCAAAAGTATAGAAATTGCTATAAAAAACAATGACAGCATGTCCACGGATTCTAGGTCTGAGATTTGTCCTCATGGTGTGGTTCTCAACAGTCAGAATATTAGAAATGTCAGACACTGTGTTCCCAATGGTGGGTGAGATAAAATATCCAGAGTTACAGAGAACATCCACAGATGGAGTTCAGCTTCTCTTCTCCACTCCAACGAAGACCAAAAAGGCAATCAGAGAAGGATGAAGAAAGGAACTTCTTCCATTGTTGGCAGCAGCTACAGAGAAGAATCAGTGATTCAGGAATTGTCTTTAGGACATCAATTCACAGTAGCATGAGCCTTAAAACAAGAATGTGGTTGGAAGGGAGCTTTCACATGCCAGTTCTGACAGCATGGGAAGGGGACTTGAACTTCTTGGGCAGCCATCTCAGCCCAATGCATCCGGAATAACCTTGGAGTTCATGGTTCCATGGCTTGGTTGAGGTCCTGTATGTCCATCTCAGTGTATCTCTTGCCTGGTCCTTGGTGGCACTTAAGGGTGTGCTGGTGAGAAGAATCATTTCACAGCATTAGTGACAAGGTGTCTGTGAGAACAGACATCCCCATGGGGGGCAAGTAACTGGGCTTCTTCTGACTAATGAAGCTCTAGGAAGGAGCAAATCTTGTGCTCCAGGACTTGGTGAGCTTAGAAAAAAAACTCAGTGAAGTATGAAGCCAAAAAGGCTGATACCTTTATGATTGCCAAACAAAGAAGTACCCATCTGATCTTGAATTCTTCATGAGAGGAGGAAAAAATGAGATGATGAAATTGTCTAGGAGTTACTGGCTCTGAGTTGTCAGGCTGGGGCTGAGCGACTGCTGGGTAAATGTGACCTTTCCTTTGCTCCCTGTTCCTCCACATCACTCCTACCTCCTCAGAGGTGACAGAATAATATCTAACAGCCAGTTTCTCACCTCTGCAGGCTATGACTGACACTGTAAGGAACTGAGGGAATACATCTTGAGGCTTTTTTCCTCTTTAGATTCGAGCCAGGAACAGCAGATCCCCACCAGCCGCGTGATTCGGAGTCATGAAAATTTTGCTGTGCTCGTTCCTGCTGTGTTCCCAGCCATATGAAATGGCCTCTGGACTAGAAAATGCACAGGATGGTGGGATTCCTTCCATATCTGGGAGAAAGTGGTAATAGAAGTACCACCTCTCAGTGAAATCCAATTGATCAGATATTGATTTGAAGTGGCATGGGCTGCGGACAGATGCACCTTCTCTATCTCTGGGATTCACCTTCCATTAATGACAGAAAAAAGGATGCACATGAGCACCCAGCATATATCTACCTTTCAACTGCTCAACTTGAGCCCACATAATAAACTAGAGAGCTCCAGACAGGCCATGAGACCTTTTTTGGGGGAGGACCCAGGATGTTTGGTGACTCAGAGTATTACTACAACCCCTCTGAGCCTGAGCTAATGCCAAGGAGCAGCCAGGAGGGAAATGGAAAGGTGATAACTGCATCCACAATAATTTTCTCTAAATTTGCACTGACCCCTCAGGAAAGAGATCTTGGAGTCACTGCAGATCATGCTTTCATGTGTCATCTCAATGGTCAGCACAAGAAAAATATTTGAATAAAATCCTAGAATTTACTAGGAAACAGATGGAAAACAGAACTTCTGTTTAAAAGTGCGTGTGTACATAAATCCCTGGTGAACCTAAATCTGGGGCACGGTGTGGACTTCCATTCATGCCATGTGAAAAAGCATGTGGTGGAATTAGAAAAGGTAAAAAGAAGGATAATCAGAGGTGTGGAGTAGTTTTGATAGGAGGAAGGGTGAAATGGTAATTCTCACTGCATCTGGGAGTCATTCTGTGCACCAGCAGCCATCTACAAAGTGATGACAAGTACAAAAAGGCTGAGTAAGGAAAGGTTATTCATTATTTCTCATACCATGACAACCCAGGGACACTAATGAAGTGATCAGATAGCAGGTTTAAAGCAAACAAAAAGAACTTCCTTTACACACATCCTGGAACTTGTCATGGGAGTTAGAAATGTAATGTTTTTCAGAAAGGGTTGAGAAAAATCAGGAGTGAAAAGTCTTAGGGATAGCAACCAAAGACCAAACTGTGCTGATTTTGGCTGAGATACACTTGATTTTCTTCACAGTAGCACGCATGAGCTTATAGTTTGGATTTGTGATGCAAACAGTGTTGATAATACAGAGATTTTTGGATGTTGCTGAGCAATTCTTACACAGCCTTTTCTGCTCATCACCACGAGTGAGCTGGGAGTCCACAAGAGTTTGGGAGGGGACATCACCAGGACAGCTGACCCCAAATGACCCAAGGGAGATTCCAGACCGTGTGACATCATGCTCAGCACATCAAGGGGTAAAAAACAAGGAAAGGGAGGGTATTCAGAGGGATGGAGTTTGCCTTCCCAAGCCACTGTTGAGTGTTCTGGAGATTTCCTGGGGATGGCTGAACACCTGCCTGCCCATGGAAAGCAGGGAATGAATTCCTTGATTTCCTTTCCTCGCATGCATGGCTTTTGCTTTATCTATTAAACTGTCTGTTTTTTCACCACCCTCTCTTTTTCTCCCCTCTACCCATCTGATTCCTTCTCCCACCAGGGCAGAGTGATTGGCTGTGTGGCACCCAAGGTGGGGCTGGAAGGGCTCAAGACAACACCAGGATTGACTGGGAGGTGCTGGACTGAATTTATGGCTGTCATTACTGTTCAGCTGTTAATTGGTAGCCCCTGTGTTTGCCTGAGTGTCTGTTGGAGCCCAGTCCTTGCTGGTGGCTGCTCTTTTCTTCCTCTGCTCGCTGTGCTGCTGCTCTGCTCCTCGTCTGACTGTGCTGGGAATGCTCTGATTAGAGCAGCAGGGATGTGCCTTCCCTGGCAGATAGCCAGGGAGTCACTGCTGTTCCTGTGCTTCTTCTCTGGCCACTCTGTGTGGGAACCCAGGACACTCCTCTGACTGCCCTGGAGGATTCAAGACCTTGGAATGGAGTCAAAGACATTTGTGCTTTTGATTTTAGCCCATGGAAACAATTACGAACTTTGTGTGAAGAATTACAAGTCACAAGAGTTTTAATAGAATAATAGTTAGTTTGTCATAGGGTGAAAAAGTAGAGTTTTGGGTTTTTTAGGATGGTATGTAAGTGAAGACATGATCAAGGATCCTCGTGTTTTGGGTTTCTTCTTCTCTTGCTCCATTTTTCTGCTGTGATGGTGGCACTGATTGGTTTAGAGACTGTCTAACATAAGTGATAGGCATTGGAAAATTATTGTAAATAAAGTACATGTAGTTTTTAGTATAAAAAACTAACACCACCCCAAGGGTATGGAGTGTGCCTTGGACTGACCTGCCAGCCAGACCTCAACAGGTCAGAGAAAGACTGTAATAGATAAGGAAAAATAAATAGCCTTGAAAACCAGAGTCGAAGACTCTTGACTTCCTCTTTGATCTCGAGGCTGGGAAAAAAGGACTTTTAATATCTCGGGAGCCATTTCTGCAACCCAGAAACCCAATAACTCTGGACTTGCAGAGTGAATTCAAGTCAAAGAAATCATGACTTGTGGATGAATCCATGAGAGGAAAGGACACTCTGAAACATCTGTGGCTGTGATTGTGCCTCACCAGGGCAGGTTCTTCCTGAAGGTTCCGAGACAGGGATTTTGTCTGTGCCACACCTCTGAAAGGATTGAGGTCGAAAAATAAGTTCAGGCTGGAGAAGGCACATCTCAAAGCATCAGTGGTTGTGCATGAGGTCACACTGGAGCACCTGAAAGCTTGGGGCCATGGACAAGCCCGTGATGGAGCAGGTACATCCCTGGATGGAGCTCAGCCTTTCTTAGAACAAGTTTGCATCCCAAGAGACTGTGGCTGTGGATAAATCAATATCATGGAGAGATTATTGCTCATTGATAAGGTTCCAGCTGGAGCAGGTACATTCCTAAAGGTTGGAGGATTAATTAATATCTGCAGATAAATCCAAGCAGGGTTAAGAGCAAAGGCAGGAGTTCATTACAAAACAAAACCCTGTAAATTAAGGGGACCAGGGGTGAGGATTGCAATGGAAATACCTTAGAATTGTTGTAACCTGTGTTTTGGGCTGCATGTTTTTAGGAATTATTCTGGCAGGAGCCACCTAAATCAGTGGAGGACAAGATTTATAAGCAGCAAGTGTAGCCATGAACTGGATTTGGGGACCAAAATTTCCCATCACCTTTCCTTTCCTGAGTGACAACCATCACAACTGGAGCCCAAAGTCATGAACTAAGTGAACTCAATGGACATTTGTGGATATTTATGGATATTTTATGGGCATTTTATGAACATTTTACAGGACTGATTCACAGATTAGAGGAATGATATCAATATGTTATGAAATGATGGGAAGGGGAGTGGAGGGTGATACAATGTGTTGGATAATGTTAGACCTGAGCAGGTTGTAAATGCTATGGAATAATGGTGGAGAAGGTGATGCTTTAGGTTGTTATTTAATTTTCTTCATAGTAGCTGATGTGGGGTCATGGTTTGGATTTGTGCAGAGCTCTGCTCTCCTGGACATGGCTGAACTCCTGTCTGGCCATGGAAAGTGAGGAATGAATTCTTTCTCTGGCTCTGCTTGCATGTGTGTGGCTTTTGCTTTAACTTTTAAACTGTCTTTGTCCCAACCCACAAGTTTTCCTTTTAGCCTTCCCAAGTCTCTGTCCCTTCCCACTGGAGAGGAGTAAATGAGCAGCTCTGTGGGGTTTCATTTCTGGCTTGGGTTAAACGATGTCACTAATGGAGAATAATCTGGCAAAACCACTGAGAAAAGATGAAATTCCCTTTATAATATCTTTCTTACTTTCCCCCAAAGTCCCATTATCTGTAGATCTGTAACTGGGCAAGGAAGATTCAGGTCTTGACCATGATGGTAAATTTATAGCAAGGAAAAAAAATGTTCCTACACTCCCCCTATAGCCTGATTTCATTCCAGCATGGCCTTAGTCAGGAAGTTTAACTTCAGTAATTTCCTAATTAATTTCAGGGCTGGGAACAACAAATCAGACATCAGCTCTCAGAAAAAAAAAAAAAAAAAAAGAAATAAACATCTGCAGACTGTAATGAATTGCAGCCTGCCCCCAGATCAACACATTG
The DNA here is from genome assembly GCA_035048155.1 of Cinnycerthia olivascens. NCBI lineage: Eukaryota > Metazoa > Chordata > Aves > Passeriformes > Certhiidae > Cinnycerthia > Cinnycerthia olivascens. The sequence goes on from JAWWMU010000106.1 coordinate 148,890,088, forward strand.
GGCTGCCATGAAGAAGGTGAACACAGTTCTAGGCTGTGTAACCTGCCAGAGATGCTCTGCTCACCCCTGGGAACTCCTCATTCGGAGGAGATTATGTAAAGTGGGGCACTCCATTTCCAGAAAGAGTTGTCCTACTTCAGGAATACCTAGTGGGAACCAAAAGAGCAGCCAACAGGGAGAAACTACCTGTGGGGAAATATTAAAACCATTATCTCCTTCTGAGGGCTGGGCAGAATATGGCAGTGCTGTTCAAGTCTGTGAAAGGTTGTTTTATCACAGGAGAAGAAATGCAGGGGAGAAGCTTAAGATGCTTTGGGGAAGAGGGGTGTTGGGTTGTTTGAGCAGCTGAGGGAGCTGAGGGGGCTCAACCTGGAGGAAAGGAGGCTCAGAAGGGACCTTCTGGCTCTGCTCAATTCCCTGACAGGTGCAGCCAGGCTGGGGTCAGTCTCTGCTCCCAGGGAACAGGGGCAGGATGAGAGGAAATGGCCTCAAATTGTGCCAAGGAAGGTTCTGGACATCACGAGTAATTTCTTCATGGAAAGGGTTGTTAAGCATTGGAAGGGGCTGCCCAGGGAGCTGCTGGAGGTGTCCAAGGAACAAATGGACATGGCACTCAGAGCTCTGGGCTGGGTGACAAGGTGAGAATGGGTCTAAAGCTGGATTCAGAGATCTTTTTCAGTCTAAATCATTTTGTGATTCTGTGATATCAGGAGAGATTTTCTAATGGCCAGGTCTGCAAAATACTGAGATTAATTGCCTGCAACATCTCCATCATGGGAAGCCTTGAACAAAATAAAACACTTTAAACAAAGATCCATCAACAGTGACCTAGAAATACTGTGTCTTGCTTTGGGACAGGAAAATAAACTATGCAACCTCTTGAGTTCTCTCCCAGACCTATGAATTTGTAATGCTGTCACAAACCTCTCCCATAGGCTTGATAATTTGTGTGAAAACACTTTGGGTGTCTTGAATTAATTACAGAGCCCTTTACTAGATTGTGGATTGGGACTGGCAATGTCATTCCAGCAAGGTCCATGAAACACAGCTATTTCAGCTTTCTATTCCTACGGAGACATCTCCATTTCTCTTCCCTGCAGTAGGGTTCAAGAGGAATTCAGGCTTTGCTACGTTTTCAGGGTAGAAATTGGAGAAGCACCACAAATAATTTTATCCTTATTTCTTTAATTACAGTTGGCAGGAGCACAGGGTGCAGTTTCCCTGTCCTGGCTTCTGTCTTTTCAGAACATGGTGGGCAAAGATTTCATGGTCATCCATGAGGAGCTGTTTTGGGAAATTAGAGAGGAGAAGGTTCTGCCACAGAGGTGGTGGCAGAGGTTGCTCAGAGCAACACAGCCTGGGAGGCAGCACGAATGGATGTGTGGATGAATTCAGCCACTGAAGAGCAGGAGTGGGCTGAGGGAATCCAGTCCTGGCCTTCAAGCTTGTGTCTCCATCAAAGATGAAAGACCAAATCCTCTCTTGCCCCATTTTGTACCATTGAAAATGCCTTTCAGTCCCCCTTTGCCCTGGGTGACCTGGTGGCACAAATGTTTGCGATGCTGGGCTGGAGTGAGCTGCCCTCTGTCACGCACTGATCAGTGCTGCCACCACCCAGTGACACCTGAGGCAGATTTTTGGTGCCTGTTCAGCTCTCAGCAGCTGGAGGTTGGGGAATGAGCAGGACCTGCACATCTCTGCCTTACCATGGGGAGGAACATCTCCCAGATGTCTGCCCTGGCTGTGTAAGATGCAAATGTCAGCCCTGTTCATGATTGAAATCAGCAAGGAATGGCTTGGAGATGGCTGGAGATCTGTGTGCTTGCTGGGGCAATGCCTTGTACACAAAAACTAAGTGAAAAGAATGCCATCTTGATTATTTATCAGATTATTTCTCGGTTCAGCTGGCAAATATTTGCTACTGCTTGTAAGGAGCAGTCAGTAAAAATATCCACAGAGTCTGGAAATTCTCTCTTTCTCAAGCAAAACATCTGGTTCAACAAAGTTTTTTTTCCCTGCTGCTTACAGAGCTTTTGGTGTGGTTGTCTGGGATGTTCTCTGTGTATTTTTCACCAGATGAGCAGATTGTTTACTCTACTCACTTCCTCCAGCTTGTGTTGTCAGGCAGGGCTGCTGCAGGCCCCTCTCCACGAGTCTGCTGATTCCTCTGTCTTGCATTGGCTTCCTGGCATGACTGAAAGGCAACGGGAGCTATATGGGAAAACAGTTCCCTGACAAGACCTGCCAGAAGGAGGCTCAGGATTCGGTTGGGTTCTGAGCATCCCCAAAAAGACTGGAGCATGTCTCTGATGAGTACAGACTGAGAGAGTGGGGCCTGTTCAGCCCTGAGAAAATACAACTGAGAGAGGAACTTACCAATGTCTAAAATATCTACAGGGAGGGGGCAGAGAATAGACCAGGCTCTGCTCTGGGGGGCCCAGCAATGGGAAAAAAGGAATGGGCAGGAATTGATTCCCAGGAAGTTCCACCTGTCCATGAGGCAGAACTTCTTCCCTGTGCAGTGACCAAGCCCTGAACAGAGACCAGAGACGGTGGGAGTTTGCCTCCCTGGAGATATTCCAGAACTGTCTGGAGACACAGTCCTGTGCCCTGCTGGGATGGTCCTTTTTGAGCAGAAGTTGAACCAGATGACCCCACTGTGGTCCCTTCCAGCCTGACACATTCTGTGATTCTGTGACTTCTGTGAAAACCCATTTATGAGCTGCTTGGCTTTGTGCTGGAATAAATGCCTACAGCAGTTCCTCTACGTCCTTCTCTATCCCTTTCCTCCAGACTGTGTGAAAACACTCCAAAAATTGAACGAGGACCACCCAGATGCTCTGTATGGAATGTTTTGTGCTATGACATCGGATATAATCCAAGGCCTCTCGATGCTGCAGCACCAGACATGGAAACTTTGTGTTTCCACTGCACAGGAATGGGGAAGGAGATCATTTCAGCACAGCTGCTGCTGGCTCTTGGTCCCTGACAGCCTGGGATGGGTTCTCATCCAAAATGTACCCCATACTGTATTTTAATTAAACTGAACAAACAAACCAATCATGAAGCCATCCAGCAGAGCTAACTTTGCTTTGTGACTGCACCACTATGAGGAGGGAAACTGGATTTTGGCACAGCTCCTGCTGCCTAAATACTCCCAGCCAAGAACTGGGATAGACTTTCTTACAATAAAAAGTTGCTGGGAAAAAAAAAAAAAAAAAAAAAAAAAAAAAAAAAACCCAAAAAAACACAA
>JAWWMU010000106.1:148901453-148919960 GCA_035048155.1 Cinnycerthia olivascens
CCTGGCCTTGGACACTTCCAGAGATGGGGCAGCCACAGCTTCTCTGGGCACCCTGTGCCAGGGCCTCACCACCCTCACAGGGAGAAATTTCATCCCAGTACCTAATTTTAAATAATATAATAATTAAGTATTATTATCTATAAAAATGATTATGTTATATAAAATATATAATTAATAATAAACTAACATAAAAAAATTATATAATAATAAAATCATCCTAATAGCTAATCTAAAATACCAAACACTCCTGTCTTTCACTTTCTACTTAGAATGGGTAGAAACTTTTCTCTGAATGAGGCTGAAGCTTTGTGGCCTGATTTTGGTGCCACACACAAAGCATTGGTGGTTTCATGTGTTTCCTCCCAGGCTGGATAGGACTGAACACTTAATTTCGGTAAAGTATAAGCAAGAGGGAAAGAGAGTTTGTTTCTTTCTGCATCTCCTGATCTGAGTGGCACCATGTGATCTTAAATAACCATCTGTTGATTATTTTTCTCCTGAAAATTGATGGATGTGATTCATGGCCCCTGCAAAATGGAGCTGCTCCCTGAAAAAAAAAAAAAAAAGTGAGAGCTTTTGTGAGAGAAAAAGAATCATAAAATCATGGTTTGGGTTGAAAGGAACCCTGAAGATCATCCTGTTACAACCCCCTGGGGTGTCTTCCAAAACAAAGAAGGAAAAAATAGCAGATAGGTCCAGACCTTCTGTGTGTTTTACAGAGGAACTTTGGGCAGTCTCACTGGAGTCTCCCTGGGGTTTTCTGGGGGATTTTCCTGTATTCCTTTGAGCTATTCATCTAAAAAAGAGTTGCACACCGTTATTGCAGCTGAGGTTGGCAGTGCATTGCAGGACTTCTTCAAGATCCTGCGAGAAGGGTAAGTTTAGATTAGATAATAGGAAGGAATTTTTCCCTGGGAGGGTGTGAGACCCAGAGGAGCTGTGGCTGTCCCATGTCTGAGTGTCCAAGGCCAGGTTGGATGGTGTTTGGAGAAACCTGGGATAGTGGAAGGTGTCCCTGCCCATGGCAGGGGGTTGGAATGAGATGGTCTCTAAGATCTCTTTCAACACAAACCATTCTATGATTCTAAAGGAAAAGAAAGTCAATTTCCCAAAGCAATCCCAGAAATTCCTGTACCTGAGACCTCAGTAAAGTGTGGAAAAAATCCCCTCTTGCTGGAACCTGGTCAGAGCCCATCATTTCAGTCATATTGAGTGCTCTGAGCTGGAACTCCCCAGCAGCAGCTTCGTCTCTGAGACCTCTCAGAGACTTCCCCTGGAACTTTATGCAAGAGATTTCAACTACCCTTTGCCAGCATTTCTTGTATTTCAGATATAATACTTTCTGAAATCACTGAAACATTACAGAGGTGAAATTACAAAAGGAAATTGAAAAAGGAAATTGAAAGGTAAAACCAACAAGTAAAGCTGAAAGATTTTCTTTTCTTAAAAAAATAAAAACAAACAAGCTACCAACAAACCACAGAACAAACAAACACACAAAACCAGGAAAAATCCACCCAAGTTAATTTCTGCTGAAAGTAACTTTTTTGCAGCTCAAGCACATGTCTCTGTTTACTCCCAGAATGGGTGGAGGATAAGCAACAGCCGGATAATGTGGAAATTAAAGAAAGAAAAGACAACAAGTTGAAATGATGTATTGTAGTCATTAGTAACAGCACTGCAATAACCCAGCTTTCAGCACACTTCCAAATGCCCATCTCCTTGTGAATTTTCTTATGATAAGAATAATTTCCCTACCTGTTCTCCCAAATCCCCTTAAATGATATTTTAATAGCACTTGAAAGGTGCTGGGGCAATGTTGTTCTACTTCCCCCGGGGTGAATCTTGTGTTATTACTAAAGTGGGAACAATATCAGGTTTTTATAAAAGCAAATCTCACCAGCACTTTTTTCCCATGGTACATGCACTGACCGTTATTTGTGTCTCTGTTTGCCAAAGCTTTTCCCTGTGGAGCTGGTCTGGAATCCCTGCAGCACAGATGAGAGGGGTCCTGTTAACACAGACTCACAGGATGGGTCAGACCCTGCTCCAACAGGGTCAGCCCAGAGCACCTGGCACAAGATTGAATCCAGGCATTTCTTGAACATTCCCAGGAAGGGAGACTCCACAATCTCTCTGGGCAGCCTGAGGGAAATCTTGGTTGTACCTCCCTTCTGGCATCTACACCTTCCAGCTTTTCAGATGGGTCTACTACCAAGAAAAGACTTTTTTTGAACCTCTGCTCGCGTCATCAAGAAGAAGACTTCATGCAGAGTCCTTCCTTCAAAGATTCCTGGAGTCCAACCTGGAAAAGTCCTAATATAACCTGTCTCAAGTGGCTAAATTCCCTAAAGGGAATAAATTTATACATAACTTTAGCTGGCTACACAGGAGGATTTTCTACTTGTCTTGGTTAAAGAGTTGGGAGCACTGAGATTTTTTTCTGTAACATTCTGTGATATGAAAAGCAAACATCTCCGATACTTCAGGAGAAACACTCTGGGATCTGGTACATCACACACATTGAAAGGAGCTGCAAACTTTTGATGCCAAATTATTGCTGTCATCTGGGCAGGCTGTAAACTGCTCGATTAGGCTGCAAAGCTCAAACACCCACCTTTAAATAAGACTGCACTAGCAAAGAAAATAAAAAGGAATGGTGGGACCAGAAAGAATCATACCCCAGCTCTCTCTCCAGGGGAAAAATGAGGGGGCAGAATTCTTTTCACAAATTGTCACGTATAGGGAAAGGGCATCAATTTGCTCCAGGGAAGGTTTAAATTGAATATTGGGGAAAATTTCTTCACTGAAAGGTTGGTCAAGCATTGGAACAGGCTGCCCTGAGAAGTGGAGGAAACTCCATCCCTGGAAGTGTTCATGGATTGTGTACATGTGGTGTTTAGGGATCTGGTTTAGTAGTTGGTTAATGATCTTGGAGGACTTTTCCAACCTTAATAATTCTGTGATTTTACCAAATTCCTTCACTCTGCTAGGGAAGTCTCTGCCTGTCTTGCTGTTGCCCTTGTGTTTCATTCCACCTTCCCTTGTTGATCAGCCAAGACTTGGAGCTTCCTGATTCCACCCAGGAAGAATTTTTGATTTCTGGGTAATAAAACATTGGGTGAAATTCCCTGGCATTAAATCCAAGCATTGCACACAAGGAAAACAACAGTTCCAACTCTGTGCCTGGTGATGGGCTCTGAGCTGATTACTGCTGCCCAGGAATGGCATTTGGGTCTTATAATGAACAGTTGAATGAAATTATGAGCTCATTGTTCTGTAGCAATCAAAAGAGGAAATTGAATGTTAAGGATTATTAAGGAGGGAATAGAAAACCAAACAGAAATCATCGTAATGCCACTGAAGAAATGCGTTTTGGACCTGCAGCTTGAATATTGTGTCTGGTGCTTGTCCTCCCCTCTCAAAAAGCTTTAGTGGCCCTGGAAAAGGCTCTGAGAAGATGCCAGAAGGATGATAAGGAACAGCTGCAGCAGCACAGAAAAGGATTAAATAGATGTGCACACTTCAGTCTTGGAAAAGACATTTTAGGGAGCTTTTTTTTCAGGCTAAAGTCACGATGGGTGTGGAGCAGGGGTGGGGAAATGGAGCAGGTTCTTCACAGGCAGTGTGGTTGAGCTGCAGCATTCCTTGCCATGGGATGACGCCCTTTCTAGGGAAAAAAAAAAGAATGCAAAAAAAATCTGTTGGACCTTATTAATACATAGTTTAGTATCAGAGTCTGGCTGCCTTTCTTTTGCACTCTGTAACCACTCTCAGTCAAATCATGGGCTGAAATTGTTTTTTGATCAGACACAGTATTTTTATTTTAATGTGCTCTTATTTGAGGTTTTCCTGCTGAATTCTTACAGATTTACACAGCCACAACTGACTTTATTAGGTAGGAAGGGAGAGGAAAGTCTCATTGAAATCACAAAAATTATTTATTTGGTAAACAGCAGGAAACAGAAATCCCACAGAAAAGTCCCAGCACGAGGACAGAAGTGCATAGATGGCTTCTAAAACTGCAGTTATTGCTGTGAGAGGACATCATCCAATCTGTGGGTGATAAATAGGGGAGAGAAGAGTCGATGAGAATGTCAGAGCAAGCTTCTCCCATGAAAAGCTCCAAGGAATTGGTAATGCCTGTAATATGAACTGGTGCCAGGCCTCTGCAGCACAGCCAGCTGCAGGCAGAATAACCTATTTAAATAAAAAATCCTCTCTTTTCTCACTTTGCACTCCGTTAATAATAACAATAATCATTCAGGTTGACTTGGACAGGCTTAGAACCAGTGAAGCAAAGATTTAATAGGGTTCAAACAAGTCTAGATTTTTTTAAAACATGTGCTTTTCCTGCAGTGTGCTCAAGGCTATACTGCAGGTTCATACTTTTAATAACATCTTACATGTATGGAAAGGTGGGGGGAAGAGGAATTTCCTGGATCACTGTGTCAGCTTCTCACCTGAACCATCACACCTTAAAAACCAGGCAAATGATCTCGCTTTCACTTGCTCCCTCTTTGAGATTTCCTCTTCTGTTTCCTTCGGATGCATCTCTCTGAAATGTGAGTTGGCAGAGCTCAGGGCCCGGGTGTTTTCCTGAGTCTTTGTGAAAGGGCACCAGCACCTCTTTCCCTCACCTGAAATAAAGGTCAGTGAGTCACAGTCTGTCCAAGGGGGCTGTCAGGGACACGGATATGCACCAGGCTAGTGGATCTCTGTTTTCATGTGCATGCACACGGATAACCTGCAAGGAAGAAAGATCTGAGTGGTTTCTTGCTAAATTACCCCCTCTTTGATTAGATGATGCTTTTCAGCTTGATTTGCAGTTGCAGATCTGGAGTTTGCAAACAATAAGCATCAAGTGTCAGAAAACAAATTAATCTTCTGCTGAAATATATTGCTAAGTGGAAAATGCTTCTTTTTTCCCTTCATTTTGCACTGTTTTATTTTTTACAGATGGCAGCTCTCGTAGCTTTCCTTGCTCGTGGCTCTAAAACCAAAGAGTTAAAATTATAATCTCCTTTAATTTCATAAGTGAATCAACCTGCAGATAAAGTAAAATTAAAAAAAAAGAAAGGAGAGGTAAACAAGAAATGCTTCTGGCGACAGAGTTGTGCTGTGTTGGATTTGAGTGAGATGGGAAAGTCTGCTGGCTTCCTTTGAGCGATGACTTTGCAAACCCTCCTCTTGGGGGAAATAATTTTTTGTTTTGTGCTTTTATGGAGCTTTTCATCCATCAGTTTATGAAGGAATAAGTACAAAGTGTTGTTAATGAGGATGGCTGCGACTCATTTGTAGACTAGACATTTAACAGAAAAATTAGAGAGCAAGTTCTGTGCTGGGAAGAATTTACAGCATTGGAAGGCAACAAAGATGAGGGATGGGAGGTGACAGAATCCAGCAGTAGGAAACAAACAGTGGTGGCATAAATCCTCCATCCACACAGCAATGATCACCCTCTCTTTGTTCCTTCATTGACGTGCCCTTAAGGACTACAGAGCTTTCCAGTAGGGCCTTAAAAATGAAGGAGCTGGGAGTGGGAGGATTAGGGAAGAGATCTGCAGTGAGACACAGAGGGGACAAACAAAACCATCTCAGCATTGCTGCCACCACCAAGTGCAGCCCAAGGCATTGTCCCCACAGCAGATGTACCAATTGCCCTTCCAGAAGCAAAACTCCTGTATTTTGATCCATTTGTCTGAGTTTTATCAGGGTTGTTGAGCTCAGTTTGTGCTCACTGGGCCAACAGATGAAGATTGCACAGATCAAACTCTCTGCCAGCAGGAGGGAGAGGTGGATTATTTTTTTTCCCCATGTCAAAGTAACCACGTCTTTGCCAGAGCTGAGGGAAGCAAAGTGGATGTGTGAGGGCAGATAAGTCCTGTGTGGGTGTGGAAAGAAGCTGGGTGAAGTGAGCTGGACTTGCTTAGGGCAGGATTTGGATGAGTAAACGGAGGTGTCTATTCTGGAAGAGCCAATGTCTGAGGCCATCAGTGCTCCCTTTAAGGCCAAGGAAGGGTGAGTCAGCAGAGCCAGGGGCTTTTAGGGCATTGATCATCTCATCTCCATCTTTATTTGATCAGTCAAAAGCTGGCCCATGTGTCAGGTGGGATGAAGCCCACCTCAGGCCAAGCCTTTGTAGCAGATTGCAAAAAGACCTGCTCAGGAACGGACACTGCAGTAGCTTTTTTCTGGGAAAACTAAATTGATTTTAGGGGATAAAGCCCTCACTGAGCACCCTGCTACCACAGACACGCTGCTGGTTGTGGCCACGTGAGATAATTTAATGATATTTTGGAAAAGTCTTCCTGAGCTGCAACAGAAACTGTGTTGGCATGTGTGGCTTGTGACTAGGATAAGATTTAATTTTGATTGCACAGGTGGTTTTGACCAAAATTTTCAAGTTGGAAAGGAAAGCATATCACTTGGTTATGTATGGAAAACCTTTAAATTAGAGATCCACCTCTTTTTGTCTTAGTCTCTTGATTGTGTACACAAATAATTAAATTAAATTATTCCCTTGCATGACAGGAGGGAAGTTGTAGGGACTACTTGGGTGACCACAGCAATCTCCAAATATTTTCTCCAATTCTGTCCTAAATCTCAAAGTTCCTGTAGCCAGCAGTGCTGGAGGGCGTTGGGGCCATTTACAGAAGGCTCATAGGACATTGGAGAATGTATTAGGAAGGCTGGCAGACCCCTCCTAATGGAGCTTTCTGGTTTGTGCCTATCCCTTCGGTTATTTTTTTCCCGTGCTCAACTGTATTTAGAATCTGAACTGCATTTATCTCACATCTTGCAATCAGTTGTCACAATCAACACCTGGAAAGGCCAACTCCAGTGGCTCTACACCCAAAATTGCATCCTCAACCCGTATCACCCACTGCAGAGTCAATTTCAATAACATCTGTCAACCCAAGAGGCCCAGAAAACCTCTGAGCCAGCAGCCACTTGCAAACCTCAGCACTGGTTACTTAAAATAGAAGGAAGTCTAATCACTGTGATTGTAGGTCTGATGGTTTCACCACCTCCTCTGGAGCTTCCCAGATTTACTTCTCTGATGTCAAGGTGTGTGATTTGACTGATCTAAATATAGATGAATAGTTCATTCTCCATTATCTACCAGACAGTTACTGAATAATTTCCTTATATTTTTTGGTGTCCCCAGGTCTGAAACTCCTTTAGTTTACATGAGTCCTGCTACCTCTGCATAACCAAGAATCACAAACTCCAAACTCAATGCAAATTAGCTTTCCCAAGGTCACTGAGATCGTTTTAGGCAAGGAGTGAACTTCAGAATGTCCTACAAACTCAATGGACAATTATCCCCTGGCCCAATCATTTTCTATCTTTTAACCTTTAAATACAAACTTTCAATATGCAGAAGAAAATATCAAACAAAACCAAACACGGCCAAACTTTATCAGTAAAATAAAAGTGCTGACTCACAATTTTTTTCAGTGAAAACTCTGTTTAATCATTTTGTTTTGCAGGAATGGGGTGTAATTAGAGAACCAGTGAGCATGTAACTCTGAATTTATTATGAAAGCAGCTATGAAAATGACTGTCTTCAGCACAAAATGATTGAATGTCATTAAGAAGAGTGAATCCAAGGGTGAGCCCCCAGTGGGATGCCCTCGCATGGGGAAGCATAATTGGATAAAGTAGCATGGGGCCATGAAAACCCAATTTGCCTCTCTCTGATGCTTGCATGGACTTCCTCCCCAAAATCTCCATCAGCTGTGGAACTGGGAAGTCAAATGAGGCAGATCAATCATTGGAATGAGCTCTGCCATATGTAGGAAAGCTGTTCTGGTGCAAAATAAAGCAAAAAGCAGTTACAGACACATATTGATGCTAATATGTCCTTCTGCAGCCACCAACTCCCTTTTGGCTGTTTGGGCGTTGTTGAATGAGTTGAGTGCTGGTGAAGGCAATGGAATCTGTACCCTTGGGAATTACCAATTCCTTTTCTGAGTCACCTTCCTGCATCTCCTCCACCACTGCAGGAAGCTGAGATATCAGAGGTCCCTGAGCAGGCCTGGCCCCAGAGCCACGGGAGCAGAGAGCCCAGGAGCTCAGCTGCAGGGACTGGGTCTAAGTGTGTTTGTAGCCCAAACCACTGGGATTTTCTGTGATTGAGCCTGAACCACAGTGAACACAGAAACAATACAGTCTGATAGCTAGCACAGCCAGCTGACAGGTGGGACTGTGCTGAAAGAAGCACAGATCTGAGCCTTATGCTTCTGAAAATAAGCATTTCCTTTAATTATGTGAGTTGAAGGACATAGCCACTTCTGTCCAGAGATGAACATCTTGTTTCTATCCTTGCAAGTTCTGGAATTCGCAGACATCTGAAAGAATAAGCCTGAATATTAAGATAAATTAATTATAACTTTTCTTGAGAGAAACTGTCCTGTGTTTTAATGAATCCCCTGTTTTGAGAAAGTCATTGGTTTGGTTATTGATATTAGAAAAAATGATGGTTCCCCACAGCCTGGAAGCTGCATTGCAGTTGTTGAGATTTTGCATTACTGATTTCCATGTTTATCCAGGGATTTACACTTAACTGTACAAGGCCTTGAGAATGATAGGACAAGAGGTAATGGCTTTAATCCAAAAGAGTTCAGGTTTACATTTACAGCTTGGATATTAGGAAGAAATTCTTCCCTGTGAGGGTGGTGAGGCCCTGGCACAGGTTGCCCAGAGAAGCTGTGGCTGCCCCATCCCTGGAAATGTCCCAGGCCAGGCTGGACAGGGCTTGGAGCAACCTGGGATAGTGCAAAGTGCCCCTGCCCATGCCAGGGGTTGGCCTGAGATGAACTCGATTGTCTCTTCTTCCACAAATGCATTTCTATATCTGCTCTAATGCAAACATTTCAATATTGGCACTCTCACACACGAGTGTGCATTGATGCTTGTGAGCCAAAGTGTGCGAGCACTTTGTCTGCAGAGCCGAATTTACTGCTGAAAATAATAAGTTGCTTTTCACCAGCACATAAATTCACTGCCTGCTTGTTGCCTCTCCTGTAGAGTGAGGACACAGACACTTGTTAGTTTGAGCTACTGCTCCAAACTGTCAAATTTCTCCCTGGCCAAGCAGAAGGCAAACAAAGCACCTCCTGAAACTGCTGCTTTTTCTGAACCTGGGCAGAATGTTTTGGCTGATTTAGGGCATTGATTATGCAGGGCTGGGGGCACCTTGTACCTTCATTTTATATCACTGCTGTCTTATCTCCCCTGCTACCTGCTCCTGCTTCCTTCTCCTGAAAGTCTTTGCCTGCCCAGGAAATATCAGGTGGAACAAGCTTTGTTGAAGGGGATGAGGGAAGAGCAAAGATAGGCTCTCCCTGGACAACAAGTTTGGGTGTTATTTCACACTCTTCTTCAAGCCATGTACTTAAAAGTGCAAGGTCAGTGTTTCCCCAGTCCTGTAATAATCTGGAATCAGATCAGTTTTCTAAAGACTTTTTATTTGAGATATGAGAAAGTTGCTTGAGACCCTGCCTGTAAAGAACAGAGTTATTACCTTTGTGCAGAGAGCAGCTGGAGCATAATTGATGCTCAGCAATATGATAAAACTGGTACAGTATTAAGCTCTTTGGGGAAGGGCTTGTCCTTTAGAAGGATGTTGATATAGTGTCTGGATGCCGCTGCAGTCTGAATGCAATGAATTAATATAATAGCAATGAGAGGCAATAGACTTTTTTCATGCAGAGTATACTGAAAGAATGTTTCTGGGTTCCAGTTTGCCCATGGAATTACTAATTGTAATTATTCTGGCGTAGGATATTGTCCAGTGGAAGGTTCACTGCACATGGCAGGAATGTTGGAACTGAATGATGCTTAAGGTCCCCTCTAACACAAACTGTTCTATAATTCTATGATTTCATGGTTTTATGAGATGTGTAACTTCAGCACTAAGGTTTAGCTTTATAAAGGTATCAAATGACCCTGCTATCAAATAAATATTTTTTTAAATTAAATACATAAATTTAAAATAAAAAATCTCACATTAAAAAAAGGTGTCCAAAGAGCTGGCCAGGAGCATTATCTTTTCTACAGAAGGAAAACTGGTTGCAGTGGTGCAATAGAGAAAATAAACAGTGTCCTTTGGAGGGGAATACCATTTCTCAATAATCAGCAAGAATCCATTGCAAAAGGTTGTGTGATGAAGTCCTGGTGGATTTATTTGGATTACCAAAAAAAACCTAAAGCCTTGAGGTAATGTTATGCACGAGATTATTAAGAATCTGTGTGAGTTGTGATCCTGTCGTGGGATCAAAGCTGCCTAAGAAAGTACATCTGCCATGGATCCAGACTGGGAAAGGTGGGGGAGTCCAACCTGGAGAAGAGAAAGTTCCAGAGAGACCTTAGAGCCCCTTCCAGAGCCTAAAGGGGCTCCAGGAGAGCTGGAGAGGGACTTTGGACAAGGGATGGAGGGACAAGGCAAGGGGGAATGGCTTTAAGCTGAAGAAGCATAGACTTAGATTTGATATTGGGAAGAAATTCTTCCCTGTGAGGGTGGGGAGGCCCTGGCAGAGGGTGCCCAGAGAAGCTGTGGCTGCCCCATCCCTGGAAAGGTCCAAGGCCAGGTTGGATGTGATGCGTGTGTGTGCCCAGCTGTGAGCACTGCGTTAACGAGGGGTGGGCTTTGAGGAGCTGGATGCAAAAATAGGAACCAGCAATGTGACAAAAATTGCAGTTGTTCAAGTTGGGCTCAGTGAGAAAAACTGCAGAGAACAGCAGAGGTTTGAATAAATGCCTGTTCACTAAAAAAAGAGGCTCTTCTTTATATACTTTTGGTAAACAAACAAGCAAATGAGCGTTCACACTTAAAACTCCTGAGTAGTTCTGCACTCTGATTTATGAAAGACGATCGTAGCTGGCAAATATCAACAGATAAAAGTTTGGAAGATCTCATATGGGATTGTCTGAAGCAATAATTCTCATTAAAGTTGCAGTTAATTTGAAAATTTAGCAGCAACAAATGACATTTTAAAAACTATTTTCTGTCACAGGCACTTTCACAGGATGGAGGTAATTTAGAAAACAAATTTTATTGGATATTTTTAGTGGGAAACACTTTATGGGGAAAAAAGTTAGATCATTTTTAGCAGATAATTATGATATCAGGATATTCAACTGTTGGTATTCAAGGAAACACATAGACTGGAAGAGATATATCTCCAAGGGAACCCACTAAAAATACCTTTAGGATTATTAATGTTATAGATAAAGAAAATTAAAAGAGCAGTGACAGAATGAGAGCAGGTAGTGAAAAAAGAGACCCATTCCCTGGCGTCTTCTATAAAAGATTTAGGAAATGACCAATTTCTGTGGTAGATGAGACTATGTGGGTCTGTCAGGCCCTCAAATGTTCTCCTCCCTGTGATTACCAGCTTTAATCTGTGCATTGCCTGGGCTCCCACCCCCAGCCAGAGCACAAATTGTGCAAAGCAGCCAAAATGGGTGAGATGACATCTTTCACTGCTTTTTTAAGCTCCACAGAAACCCCCATTCCCATCCTCTTCCCTCTCACTTCATTTTGCAACCCCCAGAAAAGAAGCTCTGGCAACTACAGGGTCATCTCAGGTTCACTATTTCACACTGTTAGAAGGCCAAGCATCACATGGCCACCACACCTTGAAGGTAATTTTCTAGCATTTAATTTTTCTTGAATTCTAGAAGATTTTGGGTTGGAAGGAACCTTCAAGATCATCTCATTTCACTCCCCTGCCATGGACAGGGACAATTTCCACTAGACCAGGTTGCTCCAAGTTGCATCCAACTTGGCCTTGAGCATTTCCCTGGAGCCCACAATCTCTCTGACTAAGTTGTGTCAGTACTTCTCCAGACTTACAATTAATAATTTCTTTCTGATATCTATTCCACATCTCCATTCTTTCAGTTCAAAGCTATCCCTCCTTGTTGTGTTACATGTCCTTGGGGAAAGTCCCTTTCCATCCTTCCTATAAACCCCCTTTAGGCACTGGGAAGTGCTCTAAGGCCTCTCTCTTCTCTCTGCTCTCCCCTAATCAGCTTTTTGCAGCAATCCACACTTTTTGAAGTGAAATGCTCAGAACAGTGGCTGGTTTTGAGAATTTTCTAGGGCTCAAAAACTGCATGGGAATCTGTGGGCAAAACTGAGTGGGTGAGTTGTGCAAGCTTTGCTCCTGCATGGATATCTTGGCATGTTCCTGCAGATTCCCCCTGGATGCACACATTCACTGTGACAGGTGACGAGCATCGTCCCTCTGCTGGTACCTGCTTTTCCACATCCATCTTCGCCACACTGCTTTATTTTCCTGAGGAAAACATCATGTGAACCTCTTCAGAGCCTTTCTACTGCCAGCTTGTAACCTTTGCTGCTTCTCCTCTGCTCCCAAGACCCATCACTGTAATGCCTTAAGCTTTAGCTTTCATATTTTCCAGATTTTGCACTGCCTCAGTGTGTAACTCTGAACTTCATATAAAGTGTCAGCAAGTTCTTCTCTCAGTTCAGCCAGACAAAACAATCCTTTCCCAGCCCGAGAACCAAGGACACCTCTGCAGCTTCAGGCACAAAAAGTGCAAACAACAGAGAACTGAGGAGAGCAATCTGGGAGGATGGGACTAAATAACCTGGAGCTGTAATTGGACAATTAATACCAATATGGAAATGGACCAAAACTTATCAAAGTGTGAAAACTCGTGCCCCAGAGTCCATCTTGGGTCTATCTTGGGTAGAGTCTTGGACAGGCTTTTGCACTGCCCAAGGTGTGTCCTTTGAAGGCCTTTTAATAAATATCTTCTTTATTCCTCTAACACTGTTTGGCTTCTGTTCCAGGCAGCCTCTCAAGGCATCAACCCTGTCCTGGGAAAACAGCAGCAATTGTCTGACATAATTGGTTCTGATAAACTGAAATTTGGAGCTCATGCAGGAGCCAGGATAATAATACAAGTCTGGGAAACAAGCAGGGATGAGTGGAAGGAGTGAGGGGATTCAAGCAACAGACACAGGCTGAAACAGCAGGAATTCCTGTCCAGGTTAACCTGGAAGGTTACTACTTGCTACCACCAGATCTCCTAGGGCAGCCATTTGTGCCACTACTTTGGTCCAGATGGCGTCTGGGGACTTGTTCTTCTGCTTGCTAGAAAATCTCACTTGAAGAAGGCTTGAACAGAAATTAAGATAAAGCAAAATGATTTCCTGTGGAAATTAAAACCAGAAAATTATAAAACAGGATGATTTCCTGTGGTTTCTCTGATCCATCAGCCTTAACAGTTCTTCTTCCTCCCTCCTCAGCTCCACAGCAGTTTTGCCATAGGGCCATTACTTTCACAAGAGATATCCCCAAATTATTTTCCTCCTGGGCATGCTCCACTTTTATTTAGAGGCAGGAGTCCTGAGTCAGATAATGCCTCTCTCTGCCAACTACTCCGTCACTCTCCAAGCACAGACACCCCCCAGCCATCAATCCCACAGCTTCCCCCGCCTCCACCAGCCAATCCTCTTGCCAAGAGCAAGAAGAGCTTCCCTGTTCCCGAAATCCTGCCACTCTAATTTAGCAGGTTTCTCACAAAGTCTAGACATTTCTTGAATTGCATGCAAAAAGCTCCAGCTCCGCTTCAGCTCCATTAATCCTGCAACTGCAGGCCCACCAAGGCTGATGCTTCTCCAGTGGCTCTGGGTGAATTACACTTTAAATGACAACCGCCCAAATTCTTGGCAGTGCCTCTGTGCCCTTCGTTTCTGTGTTTTTCTGGATGGAAGGAAAGGAATGATAAATCTTTCCGAAGCTTCTGTCTGTCCCATTGCAGCAGAAATTAACTGGGCTGGGAGAGTTCAGTGCAAATTGGATGGTTTGTGCCACTGTTAGTTGATAGCATCCCCCAGCAAAGCAGTAAAAACCCTTCTCTGAGACTCTCAGGGTGTCTCTGTTGGCTGTGTCATAGATGGAGAAGATTAAAGAAGGCTAATGGAGCAGTTAGAAAATCTTTTGGTGCCTCATTTACTTTCTACAGAGCCTTCCTTGGCATTAAGTTCAGTCTTGCTTCCAGAGTCCTAAATAGAGCTATTTGCAATATTTTCTTTCAAAGTTTTCTTTTAGATAAAAACGAATTTTTTCCTCAAACAAACACAAAACACTAGTGTTTGTAATTCTCATGTTTTCCTGGGTTTAGTGATATCTGGTGAAACCTTTTGAGAAATCCATCAGCATTCAATATGCATTTTACCCATCCTTTCCTTCCTTCTGAATTCCTCTTTACCTATGCTGAAAGATTTAAAAAAAAATAATATAAAGAGAAACAAGAGAGAAACAAGAGATATAATCAAATTCCTATTCATATTCACCACTCTAAAAACAAGAACTGAATTAAGTGTTTTTGCCACAGTATTGTGTTGGGAGTTCATGGTCAGTGGCTTACCCAGACACAGAGGGAACAATCTCCAGGGCTGGGCTGCTCTTCTTCATAGAACATTTCACTGAACCATTTTGTTGTTATTTATCCATTTTTTATTCATTTTTACTAATGCTATTGCTGCTGGTTTAAATGTTGTGTAGATCAGGTGTAGAAATCACCCCTCTGTATCCCTCTAAAACTCTTCCCCACTGAGGATTAGTTGTTATTGATTATCTATTTCATCTATTTGCCACGTGTTTTACCAATATCTCCGTCTGCTAATTATGTCATCACTGCTACATCAAATGCTTTGGGAAGGTTTTTTTCCCCTGCAGAAGAATGCACAAGGCAGCTTTGCAACCCCAGAGCAGTTTAATTCCATTTCATCAGCCATGTGACATCCACACTCCCACACTTTCTTTTTTTCGCACTTTCTCCCACAATTAAAGGTTTATCAAAATCTGACCCCAAATGCAATGCAGCCACTTTCCCCTGTATTTCAGGATTTCAGAGTGCAGATCACTCTGCCTAAACCTCCAATGTGTTTCTGTCAGCAGATATTCATTTCAATGCTCTTGGTTTGTGAACAACTGCAAGGGCTTTGACACCCAAAGGTGATATTAATTTTCCACTGTTATTGTTATTCAAAAGGGATAAAAATAAACACTCACTGTGCACTTTTTCTTAGACATCATAAGCCATCTCCATCTATCATTAGGTCACATATCACTGCTATTTTCCCCTTTCTATCCCAAAGTGTGTGGCCTTTTAATTGATGGCTTCGTTTTTTTCCTGGATGGCTTCTCAGCACTTCAGATATCATTATTCAGCCCAGTTGTTATCACTTTCCTTTTGCATCACAAGTTATTACACTGCTTTTGAGTCTCTAATCAGCATTTTTCAGGTCTCTCACAATGAAGGGTTTATTGTGTTTTACTGAACATCCTGTGCAATAGCAGAGGCTTTTACAATGCTGTGTCATTGGGAGGGGAAAAAAATAGGCTGTTACCTAACTTGTCCTGCAGTTCAGTCCTGGATTGCTGCCTCTGCCTTCTCTAAAAAGAGATTCTGGAGATGTTCTGCAAAGACTCTCAAGGTGGGTTCTTCACCACAGATCTTTTTCCGCATGAGCTTAACACGTCACCCATAAAACTTGTGCAGAACACCAGGGACTTGTTTTTCTCACATTTTTCTTTCAAGTCATCAACACAAGAAGGACTTGGACGTGTTGGAACAAGTCCAGGGGAGGCCACTAAGTTGTTCACAGGGCTTGAGCACCTTTGCTATGGAGGCAGGTTGGGAGAGGGGCTGTTCAGCCCGGAGAAGACTTCAGGGAGACCTTGGAGCTCCTTCCAATGTCTAAAGTGACTCCAAAAAGGGTGGAGAGGGATTTTTCACAAGGGCTTAGAGTGACAGAACAAAGGGGGATGGCCTTAAGCTGAAGGAGAGTGTATTTAGATTAGATATCAGGAATAAATTCTTTACTGTGAGGGTGGTGAGGCCCTGGCACAGACTGCCCAGAGCAGCTGTGGCTGCTCCATCCCTGGAAGTGTCCAAGGCCAGGTTGGGCAGGACTTGGAGCAGCCTGGGATAGTGGAAGGTATCTCTGCTCATGGCAGAGGTTTGGAATTAAGTGATCTTTGAGATCCCTCCCAACCCAAATCATTCTGTGATCTTACAATTCTATGACCTTCCCCACTAGCAAGATTCCCAACAGGACTTTAATTCTTGAGGCATTAAACCCACTTTGGTGTTTCTTCCCTTGGGAGCCATGTCTTGATTTCTGTACCAATCTCCAACCCACAGTGGCCATTAGGATTCTCCAACCTCTGTGTTCCCCATTGCTAATAAGGCTTTTAAGCAGATTGATCTGACATTGATTTACGTAGTGATCCAAGTGACAGCTCCTTGTGACTCACATGTCCCTTATATCCCAGAGCAGGATATGCTGCCATTAAAGCACTGGATTTGGATTCAGGAGGTCTGACGCTTGTCCATCTCTCTCTCATTTGTCTTCTTGCTGTGTTTGCACAGGGGATCTATTTCCTTTGAACTGTTTCTCCTTTGATACAGCAAGGACAAGGTCATTGCCCTCCCACAGGGAAGAATTTTTAGGACATACTAATTAAATTTGCTATGGGCACTGTGTTACCTATGTCCATACAAAGATATCCACACCGAGGAGTCTTTGGTCGGCTGAGCTGGTTGCCAGTCTGGAGCTGATTTTGTATATCACAGAAACAGAGATTTTTTCATCCTGTGATTTCTCAGGAAATGGCAAATATGAATTTTTGTCATCTCAAGTATTTGTGTGAGGCATCTCCTGCAATCACTAAAGTGGACCAAAGCTGGGGTGTCTCCATCAATCTTCTGCTGTGATTGTTTCCTCAGTCACCAAAAGAGGTCAAATATTGCAAATTCTGTATACAGTGAATTACTCTAAATTCCCAATATCTTGATATTTCGATCTGATTAAAAAAAAAAGAGCTAAAGAACCCTTTGGATTTTAGTACTTCATTAAAGACATTATTAGTCCTTTTTACCAAAACTGAAGTTTATTGAGACCTCTCTGTGGGTGCACACCAGCCTGGATAAAGGTTATCCTTTGTTTCCTATGCTCCCACCAATTTTAAACTCAGCAGTCCTCTCACAGACAATATCAATTAATATCATGAGCGGTGCTTTGTGTGAGACTGTTTCAAATGTCAAGTCATTAACTGGCATATTAAATCTGCAAATTTCCCTTCACCCAATAATTTTATAATTCTGTCTAAGACAGCAATTTTTCATGCTGTAATTCCTTTCACCCCTTTGCATCCATCCACTCAAGGATGGCACATTTTATGGTGTCGTTATTTCCCTCACCCCACACTTCTGTGCATGGGGCTCTCACCAGAAAGGGTGGACTGGTCCTGGCCACAAAATAATCAGGGTGGCAGGTTTATGAGTGAAAATGTCCCCTTCTCCCTTCCTAGTCCCACTTTCCAAGGAGTTTTCTGCTCTGAGCTGGCTCTCCTGCTCTTTTGGCTGTTTGGAGGGGGAATGAAGAAGACCTCTGAAGGATGAGGAGTTGTGATCATCAGTAAATTCACTAAGATCATTCCAATTCTCCTTTTGTTCAAGGCTGGGTCAGGTTGTGGTTAACCTGGTCTAGTGGAAGTTGTCCCTGATCATGGAAGGGGACTGGAACAAGATGATCTTGAAGGTCCCTTCCAACCCAAACGACTCCACGATTCTAGAATTCTACAATTCTACTTTGAACATCAAAGTAAACCTGCAGAGTATCTGGAGTGGAGATTCCCACAAGGGATTCTTCTACAGAATGAAAGATCCCTTCTCCCAAAACCTGGGCCTTTAGGTTCAGACTCTCTAAAGAGAGTGGGAAGAAAACTCTCACTAGACTCACCCTAATTGTAGTAAAGCCTTCCAGGGTACGTGGCCTTGCTCTGCTCATTCCCTCAGGAAAAATGAGGAGAGATAATTTAGTCAATGTGTGATCATCCCATCAGAAACCTGCAGGTACTGCTCGGAGTTGGTGGCTCTGGATGATCTTTTCCAGCCTTGAAGATTCTGATTCTGCAATGATTCTGTGAAATGTTTTTGATGTGGTATTGTGAGCATAGTTCTGGTTTGGATTTGAGTTGAGAGAGGGCAGTTGTGGAAATGGAAACTGGGGCCCTTGTCTCTGTGTCTCTACAGAGCTGGAATTGTTTCTTCATTGGCACAATACCAGATTTCCAGATTTGAAATGTAAATTTGATGGAGAATCATGGAATCATGGAATGGTTTGGGTTGTGTTCTGGTTTGAAAAGCAAAACCAGTGAGACACTCCAAATCAGAAATACAATTTATTAGGAAAAGGGAAAATAAAACTAAAAGGAAACAAAATACATGCAATAAGTAAAAAGAAAATCACTGACAGAGTCAGAATCCAACCTGACACCCTGTGGGTCAGGGTGTTGGTGGCAGTCCCATTCAATGGTGGCTGCAGCCCTCCTGCAGTGACAGATGTGGCTCTGTTGAAGCAGTGATCCTGGAGAAAGGTGCAGCCTCTGCTGAAGGTGCAGTGGTGATGGATGGGCCTCTTCTTCCTCTGGGAGTCCAGTGGAAAAGGCT
>JAWWMU010000106.1:148920060-148932940 GCA_035048155.1 Cinnycerthia olivascens
CAACAGAAGATCACATCACTACCCCCCATCCCAGTTCTAAGGGATGGTAATAGAATAACACACCCCTGATTACATTTTGCACTGCAACCCATGGCAGGTTGGAACAAACCTTAGAGATCACCTCATTCCAACTTCCCTTCCACAGGCAGGGAACCTTGCCCTAGACCTTGTTACTCAGAATTTGAGTTAATTACTCAGAAACATGATTTAAGGAGGTTTGTCAGACCTGTTTGAGTGGATCAGCCTGTCCATCAGCCCCACTCCCCTGTCTGTGACAGCTGGATCTCATGAACAGTTGGGCTAAGAGCATGAAATGGGAGTTATAAAGAGGTAATTTCTTACATTTCCTGCCTTGGAGTACATTTGATTAAATAAACATCTTTGTCAAAACGAATGGGGAATAAATTGAGTCAGTAAATGGACAGCTAGTCAACACAGACAGTGGAATTCAGGACATGATTCATTGGATCATGAAGCAGATTTATAAAAAAAGGTCAGGTGACTCACTGCTTAAAAATGCCTTTATCTCTTGATTAATTATAGAGACAACTTGCTTTGACATGTTCAGTCTCGATTCTGTAGACATCTCCAGCTACATGACCTGAGCCAAACTCAAGCTGTGTGCTAAAATCCTACCATGGAGAGCTAATGTGATAAAATCCTGTCCTGGTGAGCATATCCCTGAAGGGATTTGTTTGGTTTTTTTTTTCCCCCTACCCTTGAAGTTTTTAAGAAGTCTGTGCTTGCTCACCTCTCCCCACTCATTTCTGAAAATGAGAACCTCGGGTTATCTTTCCATAGACTTTCAAAACGAACAGTGCAAAAGTACCATTTAATTAACAACTTGCCACCATCAGCAAGAGTTAGTTTGAGCAGAGAACAATTAATTTTGGAATTGGATATTTCTGTTACAAAGAAGGCAGTAGTGACTGTGATCTACGGCACTTGTAAATTTTACCAGTAATAAATTTTGGTATTCTTTGAAAATCAATTCCAAATTCTATTTAGTTTACTCCCTTCCTCCCCCTCCCTCACCATTCAGATTTAGATCACCTTACTTGGCATAGTTTTAACCCATTACTTGAATAATTCCAATTGTCATTTCGTACTACTTCACGACTTTTAATTTTACCAATATTTCTTTTTCTACCCCCTCAGTTGCAAGACAGAACTATTGCCATGGCACATTAAATGCAAAAGTGGGAGTTTAGGAAGATTTCAAATAGGGGATAACCCAACTTTTCCAGGTGTCTTTGCACAGTTACCTCCATCTCTCTTTCCCAGCTGTCCTTCTGTCTGGTCCTGACAATTCTTCTCTGCTGCAGGCATGTGGGGAGTTACAGGTGGAGACTGAATTCCCAGGATTGTCGGGAGGAAGGATTTTGGACAAGCACTGCTCCACCTGCTCTGTTTTCCCTCAACAGGAGACCAGCCATGCGTGAAGAATGATAATTACCCACTGTAAATCAAGAGGAGTCAGTTTGATGTACTGAATTTTTATTACCCCTCTCTCTGCCTTTATTTTTTTTCCCCTCTTCTTTCGGCAAGATTAATATTCATGTGTATGGATACGGAAACAGGCAGAAGGAAAAAAGTATTTTTTAGTAAAATTGAAAGAAACTGTGGATGTTGGCCATAGCAAGGTACTTCCAGGACCTCAGACGAGAGCAGGGTTGTGCTTCTGTACATCCTAAAGTAATATAGAACATTTTTAGTCAGAACAGACAGGACAAAGGACAGTTTTACACCTGTTTAGCAACTGGAAAATGAGACAGGTGGTTTTTAAAAAGTTTAAGCTGATATTACAGAGGGAATTGGTGCCACAGGCAATGAGTGGATTCTCATCATTTTACTCTTGAACAAGGTCTTCAGTGACAAGAACACTGTTAAAAACTGTCTCCCTGAACAACTTAAAATGGAATCAAAGATTCACAGGATAGTTTGGGTTGGAAGTGAATGTAGAGATCAACCAACACCCCTGCAATGGGCAGAGACAGCTTCCACTAGACCTGGCTGGTCCATGCCCCATCCAGCCTGGCCTTGAACACCCCCAGAGATGGGATATAATTGATGACGCCCAATTAGAGACCATTTGAACAAAGCTGTTCTGACAAAGTTTGAAAAATCCAGCTTGTGTTTGTGGGAGTATTTCTGCCTTGTCCTTGCCCAAGTCCAGCCATTATTCCAGAGTTTGTCCTTCTGTGGTGTCAGTGATTTTCAAAGTGTGAGCTACTGAATAGAAAGATGATGTGTGCCTGACCCCACTCTTATTTATTTACTTATTTCACATATGTATTTGTGATAATGGATTGGAAAGCTTTATTTTATTTATTTCATCGGAAGGAAAAGTTACTTCATTTGTTACCACTCATCTTCAACCTCCCTGACCTTTTGCTTTCAAGTTATGGATCTTCCCTCTGCCAACTCCATCTGCAAATCTCTATTCCAGTGCCTGCCCCAAGCACTGAAATTGCTCATTCAGAAACATCCAGTGGCCTTTTCCCAAGCCACAGCTAAAATCAGCACTCCATTTTCTCTTTACTCACCATGGACTCTCCGTTTTCTCTTTTAATTTCCATGATTGCTGTCTTCTACCCCTCCCATGACTCTTGGGAAGGATTCTCCTTGTCCTCCAGCTGGCTGGGAATTCCCACCAGCTCATGGCCCTGCTGGTGTCATCTGCCCCTTTAATTGCCATCCCTGTGTAGCTGCTTCAAGATTTTCCCTTTCATCAGATGTCCCTGAGGTGGGATTGATCTTGCCTGGCTTGATACAGGTACAAGAGGCACTTCTGCATCTGAGCTACTGATGAAAATTCTTTTTGTATTTAATGGGAATTAACAGGTGCTTTTGGAACACGGTTCTTCAGACGTACTTCAGGATCCCCCTAAGGATGTGGTGAAATGCACTGAGAAATATTTGTGTCTCTCCAGTGGCTGTGGGGATTCTCGGTGTTGAACTGAGAGGAGGGAAGTCTGTAGGACAGAAATCTGAAGTTAAATGAGAAGAATGTTAACACTTCTGTCCAAAACAGTAACATGGGCAGTCTCCCTCTGGCATCTCCTGGTGGCTGACCTCAAATTGGTCTAATACCTCCAAAAGAAAACTTTAAAATATTCCTCATCCACAACCCTCCTCACTGGATACTTTTTAATGACAGGTATCAAAGTCCTGCAAATCCTCCAGATCCAAAATATCAGCATCACCACCAGGTGATCATCTTGCAGGTCCTCACATCCCAAGGGCTCAGTACACAGAGACTGTGCTGGCCATCCTTACAAATTCCACACGTGTCCCACATTTGATTCACTGCTTTGGCTCTTCACCTTTGGGATATCCCTGCCTGAAACAGCAGGAAGATGCTGAAACATGGGGAAGAGGTGTTGAGGAGGACAGAACAGCCTAAGAAGGGTCAGAGGTTGCTAGAAGAGGTGCAACACTGACCACTTGTCTTTTAGACCATGTCTGGGTCTGAGCTGGACGTCTCTGTAGTGCCATCTCACTATTGTTGTTTCATTTCAGGGCTCTTACGTAGCACTGGACATGTGGCAATTGTATCACAGAGAAAACCCATAAATTCTCCTGAGCACTCATTCATTCAGCCTTCTGTTGCTCATGGAGCAAAATGATTGGCAGCACCTTTTATCTGCCTCAATCTGTAAACACACATCTCTCCACTGCAGCTCTGCTTCCCTTTCCTTCCTGAGTGCTCTACAAAAGTAAAAAAAATATAAACAAAAAAAAATTAAAAAATATTTTAAAAATTATAGAACTTTTTTTTTGATCAGCAACATGTCCATTCTTGAACAGAAAAATTTGAAAAAAAAATAGGTGTGTACAATGCAGACCCAGAAAAAAACATAACCATTCATCTGCTTGAGCAGAGTTTAAATCTCAGCTTGTCTCTTGTGTGACTTCCAGCAGATGAAGGCAGAACAATGTGGAAAACCTCTGCCTTCTGTCAGCGTGTAGGCTGGGCAGAAACCCACCTGAGCAACCAGAGGGATTTGTTGCATCAAATATAATTCTCTTTCCATAGAATCATAAAATCATGGAGTGGTTTGGGTTGGGAGGCATCTTGAAGATGATTTATTTCAAATCCCCTGCTATGGAAAGGATGCCACTCACTAGATCAGATTGCTCAGGGCTCCATCCAACCTGAACCTCCCAGGGGATGTGGGGGGGCATCCACAACTTCTCTGGGAAACCTGTACCAGGGCCTCACCACTCTCACAGGAAAGATTTTCTTTCTAATATCTAATGTCATCTACTCTCCTTCAGTTTAAAATGGTTGCCCCCTATCCTGTCCCTCCATGCCTTGTCCCAAGTCCCTCTCCAGCTCTCCTGGAGCCCCTTCAGGCACTGGAAGGGCCTCTGAGCTCTCCCTGGATCCTTCCCTTCTCCAGGCTGGACATTCCCAGCTCTCCCAGCCTGGCTCCAGAGCAGAGGAGTTCCAAACCTCTGATCATCTTCATGGCCTCCTCTGGACCTGCTCTAACGAGTCCACACCTTTCTTGTGTTGAGGACTCAGACCTGGACTCAGTGGAAGGATTTGGAATGGGACAATGCTTCTTGCACAAAGTTCTTGTTCCCAAAAGACATCCAAATGTCTAAATGAACATATATATGTGTATATAGATATATATCAGCACAAACCAGCTAAAGGGAGGGAAAGACAGGCCTTAGGAGATACAGACCCATGGCTGCTGTCTCAGTTCATGACACCTGCCTTTCTCTCAGGTCTCTCTCCATGCCCTGTTCCATTTTCTTGGGTTGAAAAGTCAATCTGTTTCCCCTTCACTCCCTCCTTCAGCTCTGCTGGCCATGTGAAATTGCTTTCAGAGCCTGCTGCAGGGTGAAAGTGCTTTGGAGCTTTGGAAAACAGGCAGGCAGCAAAGCACCGAGAATTTAGCAGAACAAAGGAGGGGAACAAACAAACCCATTTTCGTATTTGCTGCTAAATGTCTTCCAGCCTCCAGCCCTGTTATTCTTCCTCTTAGAATTAGAAAAACCCTGTTAGCAGAAAGTGTATTTGCTCTTTGACAGCTACCAGCATATAATTTAGATGGATACAGCAATTCTCTTCTCCCCTTAATAATAACCACTTTGCATTTATATAGTAGTTATGTATGTATTTAGACATATAATTCTGCAGTACACAGCTAAACTGGGGGTTGCAGGAAGCTCTTAAGGAAAATGATTGTTGTATTCAAGATATTCAGTGATCAAGCAGATCTCAAATCTCAGACCTACGGGTAGCAGCTCTGGAAAGAAACACCTGCCAAGAGACACTGAAGGAGCACTTAAATTCCCCTTCATCTGTAACACAGCCAGAGTGAATCAGATCTACTTCCCAAAGCTGTGATCCACAGTTTTAAATAAAAAATCAAATATCAAACACAGAACACTCATATGGAGGTTAAAAAGAGTTTCTGTAGGACAATTCCATTGAATCACAGAATGGTTGGAGTTGGAAGAGACCTTTAAAACCATCACATTTCAAATTTCTTGCTGTGGGCAGGCATACCTTCCACTAGACCAGGCTTCTCTGAGCCTGGTCCAACCTGGCTTTGAGCACTTCCAGGGATGAGGCAGCCACTGGGTGCAGTGGAAAATGTGACTTTAGGGTTTTGTAGCTACAACAGGACTTGTGAAAGGGGAAAATGCCTGCTTGAGAGGTGGATGAAGTAAAAATCAGTATGGAAGGCCCATACACTGCTTTAATCTGGCTCATGCCTTACTCAACAGTCTCTAAATCTCCTCCGCTGACAGCCCAAGCCTCTGCACAGAAATTATTTTTCCCTTTGAAAAACTAATTCCAAAGAGATTTGATTTGGTTGTGACCAAAATATTACTGTGCTGAATTGTTCAAGAAAAGAAATGTAAACCATATATTTTAAACATGCATAGAAATTGCACAACCACACATATACAATGGAAATTAAATTCATCCCTGTGAGGCCCTGGCACAGAGAAGCTCTGGCTGGAAGTGTTCAAGGCTAGGTTGGATGGGTCTTGAAGTAACCTGGTCTAGTGGAAGGTGTTCCTGACAGCTTAACCAGGATCCTCTTCACATCAGTAAAATTGGTGTGCTCTGGAAACACTTTCAGTGTATTCACCAGAAAATCCTGTTTGCTCTGCATTCAGGAAGAGTTCACCTGTCTGGGACCAGATTCGACAATATGCTGAGCATCTCTAGTTTCCAACAAGCTGTGAATATCCTCTATGGTCAACTTTGCCTTCTTCTCCTATAGCTTTTGGGAATTTTACATGTTTGAAAACCATCAAAATTTGGCAAGATGCTGCTCTGAAAGCTGTCTCTTCTCCCACTGGCTTCCCTCTGACTGCAGCAACTCCCCTCCCTCCCGCCCTTTCCATTTTCTCCTGGTTCCATCCTGAGCATTGTCCGAGGGAAGAGTTTTCACATCTGATCTAATCCTTTTTCACACCCAGGAGCTTCATCACACCTGGCAGGTGCTGGGAACCTGGCCAGGTCAGGAGGTACCAGGGATGAATCCAGGCTCTCCCAGAAGTGCAATTGTGCAGCTGAAAGAGCCGTGTGAGGCCCCGAGCATCGCAGCATCCGTGTGTTACCATTAACACTCCATCCTGCCCCTTTGAGACTGTTTCCCCTTGATTGCCTCCCTAAATCAATACTAATGGATTTTCTCAGACTTAATTTTTTTTTTTTTTTCTTTCTACTTTCAGTTCTTTCCCACCACCCATCCCCACCACCTTCCATCTCTGGAACCATTGCCAGCTCCCCTCCCTTTCATCAAAACCCTGTGTTCATCACAGGACTGTAATTTATACATTTTCTTCTGCTTTGCTTAATAGTCTCATTTGTAATATTCCATCCTTTTTTCCTTTTCAGTTCATTTGGAATACCCAGGCTGGCTAAAATAAATATGTATTTTTAATTTTAAGCAGCCTAATTTAATTTGGTGAGTGCGGGTTGAGTATTAATCAGGGCTGCTTCTGAATCCAAAGCACATCAAGTCTCAGCCATGAAAACAGCATGTGTGTCTCATTTTCACACCCCTCCTGTCACTTTTCTCTAACGTGTAAAGCTCTGAAATTCTCTGCATGAGGTGCAGGTATTCAGAGGACTTCTCAAACTCCCCAGGTGTGATTAATAACCAAGGAGAAGTGGAGGCAGACTGGAAGACAGAGGGCTCTGGCAGGGGTTTTTCTCGAGGTCAAGAAACGGTTTTCCGAGGAGGTTGTGGTAGTTCCATTTAGTGTAAACCTTGTTTCCCAAGTGTCTCTCATGGATCATTTGCTATCCCCACCAGTCCTTGTGTCTCGTCTTCATCACAGGCTTTATCCACCCACTTAAAATAGGCCCCCAAACTGTTTTTCTCACAGTCCCACTCCCCACCAAAAACTGCTTGAGATACAATCAAAATCGTTTAGGTTGGAAAAGTACGCTAAAATCATGAAGACATTTCAAGGGACCTTCAGCTTACAACATACTCAAATTTTTATTACAACTTGGTATCAAGACACTTCTTAGGAGTTTCTCCCTTTCTTTCATCTACATGAGAGACTTCAGAATATTCAATGCATGTCCAAGGGGGGCTTAAACTCTTCTAGATGTTCTCTTGGTGACTGACATTTCACTCCATTGTGTAAAGGCCCTCCAGGTCTTCAAAACACATCAGTCCTTGGCCAGAAACATCCAAATCTTGGTGTCTGGAGGGTCTTCAGTGGCCAGGCACGTTCATACCCCATCTCATAAACTCCCTTTACAGCTGACAGTAATGAAGGAACTGCCCTTTGCAGAAGTCTTGTTGGAAAATTCAGAATGAAAATATGAGGGAATCTAAAGGGACAAAAGCTCCCTCCCTAAAATGTCCAGTTCTGTGTCCAACAACCCTGAAGGTTTTCAGCCTTCCCTCATTTCTGCTGATGTAAGAAGGGAGGAAGACACTAAAGCTGAGGGGCAGGGGCAGGGCTCAGATAACCAAATAATTATAATTTGGTGTCTGTTACTTCCTTACCAGAATATATTCCACTTTCTCCTCTCCCTGCTTCCATTCTTCCTTTGCCTTCCTGGTAGTAGATCCCAGACCTGATTTCCCAGCTAAAAAATACATCCTGAGATGTTTCTAACCAGTGTCTCAAGGTGTCCCAAAGCTGTCATTCCTGGTGGCAGTGCCCTGGGCAGCGTCAGATTCACAACAGGAACTGGAATGATGCATCCTGTTGCCTGATCCCTTTAGGAACTTGTAATGGGTTGCAGTGCAAAATGTACCCAGCAGTGTGTATTTTAACACCATCTGTGGAAATGGGAGCGGGGTAACCCTCTATCAATGGGCCAGGTGTTAAAAACCAGCTGGGGAAGTTCCTTTATCTCTTCCACAACCCATCCTCCCTCCAGGGACAGATCTTCTGCTCATGGGCCAGTGAGTGTCACTGATAAAATTCCATCATCCCATTGGGAAATGCTCCAGCCAGGGGGAGGAGCCAAGCATTCCTACCTGGATCTAATCTGAGATTTGGGACACCAAGCAGCCTTTCCCACTGGATTCTCAGAGGGAGACCAGGCCCATCTCTCACCATTGGACCTCCAGAGGAAAACTCCACCTTTCTCCAGGATCACTGCTCCAACAGAGCCACATCTGCCACTGCAGGGCTGCAGCCACCATTGAATGGGACTGCCACCAACACCCTGACCCACAGGGGGTCAGGTTGGATTCCGTCAGTGAGTTTGTTTTTTTTGTAATACTGCATGCTTGTTTTATTTTCGTTCTCCTAATAAAGAATTGTTATTCCTATTCCTACATCTTTGCCGGAGAGACCCTTAATTTCAAAATGATAATAATTCGGAGGGAGGGGGTTTGCATTCTCCATTCCAAGGGAGGCTCCTGCCTTCCTTAGCAAACACCTGTCTGCTAAGAAGACAGAACTTCAGGTGGGCTTTACAGCACTCCAGTGGGGGCTGCTCCAAAAGCCTTTTCCTGGACACTCATGTGTGCATTGCCCAAGGATTCACACACAACTGCTGAGCTGTGATATTTGATCTGTGTTTACCCAGCTTTGCCCTAAACCTGTAAAATTTCATGTCAGTGCATGATCCAGTGAGACAAGCAGAATTTTATTTTAGAAGTTGCAGCATTTCTGTTTGCCAGAAAGTGACAAAGGACTCCAGTGTCTCTGGAGATATCCCTCTTTTCTCCCCACTCTCTGCTTCCCAGGACTCTCCCCAAGCTGTTTTATTGTGACCTGTGCACCATTGCCAGCAGGTAATAGGAGTAGCCACCATTAAACCAGGCAGATGTAAAACTAAACTCAGGGAAACACTTCAGCTCACAGTAATAGTGCCCATAATTTTTAGGGCTGCATAAACGGTGCTGCATATTTTTGGAACAACAATCCTCATAGTGTTATCTCTGTGCATTTTATTTATGCATTTTACCTTCTCTTTTTATTTTATGCTGTTTTACCATGCTGAACACACCTGTAGCACAAAGGAGTGAAAGCATCTGAATTCTTTGTCTCCCTCCTGTGAAAATGACCCCTGAAGTGTGTAGTGGATTTGGGAGCAGTGTCAGTTCCAGAGGCCCCTTTCCCTGCTGTAAGGAATCCTCATGAAAGACCGTTTTAAAAACAAATATTTGCCCTTGTGTTGTTTCAAGGGTGGAGAGAGGATGGATCCATTTGGAAGAGGAGGTGATTCTTGGTAGACTCCCCTCTCTTATTCAAAACTTTGGAATGTTTTGAGAGATGGACACATTCAGCTCTCTTCCAGGATTCAGGAGTGTTTGGGGTTTGATAAATCACCTTCAGATAAACACTGGGTGTCTGAAGTGTTCCTGGTAGGGGTTATTGGGGATTACAGCTGTGCAATCCCAGAACATCAGTCTCTAGAGGGATTATTCCCAGTGGAGACATCAGGAGTGTTTCTACTCTACTCTGGGAGAGAACCCTAGCAGAAAGAATTCTTGGAGCCTTTTTTCCTTGTGATGTTGTGCACAGGTGTCCATCCATAGGGAGGCAGCAGGGAAGAGCTGCTCTCAGGGTTTGCCTTGCCCCCTCTCTATCCCAAGAATCTCTTATTCCTGGGAAATAATGATCCTGGCTTTGTTCATCTTTAGTCCCTTCAAATTGTCCCAGTAAAGGCAACACCTTTATCTCTTTTATTCACCTCCATGCAGCATCTCCATCAGATGAAGTTGTAACCCAGGCTGCATTTGGGAGAAAGACTCTTCTCCATTTGGGAACAAAAATATTCACAGGATCACAGTTACTGGAGGAAAACACATTAAGGAATGCCTTGGAAAGGTTGCCAGCAGCACATGGTAGGAGTTAAACATCAGAAGGAGACCTACAATGAGGCCAAGACTGACAGTTCCTTCTAAGGTTGAGAAATCTTCCCTAAAGTGTTTTGCCAGTGTAGGTGGGCTGGCAGGCCCCGGGGGAGAGGATTGTCTGATGGTCTCCTCATCCACTACCTCAGGAAGAATTAACAGCTCCCATGTCCTGTTTCTATCCCTGAGCATGAGAGGGACATTTCTTAGGCCAATGCTGTGGGACGAGGACAAAACTGGGAACAGTTTCTGGATTGCTTACCTCAGGGAAAGCTGAAGGAAATCTGGGGGATCCCTAGCAGGACAAAAAGAGGAGTCAGAAGCATGGGTCATCCAAAGGGTCAGAGGGAGCAGAAATGGGTTAAATAGTGTCCAAAGCTTCACAGTTTTAGCCCCATTCCTTCTCTTTTTCTCCTCCAGAACACACACAAGATGTTCTTGGTTCAATTACCCTTGGAATGTGTACACTTGACCATCACTGATTGTGTGTCTGTGGGGGTGAGACAAAGCACAAGAAGGTAGAGAGGAGTAGAGAGGGGTCCTGACCATCCAGGGCTGGTGTGGCCATCATCCATGGGGAGAGAGCATGCCACGAGGACAACAACCTCACCCAGCCCTAAATGCACACTTGGCAGACTCCTGGCCGTGCTGAAACATCTTCAAGATCAGCTCAAGCAGCAGGAGGACCATTATCATTGAGAATATTTGATGGATACAGGCTCGATAACAACCAGGTTTGAAGGATATTCCTGACTGTGTCCATGCCAACCACGGACATGGGGACCACTGCAGTTCTCTTAGAGGTGGTTCCGAAGGGATTTGTGGTGGCTTGAACCCAAAGTTTATGGGTCAGGGCACTGGGGAACACACACAAAGATCACCACTAGACATGAGCCTATAACATCCCACAAAACCTTTTCCATCAGTTCAGGAAATTTTAAAGTTGCAATAGTCAGTGTGACAGCTGGGGACAAGGGGTGGCTGATCTAGGCTGGCATGGGTGACATGAAACAGCAGTCACATAAAAAAGAAAAAAAAAAAAGAAGAAAAAAACCAAAACAGAAAAAGAGACCTTTATTCCCCTCCTCCGAGTATGTTCTTCAGGGCAGTGTGACCTCAGTGCTCTACTTTACAGACTGCAATAATGGACACATTTTATTGAGTCTGTGGGCAACCTGCCATCAGCCTGGTCTGGAGGTCTGAAGTCAAAGGGCAGAGATGGCAAGTATCCCTTATTTTGTTTACTTCCAGGCACACATCTTTGCACTACAGGGACACTCTTTATTTCCTCATGCTCATGGGGAGCTGAACTAGAACTTGGATTTTTTAAATAGCTTTCTCTAAATAAACTTTGTAAAGCCCTAGCCCAGAAAAGGCTATTATGTCCATGTATTTTGACGAGACTCTTACTAATTCCACAGAGCCCTAAGGAGGGAAACCTATTTAAAAACATTCGTTAGGAGAGCTGTGACTAATCTGAGCTGACCTAATTAACCCAAAACGTCCTGTGTGGAAATTGTTGTGGGTGCTGAATAAAAGGCCCAGCCTGAATGCACATAAATTTTCCATCTGTACTTTCATTCCCAAGGAAGCAGTCAGTTCTTTAGGTGTTATTTCTGGATTGGTATTCAGAACCTACACCTCGCCAGTGCCTTCTTCCTGCAAGGAAGCTAAATGCTTTCACCTCACTGTGGGAAAAATAAAAAGAGGTGCACTTGACAGCAGCAAATTCTTTTTACACTTGGTAATATAAGCAGGTTTCATCTACGTGTGATGTCTTCACAGGAAACACCTGCCCTCAGCTAATTGGGAGAGGTGCAGTCAATTCAGGCAGTGGAGCATTGTGCAGCTGTGTACAATGCCTTTTGTCATTAGGAATAGTCATCTCAAAGTAAAGTGGGTCAGCTGGATCCTGGAGTATCTTTCTTTTCCCCCTCTGACTGTAGAGGGAACCTCCAGGCAAGGAGCTGTGGTATAGATGTTTCTATGGTAGGCTTAGCAGGATTGGTGAGATGGATCCTGCCCTGAATCTCAGGGCTTGGGGCCTGCTGGGCTCTCAAGCTGTTGCTCACACCAGAGAAGGGCACGGGGTTACTGGGTAGGGAGGAATCTTGTCCACGAGGAAGGTTTTGCACCTTGACAGCAGAAGATCAGGGAGGTGAGAAGCAAGACAGTGTTTAACAAAGTGCACAGTACCTTTATGTACACAGGGAACTGCTGGAGTCAACAGAGATGTGTAAAAATAGCCCGAGGAAGTGACTTTCCCAATGTTACATGTGAGGGATGCAGAGAAAAATGCCTTGGGGGAGATGTAAAAGACCTTGGCCCAGTGGTTTGGCAGAGGGATCAAAAAGGGAAGGTTGTGGAGTTATTTGCCAGAGTGAATCCGTAAAACCAAGGCACAATTTGGATGGGTGGATCAGAGATAAATCCAGTCTGGAGCTGATGAACATTCAGGGAGTGTATGGCAGTCATGGAAATGGTGTTTGTTGTTGGGAAGGATGAAACTGAAAAACCTTATAACTATGATTGCTTGACAAAAGACTTTAAGAATATAGAAACTATAA
>JAWWMU010000106.1:148933040-148950569 GCA_035048155.1 Cinnycerthia olivascens
TGATGAACATTCAGGGAGTGTATGGCAGTCATGGAAATGGTGTTTGTGACAGGCATTGAGGAAGAAGCCAAAAGAAAAAGCTGTGTTGGCTTGCTGGTGTTTTGAGTTTTAAGCTGGATCATTCAGGAGAGGAGGGAAAGGAGAGAATCATGAATACAGAGAAGGATTTGAATTGGAAGTGACCCTAACAATCATCTTGTTCCAATCCCTGAGAAGGGGACAGGGTGTAACACAGACTTGAGCAGACAACAGGACATTTATGGGTCAGTGTCAGGGAGAAAGGATGAGATTTCCATTTGGAGTGTAACTGTCAAAGACAAGAATTTTTATGGGACCTTTGCATAACAATGATGGATAAACGTGTGTCTGTGGATTAATTTTCCTGGAGAAAAGTAGTGAGAAGGTCTGGAGACCCCTCACCATCAGAAAAAAAATTTTAAAAAGCCCCAGAAGTTAAGATCAGATTCTGGAAACTGAGAAGAAACAAAATCTTAAAAGCCAGGAAACCTTGCAATTGTAAACCGTGCAAAGAAAGGAGACAAATAAGCCGTCCCAGTCCTAACCATTCCTAAAAGGTACAGGATACTCCAAATTTAGAATATGCACATAAATTTGGAATAACACTTCTTTTTTTAGGGAAAAATTAATGGTCAGGATAAATTGACGCCACTGCTTTCAGGCTCTCTGGCAGAAGGTTTTTCCATCAGAAAGGCAGAAAAATTGCCTTTTTTTAAAAAAATTAATTATATCTCTGTTATTCTAATCATTGACTGGAGGCATTTGCAGTGCTGGGTTGCCCCTCCCTGGTGTAGGACAACATAATGAATGATGCTTGTTTGAGCAGGAAGCAGTGGAGGATGCTCTGCCAGTATCGATGCATCACTGGTGTAGCCCTGCAGCTGCAGCTCCTGAATATTTTGGGACAGATATTCTTGAATCATAAAGTTATCTCTCTCCTCCAGGGCAATGCCTTTACAGGGGCATCACCCACAGATAAGAGGACTTTATTCCACAGCCAAACTGTCCTATTTATAGATGAGGCTTGATCCCAGTCTGCAGATACCACTCCACATCTGAGCCAGGCATGTGTGAGTCAGGCTCCCTCGAGTTAATTTTTCCCTTCAGGGAGAAAATCGCAGAGGATTCCTGAAGAGAAATCCCATTCCTCACTAGGGAGTGACAGGGATGAGAAAGAGAATTGTGGGTAAACTCTACTGTCATGAGTCTGCATTAACTTATTTTTTATTCCTCCAAAGCTGACTGGGTAAAAACCCCTGTCAAAGAAGGCAGAATGATGAGATTCTGGGTTAAAAATTATCACACACCACTGAGTACAGCACTCCCAGGTGTCACGTGTGAGGCAGGATGAGTTGAGAGATAAATCTGAGCACAATATAAGGATCAGAAGGGAAGCAGCACTTTTTCAAAAGGTACCAACCACCTCATCCTTCTCCTGTTTCAGTGTGGAAATAGCAGCTGGATGGGCTGGGGGGATGCCAGGGGGAGCAGGGCAGTCCCATGTCATGGACCAAAGCAAGGGACAGAGACAGGCTTCCACTTTTTATATCTTTATCCCTTTTATTTGACAATAGCCCTTTCAATCTGTGCTTGGGACAGAACAATAATAAAGCTTAATTTAATAATAGCAACACAATTATTTTCTAGTAATAATCATGAAATAACAGCAACAGTAATAACAATAACAACAGCAAGAGGTTTCTTCAATGTTTGTGAGAAAATGGGAAGTACTAAGCCATAATCTCCATTTACAAGTAAATTTATGATTTTTTTTTTCTTTTTTGCTAATTTATTTTTTCAAATTCTAGAGTGCCTGCTATCAGAAAGTCCAGTCCATTTGGCTGTTTTGAGAAGATGCAATGGTTGTGTGATTGTCTCACAGTTGGCCAGTGCTCACCTCTCCCTCTGGGTGCAAACTTTCCTTTGTAGACAGACCATCACATCACTGCTGACATTGCTATATTGAAAATATATTGCTTTTTTCTTTAAAAGGATTAATAATGGCACAGAAATGGAGCTGTACTTAACCCATGTTTCATCTCTCTGCTTGTTGCTGGCCAGGGACTTCAGCCTGTCAAAAAGCCTAAACACATCCCAGCATGGGGAACTGAATAATGCAACTGCAACTCCCAACAACGCTGTCAGGAAGCCTGGAAATGCCTCTTTCTGGATTCCTTGTTTGCAACAACATCCCATCATCCAATTTTTTCCAGGTGACATGAGGTAAAGCTGCTGAAAACAAAAAAAATAAATAACTGGTGTTTATCGAAGGTAGGATAATCTGGCAAGGTTTTTATGCAATCAGATGACCTTTCTCCTTTTTCCTCTTCTCTTCCTTTTCCTTTCCTCTCCTCTCTTCCCTCCCTTTTTGTCTCTTCCCCACTTTTCTCCAAGGCTGGTGTGGGTGGAGGTTGGCTGCTCACTAAGGCCAGTCCCCCACTGGCGAGGACCAAAAGAACAAAACCTCACCCTGGAAGCAACTTGGGGCAGGAAGTGTTTGTTCAGTGTCTCCCCTGCAGGATGTCACACAGCGAGGCCCTGACCTGGTTGAGACTGTCATGAGTAATATATAAATCAGTATTAATCATCGTGAGCAGCAGCCACCTTGGGATGAGAAAATGATTCATTACTCCAATCTGCTGAATTATTCACTCTTCTGGTGCAAAAATGGCATGAAATATGAGCTCTGAGGATGTGGAGGTTTTTATCATGATGGGGATTTCATTCTGGTACCAGAGGTAAACTACAGCTGGCATAGGAAAAAAAAACTATCTGGAATTTGTGATGAAAAATGTCGGAGTATTTTTATCGAATAACACATTTAATAAAAAATATCACTTCTTTTGTCCACACTTTTTTTTTGCATTCTAACACAGAAACAGCTTGTTTAAGTCTTCGCCATCCAAAATTATACTCATTACCATACAACATAAAAAGAATTAAAAATATTTAAAAGTTGAAATTTCAGTTTTATAAAGGATGTGTTGAGTTTTTTTCAGAAAGAGAAGTAAATATTTACTGAAAATAAGAGTTTCTCTCAAAAATGAGGCATTTTTCAATTGATTGTACGAGCTTCTGGGAATAAGGGTTTCTTTAAAGGTATTGACAAATGATGTGAATAGGAAAATTTGGGAGAAATTCAATATCAAGGAGCACATAAGTTAATGTCAATATCTCCTGCACTGACCTCCAAATAAAAATTCTGTGGAAAATTGTTATTTGCTCAGAAAATTAAACTGCACCCAATGTTATGATCTGACCAGCGAGAACATGAAGTGCAGAAATATATTTTGAGAGATTTCTTTTTGAATATAAGTTTTCACCTAAATTTCCCTTTCAGTTTGTCACCATGGATCTCCTGGAGCATCATGGCAGCACCTTAATCTCTGGAATGATTCTTTGTCCTGATCCTGTTACTCTGGTTGTTGGTGGTGGTGATTGTTACCTTCATGTGTTCTGCAGAGCAAAAAAAGAGACGAAAGTTCCACAGAGTGAGAGGTGAAATTTAATGCAAATCTAAGAGACAACCTCATTCTAAGAGACCAAAACAAGCTCTGTGAATACCTTTTCTCTGCTAATCCCTTTTCAATAGCTGGAGCAGTGGCAGAGATGACAGCTCCCAGTGCTATCAGCTCTGCTATCTCATACAGTGAGGTTACTTGAGCTGTGAAGACTGATTTCTTTTGAGTAAATTATTGCATTTCCATCATCTGGTTCTTGGATCGTAATAGTCATGATAATAATTCTGGCCATTTGATATCTTTCTTATTCTGATATTTTTCTTGGGGGCACTTTTGGCTAAACAATATTGGTTTTACTGCCTGTGTAGGAAATAAAACCACAGTACACAAAGAGCGACGTAAATTAAATAAACCAAACCAATAAAGCGCTTTAAAGCCTTTGCCTCATTGGAAGTATTTAGGGATGTGAATGAATTAGGATATTGGTTTTCCTTTTCCATCCCAGTCTTTCCAAAGACTGCCAGCAGGGGATAAACCTTCAAGAATGTTAATGAATGCCAGCCTAATGAGATCCCATTAATATTATTAAATTACCCAGAAAACACTATTCATCACTGTAAACTCATTTAGCAGGGAAGAAACTCACCTGAATTACTGTAGGGTCCTTGGCAGTTACCCAAACCCTGCGATGAGCAAGGCAAGTTCCTGAGAGTTTGCTGACACTGATTGCTGCCTTCTGGAGCTTCCCCACCACCCCATCCTCACACTGGACTTTGGGAGGATCGTTTTTCTTGAGGAAAAGTTGCATGGAGAGAGGAGATCCACTTCCCATTGCCCATTGCCCTTCCTCCTCCTCCAAGAAGGCCCTCCTGCCCTTTTCCCAGCAGGTCCAACCCAACCCAGCAGGCTGCTCCTGCAGATTGTTGGGGCTGTGGGGTGTGGAGTGAGGAGGACAGCTACCCAACTTCATCCACCCTCCAGAGCCCAGATGATGGATGAGCCCAGCCCTGGCAGAATGATTAGCATATAACTCATAAAACCCAGAGAACTCACAGAGCAGGGCAGGGAGAGGAACCCCCAAGGGAGAAAGAGAAACGTTAAATTAAAATCAGGCTGTGTAAGCATGAAGACAAAGTTCACTTTCCAGCCTGGGTGAGCACCCCAGCATCAATCAGCCTGCTGTTGAAGCAGAAATTATGGCATGGGAGAGAGCGAAGGATGGAGTTTTTTATATGTTCTTGTGTTTTATACAGTTGGCTTTTCAGGGATTGGGTTCCCCCAATCTCTGACCCTTCCCAAATGAACTTCCCAGGTAGTTTTTGCTTGAACTTATTTCCCTTTGAGTTAAACCTCATCTAAAGGCTCCTGTGGCTGGAAAGTTTCCAGGTGGTGAAGGATCTGGAGGTGTTGGTTTAGGTAAACATGAACAAGCTTGTGCTTCCAGGTGGATTTGGAGATGTTGGTTTAGATAAACATGAGCCAGGTTGTGCCCAGGTGGGCAAAAAGGCCAAGGGCACCTGACTTGGATCATCAATAGTGTGGCCAGCAGGTTGTTCCTCTCTGCTGGACACTGGTGAGGCCACACCTGGAGTCCTGGGGTCAGGTTTGGACCCATCACAACAAGAAAAGCATCGAGGTGCTGGAACATGGTCAGGGAAGGGAACAGAGCTGGGAAAGGGGCTGGAGCACCAGTCTGATGAGGGAGCTCAGCCTGGAGAAAAGGAGATTCAGGGAGACATCAGTCTTTGCAACTCCCAGGAGGGTGCAGCTGGTGGGGGTTGATCTCTTCTCCCAGGGACCAATGGACAGCACAAGAGGAAACAGCTTTCAGTTGTACCAGGAGAGTTTTAGGTTGGACATTAGGAAATTTTTTTCATGGAAAGTGTTGTCAAGCATTGGAACAGGCTGCCCAGGGGAGTGGTACAGTCTTCATCCCTGGAGGGATTTAAAAGCTGTGTGTGGCACTTGAGGACGTGCTTTAGGGGATGGCTGTGGAATTGTTGGTGGAAAGGTTGGACTCAATGACCTTAGATGAATTTTCCAACCTAAACATTTCTATGAACTTTTGGGTTGGAGAGAGAAACCTACGTAAAGAACATGACAAAAGCCCTTAGCTTATGTGTGATGGTCCATCCGTATTCTTAAATTGTAGGATACTTCCCTGAATTTCAGAGTGAAGGGGTAAAACTTGATCTGAAGTGAATTTCAGGACAAAAATCTAGGAAAAAAAATTGCAGAAATTTACTGCGATAGAAAGCTGAAGTACCACACAAGAGCAAGGATACCCTCCAAGCTTGGCAAGGGGGGATGTGAATCCACATCTGTATTTAGCACAGGGACAAACCCTTTTCCACTCTTCCTCATCTGACTTGCCATCAATGACATTGTGGTGGCTAGCAATTACTGCAGCAATTGCAGTGGCCACTTCTATGCTCACACACAACAGTTCCTCCTCCCAATGAATCTTTGCTACATCACTGGGACGTGGCAGTGGAAAATACAGGTGCTCATTATCAGCACTGGCGTTTATTAGGCACAATTTGATATCTGGGCATAAATTTATTTAGCTTGGCAAGGGTTTAAAAGCCAGCGAGCTGAAAATGCCTGTCCAAGCTCTCCTCATCTCCAGCTTGATAACTAATCATTGCAGGCTGATGATTTTACACTGAAACACATCTGGTGACATATAGAAATGGCGTGTATAATTCATAACAAACCATTTGGTCCGTTTATCTACTTAAAAGTGGCTCACAAAGAGATCACAGTTTTCTGAAGAGCAGCACATTTGCCATACGCTGCCTGCCAATAACTCTTGGTGTGTAGACAGTTCATGAGCAGTTGGCTGTGAGCATTGAATGTTTTGGCCTATGCCCATTTTGGAACAACTCTGCTGCTTTCATCTCTTCTTGGAAATGAACCCATTCAAAGTCTGGCAGTATTTAGGTGGGAGGCTGCTTGGGAATCCTGGATGCTTTGCTAACAAGCCAAAGAAAAGCAGGTAAACAACAGAAACTAGCTCAGAAAAAGAGGACCCAAGCCGTGTTGGTGAATGGGAATAGAATAAATCAGAATCCTGTTGCTCCTAATTAATGTTCCAAGCACCAGAATCATTCTGTTCCCAGCCTGATAGACTTTGCATTATATATTCTAGCAGGGCATCGTTCTGGGTGAAGATTAGCTAGTTAAGGGAAGAAAATGGCTTAAAATGCTAATTTTGGCATTATTTAATAATGTCATAATAATAATAATAACAGTGATGCTATAATTTTGGACTGTATAATTCTCTCTGAGATCATGTTAACATAAACCAACTCCTGCACAGGCATTATTTGACAGCCCTTAATATTTGTGCTGTTATCAAACACCAATCTATGACTTCCTTCCTTCTGAATATCCATTTCCTTTGGGCGGCCACGTGGGACATCTCCTAAGTGATGTTTTTAGGCGGTGTTGAACATTCAGACTGGAAAGGAACTCAGGCATTGCATTCAGCCTCTGCAACAAACAGCAAGCTGGGGAGAACATACATTTTGAGACAATACCAAGTTTTTTTAACAGGTTTGCAAGCAAAATGACAGGTGTGGAAACACAAAGCATTCCTGACCAAAGATGTCCAGACCAGAACAAACTCATTGAGACAAAATGAGAATAAAGATCAATGGGGCAGGAAAAAAGGATATTTTCACTCTTCTCATTGTCAATTGATAATAAAGTTATGTCTGGCAGATTTTTGCGCTTGTTTGGAGGTGTTTTATGCAAATGATCTTGGTTCTGATGTAACCAGGGTGTTCTCATTATCTCTGTAATGACTAAATATTGCTAATTAGGTACAATTCATAGACTCATAAAAGCTTTAGAAGAAGAGATAAGAGAATAAGGGTCATTAAGTCATATTTTTGAAGGCTTTCTTAAATTCTATTGGTTCTTCCTAGTATTAAGATCAATAGCATATGTTTTCTGAAATCATTCTGCCTGAGAAAGCAAATACATTTGCTCTGAAAACATCAGGAGATGAGATTCTGTCTCCTCCCTGGGTAGTTTGTTTCAGTGATTAATCACCGTTAATAATGTGTGTCTTTTCTCTAATTTGGATTTTTCTGTCTTCGGTTTCCTGCTTGTGGTATTTGTTTTGCCTTTCTCTGATAGATTGAAAAAACTTGGAGAGCCACTGTTTCCTCTGGTGCAGGTAGGTCTGTGCCACATACTAGGCACTGCTTTTCTTTTTTTATTATTTTTTCAATAAACAGCATGACCTCTTTATGTCTCATTTAATAAGGAAACTTTCTTTTCATCTTAACTTCTAGAGCAGTATTTTCCAGAACCTCCAGTGACCTTTTGAAAAAGACCAGCCACAAAGTGACGCAAATTCAGCAGCACCAGCTTGACCAACTCTCTCTGTAAATAGAGAATTGCTTTCCACTCCCACTCCCTTGGCCAGCCAGCCAAAAGCTGCTCTTGCCACAATGTTGTGTTGGGAGGTCATGGCTGTTTGCCATTCAGCTCCCAAATTCCTGTTTGCAACCCCTGTGAGCTGGAAAATCATTTTCTGTTCTGTGAGCTCAGCCGGTGCTCCTCGTTCTTGGCATTTGGCAGGATGAAGCTGCTGGGAAGGGCCCAGGTTTTCCTAAAGGACTTCCCCATCCCCGTGACCCTCTCCTGTGACCATCACTCCTACTGACTTCTGCCCTAATTGCCTTTGGAAATGTCTCTGGGTTCTCCAGGTGTGCAGAAACTTAACCTTGCCAAGGCTGAAACTCTCAGCAACTTTTGAGATGTCCTGAAACAGAATAGAAAATGTTTATTCAAGGCTTCAGGAGCAGCTGAGTGTTGTTCAGCTGAAGATGATGAGACTGAGGGGAGACCTCTTTGTGGTCTTCAATATCCTCAAGAGTGGAGACACTGATCTCTACTCTGTGACAGTGACAAGACTCAAGGGAATGGCCTGAAGCTGTGTCAGGGGAGGTTTAGGTTGGGTATCAGGAGAAGGTTTCACACTTAGAGGGTGGTCAGGAACTGGAACAGGCTCTCCAGGACAGTGGTCACAGCTCCAAGCCTGACAGAGTTCAAGAAGGGTTTGGATAATGTTGGTTCATGGTGGGACTGTTGGGAGTGTCGTGTGCAGGGTCAGGAGTTGGACTTGGATGATCCTGGTGGGTCACTTCCAGCTCAGGATATTCTGTAATTTCATAATACTCCATAACTTGGAGACAGTTAAATTTTTGGTCTTTCACAGTCTTGGCTTCTTTTTTGTCTCAGTTTCCTGACAGTTTGAGATTTTCCCACCTCACTTATTCTTTCTTAAAATTTGTCCTTTTCTGTTTGTTCTCTCATCTGGGATTTCTGAGAAATGCCAAGTAAAGCAAATAATGAAAAAAAAATGCATGGAAAAGTCAAGTGCAAGGTGCTGCACCTGTGTTAGAGCCATTCTGGTTTTCAATAAAGACTGGGATATGAATGGATTGAGAGCAGCCCTGAGGAGAAGGACGTGGGGGTTCTGGTGGATGAAAATTTGGACAATACAATGTGACGAGACACTGGACCAGGCTGCCCAGAGAAACTGGGGATGCCTCATCATGGGAAGGGTTCAGAGTCAGGTTTGCTGAGTCTTTGAGCAAACTGAAAACAAATTCCCAGGTAACAAGTGATAGGGCAAGAGGAAATGGCCTCAAGTTGCACCAAGGGAGGTTCAGGTTGGATATTTGGAAAAATTTCTTCACCAGAAGAGGGGTCAAGCATTGGAACAGGCTGCCCAGGGGAGTGGTGGAATCATCATCTCTGGAAGTGTGCAAAAATCCTGTGGATGTGACACTTGGGAATACAGTTTAGTGGTGAAGATGACAATGGTAGGTTAACAGCTGGACTCAATGATCTTAGAGATGTTTTTCCAACCCAAACCATTTTCTTATTTTATGAAAAAAATACATAAATGCATTTTTTTTTAATCTGCATGAAAAAAGTCCAGTATATATAGAGGAAGTAAA
The DNA here is from genome assembly GCA_035048155.1 of Cinnycerthia olivascens. Lineage (NCBI taxonomy): Eukaryota > Metazoa > Chordata > Aves > Passeriformes > Certhiidae > Cinnycerthia > Cinnycerthia olivascens. The sequence continues at coordinate 148,942,501 of JAWWMU010000106.1, forward strand.
GAAGCAAATAGCCATAACAAATGCCCGCAGACATGAAGATAACAGGCCTATAGATGGATGTTTCTACTTGAGGCTTTCACTTTATCAGGAAATTCTAATGGCTTTTTAGTCAAAGTTATCCTGTCTTGATTGCAGATGCTTGGCTTTGGGCCATCTAGTAAATTATTCCTAAAAGACTCTCAATTTTCATTCACAATTTCCTGTCTACACTTATGTCAATTTCTCTCAAAATTTTTCTCAGCTTTGAGGAATGGGCCCTTTTAGCACACAAAGCACATATTTCATGTTTGAGACTGTCCTTTCCATGCCCATAATAAATGTGATCACCACAGGGAAAGTTACACCATGAAGGGAGATGAAAATGATAAGTCCACAGTGTGAATTTTTTTCAACTTTAGATGAAATTTTCAAGTTTCTAAATCACTTGGAAGAAAATCAGATCTCCGTTTCAGGGAGAGGTACAGCACAGTTAAAATACCTAAAATTGTGTGGGCAAGGCTTGTTTCATGCTTTGTTCTTTGTGTATAACTCATTGATGATAAAATTAAATTCAAATTTAAGTTGATTTTCAGGAAAGTACAACTAAAATGGGTTTGTCATGTCTTACAGTCAGGTAATATTTTTTTCTGACGTTTAAAGAATGCTGAAGCATGCGAGAAATCATCAGGAGAGGAAAAGTGAAAATAGAGTGGAGTCAAGCTCTGCACAGTGTGAATTATTTTTAAAAAGCCTGACTCCCATTGCCTCTTGCTGTGATCTGGCACTCAAAAAATCTTCCCAAAAAGTCAAACTTGTCACCAATATTTTCAGCTATCAGCTGGGGCATTTGAGGTAGGAGTTACTCTCAGAATGATTTTTTCTGTTTCTCTCTTTGCTGACAAAGAGCTCTGGACAAACTCTTCTGTTTGAATTGACAACATATTCAGCAGTGTATGCAAATGACCCATTATCATGTTATTAATATTTTCCTCAAGGTCATTTGAACAGAATTTATTCATGCAGAGTATAAGCAAATTGCAGTGAAGATGAGTCTCTGAAGTCATCTGTGTCTTCCCTCATTCCCCAGAATTTGATATCCACACAACACACACCAGCAACCACTGGAAAAAACAAGCATTGCCTTTCACAGGGAAAATATTGATGGCTTTTTCTTTCTTGCAGCTCTAAATGATTTCCTGTCAATATCAAGAGATTTGATCATTTGTGACAGCGAGCTTTCAGCTGGAGTTGGATAAAGTTGTGCTGTTCCTGCAGGGGTGGGGCTCTGCTTGAATTAGAGGCTGCTCCTGCCACCTGGAATTCTGCTGTGATGGAGAAATCCCCATCTCATAAACCCAAAAAACTCATGCCCTAGAGGGAGACGAGCCACAGCAGCGACCAAGCCATGCTCTGGGTTGGATTTATACTTCAAGCCAACTAAAAATTGTGCCATTTGTTAAGAAAATTAAATAGATTTCCTCAATATCTATTAGAGCTTGAGCGATACCTCCACAGGGTGATTCACCCCACCATAATCTGGGAAGGGGATCAGCTGAGGGCAGAGAGGAAGATGAGTCCCCTCTCTAGGTGCTGATCTCGTTCTGTCGAGTGAGGGAGGAGCCAGGAGCAGCAGGTTTAGTGGGTGCCCATTCCCTGGGTAGGTGTGACAGAGCCAAGCCTAATCACAGGTTGTCTGCAGGCAGCTGATACCTCTGTTATTAAAGTGATCCCAGTTCTGGGCATAATTGCTTGTGGACAACATGAAAGATTCAGTGTGTTATTGTTAGAGCAGACCACTGGTTACTCCCTTAAAAAGGGAAAGGCAATTTTAACACCCACAAAAATTCCCATGACTTTCTTGTCCCGTGGTTTAGCAGCCATTCCTCCCATTTGTGTATCTTCTTCAAACTTATCTCCTTTTCAGTTCTTGCCCTGAACTTCAGACTACTTACACACATATTTCTTTTTTATTTTTTCTTTTACCAAATACGAGCTCTGTCTCAGCGCATCTTAGCCTGGCAACCTCTGAAGCTCTGGGTGTCATAATTCATCACTGATGAGTTCTGGACTTAATCAGCTGACACTGTACACTTAAGTCTGTCAGTTTCTCATGACATTTGGGTCTGGTGGCCAATATAAGTGAAATCTGACAGAAGGAAAGTATGAAATTCTTACAAGCTTGGGTGAAAATGGCTGGATTCCCAAGTAAAGAGAGGAAGAATTACTGGTTCCACTGGGAGAATTGTCCTGGCTATTGTGGACACAAAATTGTGATTTCCCTCCTGCTCCCTTCTGCTGGGCATTAAGAAAATCTCTTTCTGTCTGACCTCCAATAGGGCAGAATTCAAACTACAATTTTAGCATAATCCTCTACAGACAGTGTGAGAGGCAGTTTCCCAAGAAACCAGGGTTTAATATTTCCCACATCCATGGGACCAATGATTTTCTCTTCATATAACGTTTTGAGTTTGCTCATTTGTGAATTCCACTTTTTTTCTTCAGGGAGAGGAATCATAGAATGTTTTGCATTGGAAGGGACCTTAAAGATACCTACTTCCAACCCCCTGGAACCATAACTCTTCCCTGTGGATCACAGGCCATGAAGCTCTACAGGTAAAACATTGCCATGTTTCTCATACCACTGACAGCCTAATCCAACATCCATCAGCTTTGTGTTTGAGTCCTTGCTGCTGCTACAAAATTAACTTCATGGCTGCCAAACTGAAGTCCTGGTGGCCACTGGTTTGGTCACATACTTCATTCATAGTGGACAACTCACTTGTCCATTTTCTCACGTATTTTACAGTTTTCCGCTCAATTTCTCGCAATCCACCTCAACAGACAGATAAGCAGCATTTAGTTTCATTGTGGTGTTTAACAACTGGGTTTCATCAGAATTAACTTAGATTTTGTCACCTTTAATTGCTTCTCTCAGTTTTTTCCGCCCCGAAAGTAGCTCAGTCTGGGCTGTAGGAGGACCAGCCAGTTTTTAAATCCACTGACTCTGTTTTTCTCTATTGAAGTCTTTTAAGGAAAATCTGCTATAAATTTTATAGAATTTTAAGAACTTTTAAGAACACTGTGATTGTCATGGTTCAAGCCCAGCTGGAAATTAGGCAGCCAATCACTCAGCCTCCCCTTTCTCTATCCTACCCTGGTGGACTGGGGAGAAGAATCAAAGTAAAGCTTGTAGGTTGAGATAAGAACAGTTTAATAACTGGAAAGAAAGCAGAATGTAGTCATAAAGATAAATGATAATAAAAAGGGAAACACAAGTAGTGCACAATAGAATTGCTCCACACCTGCTGACCAGCACCAGATCCCCCTTCCCAAACCAAGATCAGCCCCTTCCCAGTAACTCCTCCCTGTTTATCTGCTGGATAGGATGTTCTCTGGTGTGGAATCTCGTTTTGGCCAGTTTGGGTCACCTGTCCCAGCTATGGTCCCTCCCAGTTCCTTTTGCAAACCTCCTCTGACAGAGCATGAGACAAGAAAAAAGTCCTTGACTTTTTAAACACAACTGAGCAAAAATAAAAACCCCATCTGTGTGTTATCAACACAATTCTCTTTCCAGAATCCAAAACACAGCACTGGAACAGCTACTGAGAAGAAATTAACCTTACCCTGGCTGAAACCAGGACAGAGATCCAGTGAGATATTAAAATGTTTTCAAAGGGAAAAGATTACAAGTTGTTCCATGTAGAGAATGAAAAACTAATGAATTTAGGAGGAAAACATGTACCTTAACTTTATGGAATTTCTGAATATTCAGGCCATAAATCTCAAAAATCAAGGAATGTTTTGAAACAGGCACAGCTTCAGGATTTATAGGTTTTAGACTGGAACTATGTCAACTTCATTTAATGTTTTCAGCTCCTGTGGCTGGGGAATACTTCAACCCACGAAGGCTAGGCTGACACAAGAACTCAATTTCCTCAACAAACAGCATAATTTGTTAACAGTTGTATAATTTGATCTTTGTAGCTCATCAGTTGAGTTCAATGGTAAGTTCCAGTCCTGGATGACTATAGTTAATTAAGGTGCCTTTTGAGCCCCCAAAATTACATTCTGTACTTCTTTTGGAGCCAAAACCAGCATATGTGTCCCTTGAAGAATTCAAGTCCTTAAAATCACCCCTGGTCTTGCCAAAAGGAAAGTGAGTTATTTATAGTGACTGAGGGGTAACATTTCTCTGCACTCCGAACTCAGAGTAGAGGCTCTGCCTGGTGTGAACCTTCTCATCCTGGAGGACGTGTCTCCAGTAGGCTTTCTGATACCTTAAAACAATTTTTCTTCTTGAATATGGAGAGTTCTGAACCTCTGCAGCTCTGTGCTGACAAGTAAAGTGCCTGAATGTCCATTTTTTCTGGCTTATCCTCTTCTGTCGTCGTGTCTGGGAATTCTAAAGGAAAGGTCCCACTTAACAATATGGAAAAATGAGGTGTTTCCAGCATCTGTTTTTATTTCCTCACAGGTAAGGACCTCTGTTTAAGGTAAAGCTTCCCATGGTCTTTATGCCCCAAGCTCTGCTGCTTGAGCCTTCTGCCGGCGACATCTCCGGTCCGAACGCATTAAGATCACTTCTCCCCAGATGCCGACTGGCTTCTGTTTTATTTAGTGCGCCTGGATGGTTTTCTAGGACTACATCCAAGGTAGTCTCTGACCTTGCTGGTCCTTTAGTCAGCTGTGGTGCACACGGAGCCCTCCAGAAGGACGTGGTCAGTCCCTCGCGCCGTCCTGCGGGACGTGTCGGGTGCGCGAATTTTGCCGCGCTCGCTCCTTCTGACAGGGCACACGCAGAGGGATGCAACTGTGGCACATTTCTCACAGATGCCTGTGTAAGGCCAAGAATAGGTTCTCACATTCATAAAACCGGCACAGCCTGCCTTCAGGGAGGCGAGTAACTCATTTATTTTGCCTTTTCTTATCATTATTTCATCTGATCTCTCCTTTTTTTGTCCCAGAGACGGTAATGTGCGTTCCAGCCGCATCTTCCATTCTGGGAATCTCAGAGTACTACACAACACAAGTGGATTCAGCCTCCTGCCACTTCAGCAAGGGTTGTTATTTTCAAGTTTCTCTTTCTGTATTGCTGGGTTTCCTAGGAGAGTAATACTTTTCTTCACATTGAGACATAATCTACACACTTTTAAGGAGAAATAGATATGGGTTTAAAAAGAACTCAGTCACAGTGGAGGCAGGAGATATCTCAGCCAATATTAAAAGTCCCAACCCAGCTACTGACATCAGAGCAGCACCACAAACTCTGCCTGAGGTCGTTACAAAGCCTCAGAAATTCATGGGGCAATTTAATCTGCATTTTTGCTGAGTGGTCCATTGCCCAAGAGCAGGGAAGACTCCTTGGGAAGGATTACTGAAAGTTTCCCTGGCAGGTGGATATTTTCCAGTCGTCTCAGAGCTTTGTGGAAAACATAAAAAAGTTCTTCCTCTTACCAGTGTATTTTGTGGATGCCACATGGATTCATACCCTGTGCTAGGTGCTGATTATCACTGCAGAGTTGCAATACACGGTAAGATGCCTCCATTTCTGGACACTAAAGGAGAATTTTACCAAAAAGACCAAGAGAAAAGGAGCAATATTTTAAATCCTACAATTGTCCCATATGCCAGGTCGCACCTTGCTTGTTGGGAATAACAAGCACTTAAGAATTTGTTTCTAAATTTCCCAGTCAGTGTCTGCACTGGAAATTTAGGGGGCCATGGAAAATAAAAATAAAAAGGAGGGAAACCTGAGATAACTCCATACTTGGGACAGAATTAGGTTGGTTAGAGCACAACACTGATAATACCAAGGTTGTAGGTTTGACCCTTATATGGGCCATTCACTTAACAGCTGGACTCAATGATCCTTGAGAGTCCCTTTCACCTCAGAATATTCCATGATTCTGTGATATTTGTCTACTCTGAAGCTGAATAAAGGTTAATAATGTGTTGATTATTTTGTACGTGAAACGAGCGACTACGGCATTGAGCAGCTCCATCAGGAGCCATCTGCATAAACGAGTTCACTCCTGAAGTGACACCTCTAATCTTCTCTTGATGATTTTCACCCGTGGCCCTTCATCATCTTGACTGTAAAACAGGCATGACACAATCTGAGCCTCACCTGCTGTTTCCATCCCTTCAGATCAAGTAAGGCTTTGTGATGGCAGCGAGAGCAATGAGGACTGAAATGAGATCACTGCGGTGGCTGAAGGGCATTTGCTGCTGGAGACCCAGCAAATTCCTTTGCCACTGCCAGGAGAGGAGGTCCCCTCCATGCAAGGCATTTCTCTGCTTGTGTCACTTCCCTGCCTGTAAGTTACTGTGTAATTACATCATGGCTGGAAGTATTCATTAAAAAGCTGGAACCATTAGCAGAGGCAAGGCAGCCTCCTTTGTTTTGTGCAAAATTAGATACCAGCGCGAGCCCCAGTTCTAGCTGCATTCATGTTCGTAAATCAAAGTCAAGTATTTCATTAGAGTGTCTGCAGTGTATGTATATAACTCAGCAGCAGAGAGTCTGCTAAGCCTAATGTGTTGCATTTAATTAACATTTAATTAGAGGGTTTTTGTGGGAGGTGCGTAAGTATTTGCCAGGCGGCTCATAAACATGAATCCACATCTCGCTGGCTGGACATCAGTGCTCAGCTCTTCTAAATAAAGGCTGCAAGTTGTAATCATCCTCTCCATCCATGCAGATCTAGTCCCAGGGTACCTCAAGATTCATATGTGATTTCAAATTTCGCAGTTTAGTGTTTTATTGGATCTCTCCTGTAGTTTTCTTTTACTGATCTACATAAAGTTGCATTTGAATGATTATATTTACTCCTCTCTTACTCATTTGTGTGGTGAGTAGTTGGGTCATACTGGAATAAATTTCATGTCTTGTTAAGGAAAAAAGAAAAAGCTTAATTTCAGGAGGAAACTCTTCCCTTTCAGGTTTGTGAGTCTGGAAGCTTTTAAGGTGCTGTGGCAGATGCCTCACAATTTAAGCAGCACAGTCATTTCCATTTGCAAGGAGAGATCTGTGATAATTTTTCCCAGTAAAACAATTATTGACAGGTTTTTGGTGGCCTGTGCTGCACCAGATGTCAGAGGATGAGCTCTGATTTTTGACTGATGTCTGCATGAGTGTTCTGCGGTCAAAAGAGGAAGCCAACTGATCACACAAAGTTTTCTTTGGAGTCGTTGGTGTGAAATTCAATAAAGCACATCCAAGCCAGAAACCTTCTCCAAAACCTTCCCTTTAGGTGAAATCTATCTGACCTGGATGGATACCTTCAATACAGGAGTCTCTGCCTGAACAAGTCACCCCAGGTTCTCTTCACTGAGACAAGTTCAGGGCATGATTTGTCTGACAAAATTTCGGAATCTGTCTGAGCATGAGCAGACCTGTGGCATTACCTCTACTGACTCTGGTGACTTGACTTCCTCTACTACAGGAAGCCAGAAATCCTGTGCAGGCAGGGACACGTGAAGAAAGGTAAAACATATCCCACCTGTACTTATCTCACTGTCAGGTGTGGAAGGAGATGGTGAAAATCTCTTGATTCAGGTCAATAGAGAAACTGAAACAGGTTCCCCAGAGAATTTGTGGATGCCCCATCCCTGGAAGAGTTCAAACCCAGGATGGACAGGGCTTGGAGCAACCTGCTCTAGAGGAAGGATTGGAATAAGATGATCTTGAAGGTCTCTCCTAACCCAAACCATTCTATGGTTCTGTGATATGGGTGAAAACCAAAAACTGGTGGATGTGGGTACTCCTCCCTCAGCTATCATGACATGGCTAAACAATCCCCAGTGTAGTGGCCTTTCAGGGATATCCTTCTCTCTGGAGGCTCTCAGTTCTGGTGACACTTTTCTAGCCCAACACCTGCCACCCTCACAGGCTGACTGAACTCAGCTGTGGGCCTCAGCCAGGACTGTCTGAGGGCACAGATATGCCCAGCATGGCAGCAGAACAAAAACAGCCCAGAGCTGTGAACTCAAGGGCTCATTGCTGCAGCTGTGGTTGCGGGCTCCTGGAAAATTACAACCTAACCCTCCTCATTTCTACCACAGCTTCGTTTCAGAGCAAGGTTTCACCT
>JAWWMU010000106.1:148959871-149002452 GCA_035048155.1 Cinnycerthia olivascens
TTTTTTTTTTTTTTTTTTTTTTTTTTTTTTGCTGCATATATCTGAAATTAAATTCAGATTTCAAATCGCAGGATGTTTTATCACTTTTTTCCAATGGGTAGCCTCTCCCTGGTTTTAAACAGATGATTTACCTGTAGCTTCACTCCTCAGGGAATGAAAGTCTCCTGCACTGAAAGGGTGATTTGGGGGTCTTTTTCAGAAGCTGGTGAGCAGTTGAGAAGTCCCCAACTCATATGATTTAAAATTCAGTGTGCACACCACATCAGGGAAATTTTACTTTTTCCAAAGGTATTTTGGACTGTCCCAGCTGGGTTAGGACCTCCTTGTGGTCACTGTGGTCCAGGAAAGTGGCTTAAACCCCTGGAGGTATTTAAGAGCTGTTGATGTGGCACTTGGGGACATAGCTTGTGATGGACTTGGAAGCACTGGGGTTGGACCCAATGATTTTAAAGGTCTTTTCCAACCCAAATGATTCTTTGATTTTGCCTTACTATCAAATCCATTTCCTTTGGAGAAGGCTGCATCCAAATTGCACCTCAAGGACCAGGACTGCAAAGCAGCCTGAGAGCTCAGTATTGCTGAGAGACTCATTGGCTGTGCCCCTGATCCAAATACTCTGAAAGGTGAGGGAAACCAAAGCAAAGGAGGAGGCAAGAGCCAGCAAAAAAGTTCTTATATACTCAGTGCAATGGAAACACTTAAAGAATCATAGAAACATTGATGCTGGAAAAGACCTCCAAGATCTCCACCTCCCAAACCCAAGTAAATGAGAAATTGCCACCGTAGTGAATTCAAAAGCAGTGAAAAATAAATAAATGTGGTTCAGAGCACAGGACATTTCTGCCATCCTGGGGCAAATAGAAAGGCAGCTCTGTGAGGTGAAGGAGGATGTAAATCAGTGTTAATTTTTCTGGTCTTTTGTAGTCCAGGGCACCAGCTTGGACCAGCTTGGGACAAAAGGGAGCAGTCCCACAAATTAAAGCACAGTTGAGTGCCTTTTGTGAGGACTCCTCCTGGATTATCCCGGGCAGGTGACTCCAGTTTGCCCTGGGAAAATATTGCCAGCTGCTCAGTCAGAGCAAAGAGCAGCTGGTGGGAAAAGCTTGGCTTTGAGAAATGGAAAAGTGTCAAACACGTTTGATACTTCACTCCCCAGGCTGCAAAGTGGGATTGAAAGAGGAGACACAAATAAACCTTTGCGTTAATCTGTCCTTGCTGCTGCTGGAATCTCCTGCTGCTTCTCTCAGACAGCCTCTGATGGGCCCTGGAGCTCTGCAAAGGTGTTTTTGCAGTGGGCACATCTGGTGCTGTACAATTTCACTCCTGCCTTGAGGGATCGGTGCTTGTCTTCATGATTTTTGCTGTCTTTTCCCATTTCCTCTCTGTCTAATATAGAAGAGACTCCCTTCTAAATATCTCTAAGAAGAGATCAAGCAGAATATGGACATCTTTGCAATTGGATTTGTCTGCTTCAGAGGCAGCTTTGTGTTCCAAGTTAAACCTCGCATGGAAGCTGGGCTTTGCTGGAGAAATGGAAAAGTCGTGTCTGGTTATGCCCTGAGATTTACTGTGGGTGTATCAGAGCCTCCTTCTGCCCTCTCATCCAATCCATGCTCATCCTCTGAGCCAGATAAAGTCCCTTTCCCTAGGGAGTGGATGCAGGAGCTGAGATAAATCAGGACCAGCTCTGGGTGCTGCTGCTGGTCCAGGCTCGATGAAAAAAGCTGTGTAATTCCAGTGTGAGGTCCTACAAAATGTCTGTGGTGGTTGTCTGTGCTTCTCTGCCTGTCTGAGATCCTCACTGGAGCATTGACCGGATGCTACTCTACTCAGCAATTTTAGGAAACATGGTATTTCAAGAGAGATTGGAAGGAAGAAAATAAAGAGGATTTATGAAAAAAAGAGTGAGACCAGGAGAGCCCTTGTCAGCTGGAAGGGGCTTTCCTGGACATCTTTCTGCATCAGTTCTTCTTAGTATTTGACTTCATTGGCCTCTTAATATCTGCATAAAGTTTGGTGTTACATGAAACAATGTTCAGTACCCAGAAAATGAAAGCAAAAATCAACTCAAAGCAACCCAAAACAACCCCTCAGTACTGAGGGACATAATGAAATCAGACACTTTTGTTCTTCTGTCTCATAGAATATGTTAAAAAAAAACCCCACTTGTATAAATACCACCAAACTTCCTTAATCTCTAATGGAAGGGAAACTGATACCAATTATGTGTTTAGTAATCCTCTCAAAAGATAACAACAACAACAACATTAATGACGTCAGGCCTATCTGCTGTAAAGAAAAGACATTAAAAAGCAATCACAAACAAAAGCAGATCTCTACCTAATGCTCTGTTCACTGGGAGAGGGGAAAGCAGATTATTGTGATTCTGTTTGCTGTGAGCAGGGTGAGGAAAGATAAACTGGAGATGGATTCACCACACATATTTTGGTTAAAACACCAGTGATGTGTGAGTCCTGACTCTCACCAAATTCATTTATCAGCTAAAAACTTGCTGAAGAATTGTAAGCAGAGGAAAATTTCACACAACTCTCGGGGCTTGGTCCATCTCAGGCTTTTATTTCTCCTCCTGAATTTGCAGTGTGGGGATAATTAGCAAGATCTGCACTGTTCTGCTGCTTCTCCCTCGCTGTGAAATTCAATGTTTCCAGCCTGAGGATAAGGAATAGCACATGCCACATATGCTTAGGCAGGATCTGTGTGCTCTTTAGCTCTTCTAATGAGAAGCAGGATGTATCTAGAGTCAGATTGAAGAGGATCCAAACCCAGCGAGTGTAAACAAGCAGCGTCAAATACGCAGGAATAATAATGATGTAATTAAAAAAAAAAAAAATTCGCAGCAAGTGGAGTGTTTATTCACAAAAGCAAAAATATTTGTAAATCAATTTTTAATGACACAAGCAATGTCAGTATTAGGAAAAGAGTATTTTATATTTGCATGATTGAATAAATATATCAGCATGTATAGTGAGCCAGGAGAGTTATTGAGACTCAGCTTTATGAGAAATTCAGTAGTTCTGATATTTTTTTTCATTGCAATCTGTAATATAATGCTATATTTTGATTTTTGCCTCTTGTGAATTTAAAAAAAAATCACAGTTTTTGATCAATGAGAATATATCACTGAAACTATTCCAACATTTATTTTTGTTTGACTTCCAGTATTTCATTTTTACTAGATAAAGCTGTAGAAAGTGGAATTATAAAAAGAAAGTGAATATAAAATTAAACGTAAAGATAAATGCTGAATAAAAGAGAACATAATAAATAAGCTTCTAACGTAAAATAAATCAGAATAAACAATGTATCCTAAATATGCATTTCAAATGGAATAAGTCTGCCAACTAAATGCTGGAATGTATTATGTAAAAGCTGATTTTAAGCAACATTGAATTGAAATCAGTGCATTCCTTAGGAAGGCTGAGATTTTGATGACTTTGCAAATCATGATGGAAAATGTTTTGCCAAAACCCTGCAGAACCAAGCTAATATATTTTGAAAAGCATATGCTGAGAAGCGTTTTGGGATGACATGCTTGGGCCGAGTGGATAACAAGACTATTTCCAGCTAATTTCAGATGGGAAAGCAGATGGGGCTGTTTCTTGCTGTTAGACTTCTGTGGTCACAGTCTCTCGAGGGCTGAACTTAAACATCTGAGTCCTTGTGATTATTATCATTATTATCACAACTAAAAATACTCCGGCCAGGTCTGCATTCCCAAGTTATATCCCACTTTGCAAAGTGCAGGAAGGTTTTATCCTCACCTGAAACATCTGTAACCCATCAGCATTTTGGGTGCCACGTGTGTGGTGCATCTCACCTACATCCAGAGCTGTGATTTGCTTTCAAATGCGTGGAAATTTTGCACTCTGGGAATTCCCAGGGTGTCCAAGGGGTCTGAAAAGGGGTGACAGATGTCACAGAGGACCTACAGAAGATCTGTTCTCTTCCGGATTATCATCAGTGTTCGAAGGGTTTGAACATGCCCATGCTGGGGTGACAAAATCCCGTATTATGCGTTTGGGATGTGGGTGTGTCTATGAGTGAGAGGTAGAGGCTCCACATGCAGTCAAGAGGGATTCTGTGGAAGTTCCTCAGGAACTTGAGCTGTTACAGGCAGCTGTAGGAACAATTTGTCCCCACACTCCAAGTCCTGCATGGAGAACATGAGGCAACTCTCCCACATTGAAATGTGAGTGGCTTGGGTTGGAAGGGGCCTTCAGAGATCACCTTGTCCAACTTCCATGACATGGGCAGGGACATCTCCCACTATCCCAGGTTGTTCCTAACCCCATCCAGCCTGGCCTTGAACACTCCCAGGGATGGGGCAGCCACAGCTTCTCTGGGCAACCTGTGCCAGGGACTCACCACCCTCAAAGACAAGAATTTATCCCTAATAATCGATAACCTAAACCTACTCTCCTTCAGTAGTAAGCCATTCCCTTTTGTCACATCCCTGCATTCCCATGTCCCTCTCCAGCTCCCTTGGAACCACTTTAGACACTTGAAGGTGTTCCAAATTTTCCCTGGAACCTTCTCCAGGCTGGACAATCCCAACTCTCTCAGCATGCCTCCATATGAGAGATGCTCCATCCCTCTGATCATATTTGTGTCTTCATCTGGACTCACGTCAACAGCTCCACATCCCTTTTATTTTTGGAATGCAACACTCCTGGCTGGGTGGAAGGGCAGAATTCCCTCCCTTAACTTGCTGCCCACATTGCTTTTGATGAAGCCCTTTCTGGACTGAAAGATCATATTGCCAGCTTGTGTCCGGTGTTTCATCCGCCAGTGTCCCCAAATCCATTTTTTCCGGGGCTGGTCTCAAACAATTAATTTGCAGATTGTGTTGATACTGTGGATTGCCCTGACCTTGGTACAGGAGTTTCCATGTGGCCTCATATTTCCTAACGTTTGTCATGGACCCATCTGTGTTCCTGACACCTCTATTCAGGATGACAACTTTCACGCCGGGGTTTTCTGGAATGCTGATCAGATCTTTATCTGGATCTGGGACCTCAGATAGCTCATCCAGGAATGATTCCAGAGCAGACAGCACATGACCTCCTGGGGTGGCCTCTTTCATACGACACCACAAAAAATGCCACCACTGGGTGATTAGAACCACTGGCCACCTGGAAGATTTCAAGCTTTAAACTGCTGCTTTTGTTTTAATCCCTCCTTTCCCCTGAGAAGTGCTGAGAGGATCCTTCTGTGGGAGTGGGCTGCACATTTCACTGCCTGCAGCTGGAGGGATCACACCAACCAATCCCACTGGAGGCTTAACTGATTCAAAACCATTTAACCTCACTTCAAGAGGGAGTGACAGGTAGCTAAACCTCTGGATACATTTCAGAACTGGGTTTTTACCTTGATTTTCATTTCTAACATGATCACACTACAACTGTTCATCTGTCTTATCTGACTGTCAGTCTTGCTTCAAGCTCCTAGAACTCTTTCTGTCTGCTTGCCAGTTTCAATGAGACTGAAAGAATTACTCAAATCCTCAAGAATTTGTTCCTAGAAATGAACAGAAGGCTTCATCTGTTGGCCTTAGGAAGGCAAGGTTTCAGCATGAAAACCAGAATTACCCATTCCTCTTGCCCTGATGGGCACATCAGTCACTGTGTGTCTATGCTGAGGGCATTGCTGCTCCTTCTGTTTCCTGATAAACTGATCATGAGAGCACCTGAGAGGGACTGGAGACAGCGTGGATGGGAGTTCAGGGGTTCTGAGGATGAACTGGAAGGATCTGGGGAGTCTGAGGATCGTGGAGGCCTGGAGATGTAGGGATCTGCAAAGATGATGCATTGCCAGACTTTGGACTTGGGAAGGTCCTCCTCATATCTCAGTAGGAGGAGATGGTTCTGTACATGAGAGGAAAGCTGGGGATGTGGTGGCAGGATTGTTTACAAAATATTGTGCGCACAATTCTGTAGAAAATCTGTCTTCTTTTAATTCTGCTGCTGTGAATATTTGGGTGTCTGATAAACAAGAACATTCATTGCTCCCTTCTCAGAACTGAACCCTGTGTTGACTTTGTTATCCTCTCTGCAGGGATGTCCCTGCTGATTTTCCTTTGGTGCTCATTTGTGCAGTTAATGGGAGCATTTTCCTAATCAATGCTGGTAGATTCCTCTTTAATTAATATCGATGAGTTGGAGAAAGAATAGAATGGGCCACTGGTAACATTTCCCCAAGGCTGAGTGTTTGAGGGGGAAAAGGCAGAACTGCAAGCCAGAAATCATCATCAAGGACATACAATGAAAACCTTCAGCTGGACCCTGTTTCCATCCAGAAAAGAGGAAAAACAATCCAGAATTTTTCATCGTGTGAAAGTGGTAAAGACACATTACCAAACCAGGAATACTGTGAGAAAATAGGAATTGTAAGGTTGAGTGAATCTGTAGGACTCAGATGATGCTTCACTTTATTCCTGACTGTCCTCTGATGTGCACTGGTACCAGTGAAAGCTCTGCTGGGGAATTGGTGCTGGGATACATCCCAGGCTCTGGAACACAGACACTGCTGGACACCAAGGAACAGGTGGCCTCAGCAGGCTTTGGTGGGCTTTAAAGCAGAAATAAATCCTGTCCAGAGTGCTCTTCCTGATAGGAAAACTTCATGTCAATACATCCCAAACTCTCCAAAGCACAGGGATGGTAAAATAACACTGATTTTCCCTGTTGGCTTCACAAAGAGGAGATCTGGCAATGTGTCATGGTCAGAATAGATCTGTTCAAATGAAACCGACCTGACAAACAGCATCCTTCTTAAAATTTAAATTAACGGTTTTTCCCTGCCTAATAATACCAGTCACAGAGCCAAATTCTTATCTGTGCTTTCACTTTGTTTCTTTTTGTTTATTTAATCTGATTTAATTTAATCAACCATTTGTTTTTGGAGCTGTGTGTATGAATCCATTAAAGCACTGAGTGCTATTTTGGAAATAGAGGTTTGCTGTTCTTTTTTTTTTCTCTTTTTCCTTCTGGTTTGCACTGCTCCTAATGAGGTGCAAAGTTGACAGTTGAGAAGATTCATTTTCATGTGTCTTTTAAGAAGAGAGTGCAGTCTACTGGATAGACTGTTCAAAAATTAATTGAGGGCTTCAGGATTTGCCTTGATGTGAGGTGAGGCTCATCCAGTGACCTAAGGCACAGAATTCCTGAGGGAAAAAAAGATTGTGGAAAGGGAGGGTTTGTGTCCTGGCCCAGAGTTGAGCTATTTTCCTGGGAATCTGAATTTCTCTCTAGATTTTCATGGCTACAACACGACTGAAAATACTCATGATAGAGACAGGTCTGCTCGAGCACTGTGAACAAAATCACAAAAACATCAAATATAGAATGGTTTGGTTTGGAAACGACCTTAAAGATCCTCTTACTCCAACCCCCTGCCAAGGGAAGGGATAACTTCCAGCTTACTCAGAGCCCCATCCAGACCGGCCTTGAACACTTCCAGGGATGAGGAGCCCACAGCATCTCTGGGAACCTGTGCCAGAGCCTCACCAAGATCAAAGGGTTGTTGTTCTGACTGATGATGAGTGAAGTCTGGGAAGAGGAGATTCCAGGGAAAGAAACAAGGTGGAAAGAAGGACAACCACGGGCAGAGGGCTGGAGGGACAGCCCTGCATTATCAGCCTTGTCTCTGCTCTTTGGAGGGGTGGGAGGTGCAGGGACAGCAAACATTGCAGCACGGAGGGGCTGAAAGGAAGGCTCTTTGGCCAAGCTGTCGGATTCTCCCTCAGCAGCGCCCACCTGGGCTTTTCATAGTTCTGGCGCAGAGGGAAAAAATGTGTGTTCAGGGATGTGTGGTCATTCCTGCTGTCCCTCCCACTCTCCTGCAGGCAGGACAGAAGGGCACAGCTGGGCATGCAGACAGGGAGGCCGGACCTCAGCAGCAGCAGCAGCAGCAGGGAAGGGACATTTAGAATGTCTCTGCTGAGCACCCTGCCCTGCCAGCTGCTGTCCCCAGAGCTGCCCCCTGCTCTGCACCATCATCTGGGGGCTCAGGATGGCTGCAGTGCACAGCAGGACAGTGCTGGGAGAGACTTTTACACCAGCCAGGCTGCTGGTAACACAAGGTGAGAGTCAGCACGAAGAGGAGTCTCTTATTCAATGCAGCACTTGACAAGGCTGAGAACTTGGAATGCCCCACAGCCTGACCCAGGTGCTGTCAGCAGGCACAAAGTGAAAAATTAGGTAGGATTGTCAGGGTATTAGGGAAACAAATGGGGCTTATCAGAAACTCAAAGGTCAGAGCTTGTCACTTAACAAAAATTAGGGGTGTGAGCGCCACAACAGAAGCTGCATGATGAGACACAAAAGAAATTATTTGCAGTGTTGCCAACAGGGTTTTCCTTGTCTAAGCTCGGGACAATCATCTTCATCATCCTTTTAAATTTAAAAGGGCATCTAAACACAATACTCTAAGGGGCTGGTATGAGTGGTGACTTTATAATAACCATTAATTAACATTCTAATCTCTTTTAGACAATTCTAAAACGTAACTGATTCAAGCCATCTACAGAACCTCTTTTTCATAGTAGTATTTGTTGCAATTTAATCCTCCCAGGGTTCTGCGTTGTGTTTCTGCCAAGTGTGCTGAGTGACACAGCAAAATCTCAGCAGGAATTTGCTCTGTGTGCATTGTGCTTCACCTCTACTGCAGGAGCTCCCAGGCTGTGGAGCTGTGCCCCTACAGCGACCCCATTACCCTTCCCCATTATATCTGGTAAAAAAGGAGTAGAGGAGCCTTAGGGATAAGAGGGAAAAGGTGTAAGGGACAAAGAATCTTTGTGACAGAAGCTTCTCTCTGCTCTTTCATTTCCCCACTCAGTGCCTGACTCCTCTACAGGGCAACCTCTAAAGAGAGGAGATGTCCCTGCTCCATTTTCAAAGCTTTTCATTTCGAGCTCTCAGGCTGCAGTAGCTGTTGGTCACCTCCGGGCCTTTGAGTCAGGACAAGGACACAGGGAACAGGGGTAAATAGGGATGGAGACTGCAAGGATCAGCTGGGGAACTTCGGAGGAGAACAATTCGGGGGGGGACATGACCTGGAAAGACAGACCATGAGTTTTGAGGTGAAGTAGACAGGGAGGAGAGAGAGGAATTACTTTAAGAGGAGCAGATGGGGTAGGGTAAATAGAAGGCAAAGAGGAGAAAATATATTGGACAAATGGAGTTATGGGAGAGGCACTTCTCTGGAACCTCTGTAGCCCCAGGGGACTTCACCCTCTACCCCTTTGTTTTTTCCCTTGAAAATCCTGTAGGTCATTCTGGAAGGTTATTCCTCGAGGAAAGGGTTCTTGCAGTTTGTCATTTTCTTGTACTTTGATGTTTTGTCTGAGTTTAATCTACATGGATACTGTCCTTGGAAAAAAAAACAAACGAGGGGAACAGGAGCTCTAAGCAAAATAAATTTGAGACCACAAATGAGATACAAAGGAAGGTGGAGTCCACATCTGCTCTGGATTCCCCAATGCAATCTGTCCCTCTACCTGTTTGTAATTATAGAAATCCCTGGAAAATTCCTGAAGAAGTGTCCAAGGCCAGGTTGGATGGGGCCTGGAGCGACCTGGGACAGTGGAAGGTGTCCCTGCCCATGGCAGGGGGTGGGACTGGATGGTCTTTAAGGTGCCTTCCAGCCCAAAGCATCCTTTGTACCTATGATTCTCTTCCAAATTAGATTAAATCCAGCTTTTAGCAGAAAGCCAAATTTACCTTTAAAGGTATGTTAGGAGCAGCAACATTTCAATCTTGATATTATTAATTACAGCATAGATGTGTTCAGGTGGTCCCCAGTGACCAGTCAAAAAGGCACTTGACAAAAATCACTTGTAATATGTGTTCATTTTAGTTAATGAGGCCCAGCTCTGATTAAATGCATAGAGAGGAAAGCTCTGTTAATAATGAATTCATTCCTTATCATATGAGAAAAGTAAGAATTTATAACACCCGCTCACTATTTTTGGAGGATTTAAAAAAAGTCACAACACTTGAAATGGTCCCAAGTCCTGTTTCAGGAATGTGAATGAAGTATTTCATTTTCCTAAAGCAGGAACATGCAGTACTTAGCATTTCCAATTGGAGTTTATTTTAGTCTAATTTATTTTCAACAGCTTTCCCGTCATCTTGAGTGCTCTGAGAAGAGTTAAAGATAATACATTCCCATTAGAGACAAGGGATAAAACAACATAAGCAAAAAAAAAAAAAAAGAAAAGAAAAGAAAAAAGTGTACATTGAATCAATCCTTTTAGTGAGCTGAGATTTCAGCCAGAGAAAGAAAGAAGAGCAGGAGGGCTGGAGAATCCAGGTGTCTGAGGTGTGTTCTCCTTGGCAGAGGAGTGTGATGAGCATGTGGTGGAACTTAAATTTATATTTTGCTGTCACCATGCAGAAGTTGAAGCTCCTTTCACAAGTTAAGGATTCAACAGCTCCAGTCACATCTTTGGTATTTAGGGCAGCACCTTATTTATTTGTGTATGATTAAAAGGAAGAAAAAATAGAGAAAGAAAATAAAATGTTTTCTATGGTTTTTGTTTTGTGGAGTTTTTTTATCAGATTGAGATTAATTAGAAATTTTCACATAATAATTATCTGTGAGGAACAGATCAGATCCAGACAAACTTTGGCTAAAAAGGATGTTGCAGGCTATTGGTCACAGTCAAATTTGAGGCTTTGGTAACCCACCTGTTTTTAAGAGTCTCTTTTATAGTAAGAGAGCTGGAGCTCATGTTCAGATCCAGTCTCAGTGTTTCTCTGTGTTCTTTGTCTGGCCCTGTCTGTTATTTTTTTTTTTTTTCCTTAGGAGCTATTTTTCTGGAAATACCTAAAAAAATCTGACAGCATCCTTCTTTGGTTATTTGCTGTTCCTCCTGGAGGACTGCTCACACTCCACGGCTGATTATGACAAATGTTCCTGGTGTAACTAATTTACCTGTTATGTCTGCAAATTGTCAGCTTCCATCAGCTTGAAATCCAGCAGTTTGGCCTACTCATTGTAAATGTTTTGTACTCCTGTGTCTTGCTTTTATAACTCTTCCAGGATTGCCTGGGAGTGTTGGCAGTGAGAATCACAGAATGCTTTGGGTTGGAAGGGACTTTAAAGATCACCCAGTTCCAAGCCCTGCCAAAAGCAGAGACACATCCCCTGTCCAGGAAGAAATCTCATATTGTGCTTTCTCAAGCATTGTAATATTTTACTTCTGACACAAACATTTACATGTAAACACTTTCACCACTCACTGGTCCCTCTCACTGGTTCCTCATGTTGGCTGATATTATTTGTCCTCTATTTCTTTTTTTTTGAATAATTTTTTTTTTCTACTTATGCTTCCTCCTTTCCCATTCGACTGAGCTCAGCAGCAATGACTGTTCTAACACAAAACTCCTCTCCATAAATTGCTTTTTAAAAGATTCGCTCTCCAAAACTCCTCAGCAAGGCCCAGAGGCTGCTTACTCACTGTACTTGTTGGAGGAGTTTGAATAGATGCAGCATCTTCCTGCTCTTTAAAGACTCTGCAAGCAAAGCAAAGAACAAGCAGTCCAGGGTTAATGGTGGGAGAACAACTTCTGGGTGCCCTAATATGATAAATAGTCAGGGATGAGGATTTGTCAGGGCAGCAGGAATACATCAAGGTTAAGGACTGTGGAGCAGCTTTTAAAACGAGCTACTCGAGCTCATTTCTGCTTCTCCTGCCCAGTCTGGGGTGCTTCATCTGTACTGCACAAAGAAGTCGGTGCAAACATGATCCAATCAGCTGGCCTTGATTCAGCTCATTTCAGGTGCCAGAAAACAGAGATAAATGGACATCCTCAGATGGACTGAATGCTTTCCACCTACCCAAACAATTCTACCTAAACCAGACCAGGTCCCTGCATGTCCCTCTGGAGTGAGGTATCCCTTCCACGGAATTCAGGAGGAGGTAAGGACAAACAGGCTCCAAACCTCAAACTGAAATTAAGGTTTTCAGATTTTGCTGGAGTTTTCCTTGCAAAGTGACTCATGGCAGAGAATAGAAGTTCTTAAATCATCGCTGTCTAAAAGGCATGGTATGGAAATGCATTTTGAGACTGAAAGCTCCAGCAAACATTTCCATCTCACAGAAATGGGTGATATTCTAGGCAGGGATTCATGGTGTTTGATAATGAGCTGTTCATGGAATCCTTGAATCATAGAGTCATGGAATCTGGAATCATAGAATTGTTTAGGTTAGAAAAGATCTTTAATGTCATTGAGTCCAACCATTAACTCCGCACTGCCAAGCCACCACTAAACCACAGCCCCATCTACATCTCTTTTAAATCCCTCCAGGAATGGTGACTCCACCATTTCCTTGGGCAGTTCCAGAGCTTTGTCTGGAAAATTCTGGTTTTTACCTAGATTAGCTACATCCAGTGCAACTTCCCTGGAAGAAATGTTCAACATGAAGTAAATCCAAGGTGGGCAGGAATGTCCATCCAAGTATAAGTTTGTTTCTGCAATCATACACTGCTGGTCCTCATTGGCCTGGCAAATTTTGGTGTGATGGAGCTAAATAGAATTGAAGCTCTGTAGCAAACTATGGAAGAGACACGAGTTAGAAACCAAAGTCAGCACAGAGACCTTTTCCCACACTGCTGGATTCACTGGGGACAAAATACCTCTGCAAGCCACATCATGCTAACAGGATAACCTCTTCTAGCACCACTTTTAGGAACCTTCCAGCGTGTTCTCTGGGATTGGATCTGGGGGTGTGTGGACATCTTGGAAGCTGGCACTTCTGGATATGTCAGAAACCTGGTTCAACCCAACTAATCCAACCCCTGTGCTTCAGTGCCATTTCAGTGCCACTGCTGTTACACCCACCACTGCTTTTTGAAAGATAAGGGTGAGTGAACCCTGACTGAAGCAGAACTCCTGAATTTAAATCACCTCTTACTCCTCCTGTCTCTCGGGCTGTGAGTTGATCTGCGCTCACTTTAAATCCCTAAATTACTTAAATCACTAAAGGATCCCAGTGCTCTCTCCAGGCTCTTTGGTGGGCTTGGAGGAGCTCTCTCCTCCTTTGGAGGATTCCTGCTTTACTGCACAGGGAAGCTGGGGTGGTGCTGAGCCATGCCAAGGGCTCCTGTCTGCTTTGTCCGTCACAAGGACCACCCTGATGCCGTGCTAACAAGGCCTCTCTTTTCCTGCCATACTGAATCTCCTTCAAAGCCATGCACAGAAAATGCCTCATTCCTACCCCACCTCCCTCTCTCCACCCCCTTGGTAACCATCAAAATGCTGTTTTGGTCACCAATCAGCAATTCTTGTTTTGGGTGAGAATAAACAGTCCAACAAGAGGCTTAAATGCTTAAGTGCTCCAAACCCCTCTGCTTTGCACAAGATGTTGGTGTGTCCTTTATTATTCCTGACTCCTTTTTCCCTCTCTTTGGTCCTCCCCCATCACTTTTCCACCCAGGCAGCTTGGTCCCTTTTGTACACAACATCCTTTCCCTTTCACAAATCCAGAAAGACCCAGTGGGAAGGCGGACGCAGGAAATGCTGCAAGCAAGGGAAATGCCTCCCTGCCCTGTGATACTGAGCTGCCAGGGAGGGGAAGTGTTTATTTTTTTGTTTTTTTAAAGTGTGTGTGGGGTGTTTTATGTTTCTTTCCTTTTCTTTTTAAAGCCCTCTTTTCCACATTTCCATTCTTGTTGGTTTGAAAACAACTGACAACAAAACCTGCAAACAGAGCTTTGTCTTCTCCCACTTCCCAATGTTTCCTTTACTTTCACAAGCATCACACACAAATGCTGGAAGAGGAAGGGGAAGGATTTCATCCTGTTTAGTCTCCTGCATTCACAGGATGCCCACTGAGCTCCATGCAGAGGTCACTTCAGCAGTCTTGCTGTGGCTGAAATCATAATCACAGAATGTCCTGGGTTGGAAGGAACCTGAAAGCTCTTCCAGTTCCAACCTCCTGCCACGGGCAGGGACAACTTCCACTATCCCAGGGTGCTCAAAACCTTGTCCAGCCTGGCCTGGAACACTTCCAGGGATGGGGCAGCGACCGTGCTAGGGCCTCTCCACCCTCAGAGGGAACAATTTGTTCTTAAACACACCATAAAACAGTTCAGATGTTGCCTCTGCAAGGCTTTGAGGCTTCCCAGATGAGCTCATTAGCAGTGCAGTTGCACTCTTGTGTTATCCCTGTGTGATCCATGCATTGATGCCTGGGATCAACTTTTCTAACACGGATTTCTCTTTAGGGAGGGTTGTGCCATAAACTCATTGTTGCTCTCCTTGGGACTGGTTTACAAAGATGGAGTCTGGGGTGAAGTCCAGCAAGAGAAAAGCCTTTTTTGTTATGGGGAAATCTGTAAAGAAAAAGGTTCAGGCAACACCTTCCTATGGATTTTCCTCAGGCCCAGCTGTATGAAGGACAAACCTTGGTCCAAAATCTTGACCAGCTTTGACTCCATAGGGGGTCTTAGCAGCACCCTGCCCTTCTGCAGAACTAAGATCCCAAGCCTACAGGCTGGCAGCTTTTCTCAGGCTGGTAAGAAATCAGAATCAAAGAATTTCTGTCCATCTCAGAACTGTGATTCAAATTAAAAAAAAATACAAAAAAAAAAAAAAAAAAACCAAAAAAAAAAAACAAAAAAACAAACCACCCAGTCTCCTCCTTCCAGCTGCTGGCCCTATCACAGCATTTCAGGCCTTATATCTCAGTTTTGATCTCTTTTTTTGGCTTTATTTTCCCCTTCCCCAGTTCTGCAATGTCCTGCACCTCTCTCCTGACTCTGTTCCCAGAAAATTGTGATAACCATTGCCTAGGTAACAGCATCCTGCCTGGTGTGTTTGACTGCCTGCACTGGATGTGGGGGCATGTGCTGTGCCTGCATTCCCAGTGGGATAAGAAGTGGAAAGTCGAGCACTCTGTGTGGGAGAGGAACTTCTTGTGCTGATTCTGACACCAGCAGAGTCAGGAAGGTCAGCTCCTTGCATCCCTCTGTAGGGTTTGGGAGCAGCTGCTGTGGTGGCCAAAAGGATTTCTTGACTTCTTGGTGAGAATGGAGAGACTTGGAGCACTTTATGTCACCGTGCTCATCCAGGCCATCCTTATAAAATGTTAGTTATGCATGGCTAAAGCTTGGATTATTCACAGGCCAGCTGGTGGGGAATCCGACTGACACTTCATTCCTACCCTGGGCTTCCTCGGGAACCAGCAGGAAAAAAAGTAAAATGCCACAAGATCCACCTATCCACAAAGACTAAGAGAAGGAGGACCAGTAATCCAGCAAATTATTCTTAAGAATATTTTTCTGCTGCATTAAGGGTTGATCCAGACCCAGAAAATGTCAAAAAGCCTGAGTGTCTCACCAACCTTGCTCAAAGCATTAATTTAGGGAAGTTTGGATTTATTTCCACTAATGTGTGGACTGGAAACCAGGTGAAAAACTGCAAGTAGAGGTCAGGCATAGCACAGAGGATGGAATAGAAACAGGACCTGTAGTGGTTTTAATTATCTTAGTTATAAAGTCAGTTCTTAATATATTCATGACATATTTTTTAAGGGTGCCTGAAGCACTAAGGGTTGAACCAACGAGCAGAGGAAGAAAAGTAGATGGGATGGTTCATAATTGAGAACTGGTGGCAGAAAAGACTGAAATTATGCTGAATGTGAGGAAATACAGAGGAATAAATTCAAATGTGTCATGTAATGTAAAAGAGTCTAAGATACAATTCATGTTGGAAGAGGTCTGTAAAAAATGTTGGACAGCAAAGTAGATGGCAATTATGTCCCACAACTCAGAACATGGGTCAGAGAAAAGAAGGCAAAGGCTCTCCTGCTTCCCTGCCACCTTTCCATGAACTTGCTGCTTGCATGTTTCTTTGGAAAAGTGTCAGTGGATTCACATTGCCAGACTCATCACATTTTTTGGAGAATGTCAAGGAATGATAGAATGGTTTGTGTTGAAAGGGACCTTCAAGATCATCCAGTTCCATCCCCTGCCATGGGCAGGGACACCTTCCACTGTCCCAGGCTGCTCCAAGCCCCATCCAACCTGGCCTTGGACACTTCCAGGGATCCAGGGGCAGCCACAGCTTCCCTGGGTAACCTGTGCCAGGGTCTCACCACCCTCACAGCCAAGAATTTCTTCCTTAATATTTAAAGTAAACCTACACTTTTTCAGTTTGAAGCCATTCCTCCTTTTCCTGTCACTCCACATCCATGTAAAAGGTCTTCATAGAAATTTTTGTAGGCTCCTTTCAGGTTCTGCAAGGCCACTGACGCTTTCTCTTTTCCAGGCTGAACAACCCAAATTCTCTCAGCCTTTCCTCCCAGCAGAGCTCCAGCCCTCTGATCTCCTTGGTGCCTCCTCTGGACTCATTCCAGTAGTTCCACATCCTTCCTGTGCTGGGATCCAGGGCTGGAGGCAGCTCTGCAGGTGGGATTTTACCTGAGCAGGGTAGAGGGGCAGAATTCCCTCCCTTGAACTCCTGGGAGGTCAATTCCCAGAATTTGTGAGGAAATGCAGAATGGATCCTCACAATCCTGCGCTGGACAGCAGAGCCAGGAGGTTGCTCTGCTGGATGAAAGGTGTGGGAAAAGCACCCAACCAGGCAGTGCAGATAAATCCATGATTCCCAAAACTACCCCATTTCCATCTGTGAGGTTGTTCCTTTCTGACCAGCTTGGAACCACACCAGCCAGGAAAATGCCTGACCTGTGTCTCCCTGAAGAAGAGTACAGCTCTGCTGATCAAATTTGGCTGTTGGCATGAAGGGAACTGTTCTGCTGCCAACAGGGTCTTCTCTCCACTAAAAAGAACTTTTCATAGATGAGAAAGGATTTACAATATCAGTGTGGGGGTATTGGCGTCTGGTAAAACTCTGGAGCTGGCACAGGAAAGCATGGGCAGCTCCCACCTCCTCCAGTTTGGGAAAATGAAAGGGGAGCCTGAAGAGGAAAGTCTTCAAACCATCATCCAGCAAACCAAAGACAACAAAAATTGTAGAAAATAGCCAGAAAAATAAGACCCAAGGGATAACCAGATGAGTTCTGGACACTAAACCACCCTTCCCAGCACAAAACCAACTCTTCTCCCTTTGCCATGTGGCTGCTTCATTGTCTCCCATTCCCTCTTTTTGAAGGGTTTCTCTCTGATTTTTTGCCAATGTTTTTAATTCCATTTTCTCCTCTGTGCAGAACTTCCCAGCCAAACCCAGTGTGTCAGAGGTGGAAGGAACAGTACCAGTCACCAGGAAACACCACTGAAATGATTTTCCAGTACAAGCTGAAATTGAATAACTCAGTCTAGTCTGCACATCAGCCCTAGGGAGTTACTCCCAGCTCAGTATTGATTGGATATGAAAGGAGCAACCCTTGGAAATGAAGATAGAGCTACCAACATTTCCCCAAACTTTTAAACTCCTTTGTGGTGTTCCCTTCCTTCTTTCCTCAGGGTTGTTTGGGTTTTTTCCTCTTTTTTTTTTTCCTTTTTGTTTCTTTTCCTTTTGCCAAGAGTGAACCAACTGCGAGCTTTCCCCAATCACACTTGTGCCAGTCAAGTCTGATTCAGAAGCAAGGCAGCAAACAAGGCCACAGGGTAGAAATCAAACACTGGAGTGCTCTGTGCAGGGAGAAAGGAAATGTTTCACCCATGTGTTTACAGTATTGGAAGGAGGAACAAAATTCCCTGGAATTAGTGGTTTCTTTCCTTTCTCTCTCATTGAGTTTTTGTTTGCATTGGATGGGAGTCCTGTGGTTTGCAGCCTGTACACTGTTAGATTTCTCCTTTGAGGGTTTAATGTCTTGAATAATAATGTTCTGGGGATTCTGGCTTGTAGGAGGACTGGAAGGGAGAGGAAGTTTATTAGGATGTACAGTTACCAATTATTATTCAGAATTCTTATTAATCTGAAAGCACTTGGGAGCTGCAAACACATACGGAACCTTCATTGTGAGGCTGGGCTCTGCATTCCAAGGGCCCTTGGCAGGGGCAAGAGGTGCTTTAACCAGTCAGGTGATGGAATCCAAAAGATCATCCTGGTTATCCACCCCATTTTCCTGCTAATTACTTCTTACCCACCACCCCTCTGCACCACTGATGTTCCTTTCCCTGGTCCCAAACTCAGAGGCGTTTTTCCTCATCCTTCCTTGCTGATTTCTTGATAACCCCATATCAAAGCTCTCCTTTTTCACTCAGGGCTGCATTCACACACCTTCAGAGCAGAGTCTGAATCCTTTGAGGATGCCATTAGTGGGGAGCTGAGCGCATTGGGCTCTGAGCAGCAGATAAAGTTTTAATGAAGATGTTACCTACTCATGAAGTAAAGTGGTGAAAAAACATAGGAGAACTCCCCCTTTTCCCATTAATTTTCTGGTGATTTGTCAATGCAAAGGGAGATACTCAGGTGTCTTTTTTTTCATGCAGGCGACTTGTAAAAGCAAGAGGAAGCAGCAAGGATCGAGGGATTACTATATGGAAATGGGCTGGAGTGGCTAGATATGGCATGAGAATTATTAAGGGGAAAAAAGGAAAGAGGAGCAGGATGGTGGAAAGAGAGAGCAGCACCCAAGATAGGAAGAGGAACTCACCCCATGGTCCTAAAACACTGGGGAAATTCCCAAATTGAGAAGGTAGCTGGCATTAAAATGAACACTGATATTATCCCTAGTGTGCTGGAATCACTTATGAATATTGGAAGGGAGTTTGAAGCTCCTGTAGAAACTCAGAATTTGTCTCCTGACTCCATATTCAGGGCAGGGGACTGCACTGACTCATCAGGGATGGTCATGGTCAGTCCCTGGTGAGGGCAAATTGCTCCTGTCCCAAGGCTGGGTCCAGCACCCAGGAAAACAGTTCTGTGGGCTCCTGCACAGACAAAAAAAGTGACATTTTGGTGAAGTGGGACAGGAGGTGAGATAGAACAATTGTCTTTCTCACTTTTGAACTTCCTCATGCCGCATTATCCCGTGACAAACGCGGATGGGGTGTTGAGGGGGACTGAGAAGCACCATGAAATCTTGCCCTGCTTCTGAATGAAGGAGAGAGGGTGACACCTGAAAGGCACATGTGCATCTCTGGGGTAGAACTGGGAGGGGAGGGAGCAGAGACCCTCCCTCTGCACGTCTGTGGTGTGAGCATCTTCCTCCGTGCCCTGCTCCTGCCTCTCCCACCCCTGCCGAGGTGCCTTTGAGCTGCTGCTGTGGCAGGTGAGTCAGTGTGACAGCTCAGGCACGGGGCAGCCCCCTCAGCTGCCGAAATGCCAGCCAATCTCCCAGCAGGCTCAGAGCCCACTATTATAAATGCATTCTTTTCCTCCCTCCCCTCTGCTTCAGCTGGCGTGGTGAGTCAGTAATCAAGGTTCCTTTGTCATTTCGTGGGGTGTGGGGGAGCTGCTGGTGCTGCTGGTGGGCACAAGGTGTGCGGGGCAGGTTCAGCTGCATCCTCACACAGATGCCCCTTCTGCCCCTTCCCAGGCTGAGAAAGCCCCATCAGCTGCAGGAAAGGGCAGCAAAAGGGATAAAATGGGAGCAGAAAGGAGTGGGAGACAGCCCCACTCTGAATTTCAGCATTCTGCGTTCTGATTCACAGCGGTCTTA
The DNA here is from genome assembly GCA_035048155.1 of Cinnycerthia olivascens. NCBI lineage: Eukaryota > Metazoa > Chordata > Aves > Passeriformes > Certhiidae > Cinnycerthia > Cinnycerthia olivascens. The sequence goes on from JAWWMU010000106.1 coordinate 148,979,469, forward strand.
AATAGAGACCGAGATCCTTCTCCGTTCATGACAGTTGTTCAACGAATTCCAGGCGGGGTTTTAAAAGGGAATTTAAAAACCCCAGCAGCTCTAATACCAAAGTTCTGTCAGAACTTGGAGGAGCTGGTGGGCAACGAGCACAACGTCAGCCCCTTTGTTTGGCATCTCTCTGCTGGTGTGGGCTGCCCGCTGTGGAAAACAGGACAGCAGCAGGGAAAGTTGTGAGGGAAGGAGGGGAGGGAAGAGGAGGACAAGGCAGGGGGTGCAAGGGGGGCTGAATTTCCACGTCTGGCTCAGGAAAGAGAATCCTGATGAGAGGGGAGAGAGAGAGGGGGATGCTGCCAAGGGGAAGGGAACAGCCTAAAGTGAGGTGGGGGCAGATAATCAGTCAATTCCCACTGTGTAATCCCTCAGACATCTGTGCAGGAGCCTTTCCCTGGGATGGCACAACTGCAGCGATGGATTGAGGCAAAGGGCAGTGCAGCCCTGAGCGGCCAAAGCAGATGTCAAGGCGAGGGCAAGAGCTGAGTAAGTGCACTGAAAATACATCCCTGGGCCACCCCAAGCTGGGCAGGGCTCAGAGACCTTCTGAACAAGAGCTGGGGTGATGGTACCAGGCAGCACCAGGTGGATTTTTCCCCTGTGAGTTTATCCAAATATTTCTTAAACCCCAGCAAACACCAGCAGTACCATCCAGCAAAGCGCTTCCACAACTTAGCATGAAATGGCCTCTCCTGCTGTTTCGTGGTGTTAGAACGGAGTTTAAATTATTATTACCTTATTCGGTATCTTTTAGCCCCTCATGTTTCCCCTCAGTCATCAGTCACTTTTCCAAGCCATCCCTTAACACACTCACACTGCTGGACACCTCACTGAAACTGAAGCATCAGTGATGTTTGTTGTGGCCCTGAGGTTTTTTTGTGGTGCCCATGGGCTGGGAAAGCTGGCAGAGACCTTCCTTGGGTGCACAAGGACAATCTCTCCACAGGAATCAGCATGGGAAAACTGCAGAGAGGGAGTTGAGTAGATGGGATGAAGTCAGAGAAGGTATGAAATGAAACACCACCAGCCCCAAGATCACATTAATGCTCCTTCGGTACCAGCTCCATCTTCAGGCATTAATTCCCACAATTTTCCCAGTGTGTGTGCATATGGCTTTGTGTAAAAATCCATGATTTTAGGGAAAAGGGGACCAATCCTTGCCCAGGGCTTTCAGGAAGCTGCCAGTTTGTGACTTTACATTTGGCTGAAGTTGCTGCCAGCCGAGCCAAAGGCAGTGTTCTCTCCATGGATGTGAGCACAGATGGGGATGTGAGCACCTTTCCCTCTGCCTCTTCTGTAGGAGAATTTGTGGTTTTCTGCTGGATCAGAGAGTGGAGCAGTCATTGTGTGTGACGACACTTGCCAGAGCTGACACGTGGGAGGCTGTGTGAACACATCACCAGGGATGCCAGAGGAAGTGGGACTGTCCCTTTGGTGGCAACAGGAATCAGTCTTCAATTTTCTTAATCTGGCAGCAGCTGCACCTTTCAAAGTGGTAGAGGATGATATTGCAAATCCAAGCCTGTTTGATCAGTGAAATCCCCTGGATTTGTCTCTCTTGATTGACCCAGAGTATGATCAAAGCTTTCCTTTCAGTTGTGAGCGTTCAAAATACCTTTCTGATTGTACCTTTCAGATGTGGTCTCCTCATTATCCAATGAAAGATGACATGCAACAGCCACTTCTTTGCATGAGACTCTCCTCCAGCTTCCTGTGTTTGTCAAGAGTTACCTGAAAATAGCCCAAGAATTCAGCAGCTGTTGGGGAGAGGAATGAGATGAAACAATCTCAGTTTTACCAGCCTCAGATGGATTTCCTGGGAAGCTGAGTCTGAAAACGTTGATTAAGTGTTCAAGGCCGGGTTGGATGGGGCCTTGGTCTAGTGGAAGCTGTTCCTGTTCATGGCAGGGCTGGAACTGGATGGTTTTTAAGGTCCTTTTAACCCAAACCATTCTCTGATTTCATGATGTTGATAACAAGAAGAAAATATGGAAGTGGACCTGCTATACCAGAGCAGTGACCACAGGAGCAGCTCAGAAGGAAGAAGGGGACAATAAAATGGTGCTGCTTTTGCTAGAAGCTAAGAGGTCTTTGACTCTATTCCAGGAGGAAAATTGCACTTCAATATTTCCCAGCACTGAAAAGAGTATTTTTTATTACGGTGTATTTTCAGTTAATTGCATATTGGCTCACTTTTTATTCCAGAGGAAAAAAACTTAAGACACAATTGATAGTCTGCTTGCTTTACTAACTTCTGTAACTGCTAAATTGCCCAGAGCAAGAGGAAGGTGCTGATGAAACATTCTCTTTGAATATACCTGGAGAACAGGTGGGGTTTTTTCATACTCTATAAAATAATTCTAACATACAGCTCACCTAACCTCACTTGTTGATGACAACAGACTGCTTGAATTATTCTGAATACATCCCTGGGGCACCCGGGGGTTGCCAGTGACACCATGACAAAGGCAGAACCAGAATCTGAGTGGCACAGCTCAGGGGTGGACCTGCATTGATTTCTTTACAGTTTGTTCCCTCAATTAATTGTCTCTTTTCAGACCTATTGTGTGCATTTTTCCTCTGCTCTTTCATCTCAGATGCACCCACCTGAATTGCTTTCTTTCTTATTTTGCTTCAAGTTTCTAAGTGTTACTAAAATGTGGCCATAAATGTGCTATGGAATTGTTTTTTTTTTTGTTGGATGTAGGATTGGGGGAATGCACCATGCACCAAAGCTTCCCCAAGGGTCACAGGCAGGTTTTCAGGCCAACCCTTCCAGGGCACAAAAACTGTTAAACTTCCACGATGTTTGTTGCCGCTTTCCTAATTTATATTATTGAACAAAATGTGATTAATTGCATTATGCTTTGTGCCACTTGAAAATACTTAGTCAGAGATAATTCTTTCCCGAGTGAGCTGCCATCTGAGGAGATGAGATGAACACACACAGAGGCAAGGGTGGGGAGCTTATTATCCTTTTAGTGATGAGGATTTGAGGGATTTTTTTTTGGTAGAAAAGCTCAGCATCTTTCAGGGGTGACTCAGCCCAGCTTAAATCTGAATCATTTCTCACGTCCATGTCTCTCTATGGAACACAGAAGAAAGGACGATGTGGTTCCTCACATGGATATCCCCAGATAGATCTTTAAAGGTTTTATCTTTAATATTTGTGTGCAACTCAGGTGAAAACAGGTCTGAAGTTTTCTCTGGGCATCTTCACGTGTCTTTGGGCACTTGAACACCATCAAATCTCTCTCCTGAGCCACCAACCCACTCCTGAGAGGAGCAGGGAGACGCCTCAAAACCTGGTAACAAGAGAATGAGGGTTGGAAGCCAATGTGCAATTCTGATTTTGTGCATTTACCCCACTGAACAGTTAAAAATGTTAAACATTATTCCTTTTATTTTTTACCTCCTCTGGCTGGAATCATCATTTGTGTGCATTCAACCACATAACACCCTTAACAAAGCAGCTGAGCTTTTTATAGAGATCAATAAAACTTAAAAGGTGGAACAACTCTGAATTTCTCAAGCCCTTCATAAAAGGTTTGCCCAGGGCTGGAGTTGCTGACCCCTTTGGGGTGGTGCTTTGGAGAATAAAAACCCAGGCAAAGATAAAGGCAAGTGAGTATGGGACAGAAAAGGGGATTGTGGAACCTCTAATGCAAGAAAATGCTACAAATGTTCAAGTCACTGGAAAGGTCAGAGCTACAAGCTGCATAAACACAGGGGTAAGTCAGGCTGGTAATGAGCAAGGGCATACATTGATGTATTTTTGCCTAGGGAAGGGAACGAAAGGACTGAGAGAATTCTTGGCAAAGCAGCTGAGGGGCAGATCCAGAGTGGTATAATAAAGCGTGGGCATGTGGTGATAGTGAGGCTTCATTTCCTGATGTACAGGGAGGGATCCACTTCCTCCAGTCACTGATTTAGTGAGGAGGGAAAAGTTCCTGGGAGCCTTGATGTGTTCAGCAATTGTGGCTTCCAACCAGAGAATCCCAGAATGGTTTTTGTTGGATAGCACCTTCAAGATCCTCCTGTTCCACCTCTCTGCACGGGCAGGGACAACTTCACCAGACCAGTTTGCTCCAAGCCCCATCCAACCTCTGCCCCCAGCCTCGTGTCCCTGTGCCAGTCCAATGAGGACCGTGGCTGCCCCTTTGCTCACCAGCTTTCTGCTGAGCTATTTCTGATACCTTAAGTTTTAGTTTTTATATTTTTTAGATTCTGTGCTGTTTTAGTGGGTAGTTTTAGGTTTCACATTAAGTGCTACTGAGTTCTCTTCACAGGGTAGAATAGACAAAACAATTCCTTCTCTAGCTCGATACCAAGGAAACTTTCAGGCCCAAGAATGAAAAAAATGGTGAAGTGAGAAGGAAAAACCAGGAGGATGGAGCTTCATAACCTGAAGCTGTGGTTGTCAATTGATTCTAATATGCTGATGGACCAGAACTTATAAAAGTGTGAGACCTCATGATTGGAAATCTATTTTGTGACAATTCTGGGGCATCTTAGGTGTGGTCCCGCTGGACTGTTGGTGGCCCAGGTGAATCCATTGAGGCCTTTTAATAAACCTTTACTTTTTCCTCTTGCTCTGCCTTTGTTCCAGGTCAGCCTCCAGAAGGTATCATTTCCAGGTGCATTTTGGGAGCCTTTCCCCTTTTATTCATTTCCCTCAGTGGCAGATGCATGGTCAGATAACTCCTGTTCCTACTTCCATGGAGTAGCTCTGAAACTCCACATCTGCCTGTGGCCAGAAGGTGCTGTGTGAAAATTAGAGCCGTGATTAGCTAAATGACATTTGATATCATAACAGTGAAATCAGATTTGAGTCAGGCCCCATAAGCCTGCCCAGAAAATCACATTGACCTTGGCACAAAAGTCACATCCATCCATCCTCACCATATTTTTGTGCAGAGGAACTCGAGACTGCACGCCCAGAGCTCCTGGTGCCGAGGAGAAACACAGGTCCTACCCTCCAGACACCCAGACCATGAGTCCTCCCACATCATTAAAGGGATGGTAGTGAACATAATAGACTTTCCAGAGGGGCAGATGCAAAAATGTGGCAGCCAGAGCAGGCATCTTGATGTTGTGCAGGAAAGCAAGCTGGATTAGACGAGTCCAACTCATCACTGAGTTCCAGTTCTCAGCAGAACAGGCACCGTTTCTCGTCAGATTAAAAATTCATGTGTGGAAGGAAGGGAAACAAGAATGAGCTTCAGAAGCTCCAGCAGAGGTAAGATGAATCTCAGGCACTGGTTCAGGTTCTTATTTTTTGCCTGAAATCTTTTTGCTTCAGCAGTGCAGAGCAGTGCTCTTTGGAATGGAGCTCAGCCTGCTCAAGGCATGGCTTGAGAGGGAAATTCAGATCACATTTTTCTGTGAATTTTAGGCCTGGGTCAGAATTGCAAATGTCAGATCTGGAGTTCAATTCTTCTCAAATCTTAGAGTGCCCAAATTTGAGATTCTTGCTTTCATTTTACTCTTTTAGAGTAAACATGTAAGGCTGGAACTTCTGCTCCCTTCTAAATTGATGTATATTTGGAAATCTTCTATTTTTTAGGGTTTTTGCAAAAACAATTTTGTCCTACCAAGAAGTTTGAATATCTTTTACACAATTTACAATTTCCAAGCATTTTGAAGCTTCACTTTTATTTTTTTTGTATTATTTTTTCTGCATGTTGGTAAAAGTAATATTTTCAATAGTTCATATGAAAGTGATAAACATGGTAGATTTTGAAAGGATGTGATACAAATCTACATTTTCGTAATCCCCTAAGAAGGTTCTCTGCCTGGAACACTTCTGAGACCACTTTTCATCATTTATTGCTCTTTCATCCTCCCGTCCAAACAGTCAACTGAGTAAGATAGGTCAAAAAAGTTCATCCTCCAAAGAGCTGATGACCAGGACATGTTCTTATTTTAATTCTGGAAGGATTTTTTTGTTGTTGTTTGATTGTTTTTAACTTGACCTAGATAACACATCATCTTCTTAGCTACCAAATGTCACAGTTACCTGGACACTCACAGGGAAATATAATTACATATTCATACGCCAGATGTAGCCTGTCCACAGAGACTTGAACCAGCATTTGGTCTAATAAAGGAGCAGCTGGATTGAAGGGAGATGTACCATGGAACAGAAGAAATACATAAATTATGAAGCGTTTTCATCAGCTGAAGTCCTGCTGACATCCCACATTCACATTTCACTTGGAACCTGGAAGCTGGTTCTTCTCCTCCAACTTCACTGAAGGCAATATCTGATTTCTCTCCCAGCTCTGTCATTCCTTTCTTGCTTACCTGTAGCCAGTCTCTCAGAGGTGCTTTTAGAGAATAACACTTCATCCTGACTCACAGCCCCCAAAGTTACAAGGCAAAGGGGGGAAAAAAATTAATCTTTAATATTACTCTTCAACTTCTTTCCTCTGACATTCATTCTTTGCAATTGTACTTCAAAATACTTCTGTTAGTTCTGATTACCATCTTCAGGACTATCCTGAAGCTCTCCAGACTCTGATCTGTGTTCAGAATTCCAGATGAAATGCTCTTTGCAGCGTTTCTTGGGCAGTCACTTACCCAGGGATGGTTCAGATCATTGTTTGCTTACTCTGTGTGCTACAGGTACCAAAATAAAGTGCCCAGCATCTTCCCCCAGATCCTACTGACAGTGCAAATTCCTGCAGTGTCCCTCAGGACAATCTGTGCTCTCCCAAAATCTCTAAAGCCTTCTCCTGAATATTTTGTTGGGAAAAAAGGCCGAAGGTGAGCAGGCTGCCTTTTGTACAAACAAGAGGGATGCTTGTGTCCCTCTGGCCGAGGCAGAATTCCAAATACGAGTGGCTTTGAGTTGTCCTGGTGTGCTGTGCCCATGAGCAGGGGGGAATGGGTTGAGCTGTGTCTGTCTCTGTGGTTTTTATGGTCCCATCATTATTGGACATGAGTAACCCCCCCATAAATCAATAGCAAAAATTTGATCCTCATGGCCCAGACATGCTCTACATGATTGGAGACACTCACCTGAAACAATTCCATGATGATCCCAGGAAATCCTGCAGGCAATGGAGCAACACAAGTCCAACATCCCTAAAAGATATTTTTTCTTGAGTGTATTGGAACTTCTGGATTACTAAAGCAGAAGGCCAGGTTCCTTGTTTCCTTGTTTCCTTGTTTCCTTGTTTCCTTGTTTCCTTTTTAGTTGAGTGTTTGGGTTTGGTTTTTTTTGAGGGAGGGGATTTGTTGGTTTATTTTATTTTTTTTTTTGCTTGTTTGTTTGCTTGAGTGTTTTTTTGTTTTGGTTTGGTTTTTGGGGGGGTGGTTGGTTTTCAGGTTTTTAGTTTGGTTTTTTTTGGTTTTGGTGGGTTTTTTAGGCTTCTGTAGTATGCAGCAGAAAAAAAAAAAAGATTTGAATATTGACTTTATCTTCACTACAAAAATTCCAACATTTCTTGGATTAATTGTCATTTAGCACAATTTCTTGTAAACCATGATGTGTCCTTTCCCTCAAAAAGAAAAAAAAATCTATCAGAGTTGTTAATGCTGTTTTACATAGCCCCAAGGATCAGCTGGGAAGGATTGTCACGGACTCAAGTGCCAACGACTGGATCATCTGCTGTTCTGAAGGAAAAGTGGGTTGATTTTTTTAAGGAAGAACAACCCTCTAGGGTGCCAGACATTGAATTGATCTGTTCTGGTCTGGGAAATTATCTGTTTTCCCTCCTGATGATGAAACCCTCACAGCAGCTCTTCCATTTCAGTTAATTCTGAGATAAAATGCTGACTCTCTGAATGGGTAAGTTTGACCCTCCAGTGGCCAGGATAGCAAAGGTGGAAGTTTTCCAGTTTTTTAGCCCATGGGAACAGGTTTGAGCCCCATGTGTGTCTCCACAGGAGTGTGTGCACAAGTCTCTTCTTCAGATTCATATCCAGAAAAAAAAATGTTGTTCATCTGAGGAAGAAAAGACCGAATTCTGTACAAATATCAAGGTCCAGCTTGAGTAATAAAAGGACATTTCTAGTCTTTACTACCAATGTGTTGATATCTGCCTCTCTTCACTGAGATCAAGTCCTGAAGACTAGACACCTAAATTATGAGTGGACACATTTTTAGGTAGGGATAAAATATCTTTTAGCTTCTCCCAGAATCACTTTTCACTATTTCTACTGGAAGTTTCTGATCTACATGGAAGGACTTAACTCCCCTTAGTGTCTCTTCAAGTTTTTAAATTACTTTTGCATTGCAGTTTTACCATTCACTCAGTCTTCAGTGAATGACTTTAAACCCTTTGAACTAAATAAATTAAACTTGAGTTGCTGTTTTGACTGAAAAAGGAGTGGTTACTGATGGCAAAAATTGAGTTCAGCCTGTGGAAAATTTAGCAGTGGTTCCTCTCACATAAGCACCTCTGCAAGGCTTTAGGAAGTGTTTCAATTTAATCTCGACACCCTCTGGGGTTTTGCACCTGTCAGAAAGGTGTGAGGTTATGAAAGCAGGAAAAGATCCAGCACAGAAAGCTCATTTGTGCTTGCCCTTCCCAGCAGCATCTCTGAGAGGGAGTGGGCCAAGCAGGGAAAACTTGTATTTTGTACAGGAATTAAATGGGTCATCAACCTGTAAATATGAATATTAATCAGAAAATTTCAAAAGTGAGTGTTTGGGGACATCAGGGAACATGAAGGCACTCCATTTTCCAAGTGGAGTAAATATGGTTCACCTTTAAAAATACACTTTGATGAAGCATTAATTGATTCTCGAATTACAACTCCTCTTTTCCAGCCTGGACACAGGATTAGCTCAGAGATGACTGCAGACAGAAAATTCTCCCATGAATGTTTGTGAACAGAAAGCTCCTGATGGGCTGGTCTCTGTGTCATCAACATCAACCATCTGAAATAGTTCACCCACCTTCAGTTCCCTGGTCTGGCACCATTCCCACTGACTGGAAAAGGAACCCACATAACCCACATGTCTTACAAGAGAAAAAAGGAAGATCCAGGGAAATCTTGTCAGTCTCACTGCTTTTTCTGGCAAGATCATGGAGCAAATCATCCTGGAAACTGCGGTTTAAAAAACAAGGAGGTGATTGATGACAACAAAAGTGGCTTCACATGTCCTTAAGATGAAGGGGGGAAGGTTTAGGTTAGATTGTAGGAAAAAATTGTTTGCTCATAGACGATGGGGAGGTCCTGGCTCAGGTTGGCAAGAGAAGCTGTGGCTGCTCCATCCATGGAAGTGTCCAAAGCCACGTTGGACGGGGCTCAGAGCAACCTGGGACAGTGGAAGTTGTCACTCTCCATGGCAGGGGAGTTGTAACTAGATGGTCTTGAAGGTCCCTTCCCAAATAATTCTGTGATTTGTACTTAAACCACTTGGCACTACATTATTTTTTGACAAAATATTAAAAAAAACCAAAAAAAACACAAAAAAAGAAAAAAACCCCAAACAAATAAACAAAAAAACCCCCAAACCACCAATTATCAGAATGCACACAGAGCAGGATAATAGCAAATAGCTTCATTGTTTAGTCTGAATAAGAATCAGGTCACATCCCCACCATCTCCCATGAGCTCAGAACATGCCCACAGATAAAAAGAGAAGGCTGGTGGCAATTGATGGCAACCTCAAGCAACGCAACTGAATTTCCTGGAGGTGGAGGAGCTGCATCTTTTCCTAGATTTTATTGCCTGGCTGCTGCCCCTCACTGTTCCCCTGGTGCTGGTGCCCCCATGGAGGATTTCCAAGCTGTCTTTTCAGCCCAAGCAGGAGAATCAAACAAGGTTTAGTACAGAGGTGATTGTCATGGAGCTCATGGGACATGTCCAGCTGTCCTTTCTCATAGCACTGATATTACTGCACATTTTACAATTTTCACCCTGACATAAGGAGGGAAGGATTCATTCCTGATGGAACCTCTCTCTCAGCAGATTACTCAGAAGCCTTCTCCTAGATTGACTACTGCCCTGCTGAAAAAAGTGTTTTTCATATCTAATGATTATTCTATTACAGCTTGAGTTTTTTTTCTCTTTTAGACCTCCTGGGAGGTTCCTGCTGCTCTCAGCCATTTCTGGTGGGAATATTGCCTTCCAAGGAGCCTTGTCAGTGCTGGGGATGGACAGGAATGGAGAGAGACTGCAGGTGGGATTAGAAAAACATCTCAGCAGAGATGTACTCTGTGTAGGATGTAGGACTTCACTGAGTTCTGGAACATAAGGAGGAAAAAATATCCTCTTTCCTTTAGCCCAGAGATTCCCAAGCTGTGGGAGTTACGGCACACCTACCTCTGAGAACCTTCCCCAAGCAGCTGTCTGCAGAAATTAGTGCCTGCAGAAACCTGCCAGGAGGGATATCTTGAGCATGGTGGCACCAGATTGCCTCGTGACTTCCCTGCACTATGTCATTGGTTTATATCCATCTGTTGTTTCTTGTCCCGTCTTTCATCTAAAGGAAAGGACTTCACAACATGTCCAAGGATTAGACCTTCGTGCAGGGAAGAGATTAAAGCAGAGTGTGATGAGAGGCAAAATCAGAAGTTGAAAAAGTTTTCAGTCTGAAATGTTATCAGAAAAGGAACCAGGTTTATTCATCCTGTCCCCCATTGTTGCCACCAGGGCTTTGTCTCTTTCTCCATCAGCTGTTGGATCACGCCGGTGACTTTCTCTGATTTTCCCTAATTTTGCTAAAATATCGAATAATAAACTCTACCTTTAAAGCTTGTGTTTCTTGAGCTACCTGCTCAACGCTCCATGTTCTGTCCTCTCCTGTGGAATGTGTTAATGATTGAGCAGCAGAGTGGGAAATTCCTGTGCCAGGGTTTTCCTCATGTGTTCAGTCACTCGTGTTCCTAATGCAGCGAAGCATTCCTGTCTTTGGGAACACAAGCATTTGTGCATAGGTGAAGATTGACTGGTGATATTAATAATGTCAAATTATACTCATCTCTTCTGTAATACTCTCAGGTTATTTTACAGATAATAAGGATGAGACAGACAGGTGCAATGAGTCTTAGGATGTTTTAATTTCATCCGATTCTTTGCTTCTACCTTATTTTATTGTTTCCAGAAGGAGCTACTTGGGAAATGTAGACTTATGACACTAAATTAACCTTGGTGGCAATTCCACAGAGACTTCAGAAAATTGTTTTGACATATTGAGAAGGAAAAAAAGGTGACCTCCACACTTGGATCTCCTGAGAAATTAAAAAAAATAATCTGGTTATCATTTCAAGGCAATCAGCCCTCTGTGGTGTTGCCCTACATTTTTTTTTTTCTTGTTCAATCCCAGTCTTTGATCAACCACAATCCTGGATAATTTCCAGCTCAGGGATGACTGTGGATGGTGTTGGATCAGAGACCGCAAAGCCCTCGTGGGACTTTGGACTATGGACTGTATGGACAGGTCAGGGTCATGACCATATAATCCATTAATCAGCTCCTGCTTTTGGTTCTTCTCTAGAGGAGTCTGACACCTGAATTCCTGTTTGGCAGTCATAAGAGAAAAAACAAGAACTTATAAGGTCATAGAAACTTGACTTCTGCTCCCCTAAAAGAGCAAGTATAACAATAGGAATGTATAAGGAAAAAAAAAAAATCTTTCTCTTGCTGTCTCTACCAGAAATATGAAAAAGTAGGAAATTTATAGCTTTTAAAGCTGTCCTGGGAAGAACCTTCTGTATTAGAGTCACAGAATATTTTGGGTTGGAAGGGATCCAAAAGCTCATCTAGTACCAAACCCCTGCCATGGGCAGGGACACCTTCCACCATCCCAGGTTGCTCCAAGTCCTGTCCAGCCTGGCCTTGGACACTCCAAGGGATGAGAAAACCACAACATCTCTTATTGGGGTTCTGTGCCAAGGCCTCCCCACCCTCACAATAAATAAATTTTTCCTAATATCCCACGTTCCAGCTGTGTAGAGCTGGTGGAAGTACACGTTGTATCCAACGTGGATCTGTGGGAAAACACTTTGCTGCTAGAAATGGCAAGGAATTGATGCTCGGACTCAACAGCCTCTGCTTCTCATATCAGGTAAAAGACAGTGGCTTTGAAATTCTTTCCATTTGAAACATGAAACACACAGGGAATAGGGGTCAGGATTTCGTATTTAAAAGATCTTGGCAGTTCTTGAATGAGCAAAACCAGTTTTTTTTTTCTTTAAGTGTAGTGAAAGGAAATGGGAGCTAAACGATAACCTGATTTTCTGTGTTCCTACTTATCCCCTGAAGCCTTGGTTTTCAAAGGCACTCAGGTCCAGGAATAGCATCGTGCAGGGGGAAGTAAGGCACTGGGACATTGTAGTGAGAGCACTGGCTGTTCCTACAGGAAATGTTGATTTTGCTGCAGAAATCAGAAGTGAACAAAGACAAGAAATTCATCAGAGAAGGATGCAAGTAATCTCCATCTTTCTTTCCTCTAACTCAATAAAAAAGCTGAGAAAAAAATAAATCTAATGAGTTAAATATGAAATGTGAATTGCCCCCTCCTACTCCGCCCCGGAATTTCCAGAGTACATAGCTGTGGAGGTTTTACTTTTGCTACCTGTCCAGCTAATTAATACCTGCCAGTTTACTTTTCCCACTCTTGCTATTATTGGACTGCTATTTTATCGGAAAAAAATACAAAAGAGAGAGAGAAAAGAGAAAGAGAGAGAGGAGGCTAAAAGAAAAGAAAAACTTGGATTTCATCTCCTCTGATGAAAAGAATATATGTCTGATGTTAATTCACATATCGAATCTCTTTCAAACTTCCCCACATTTTTTTCTCCTCTTTTAAAGATTTTTATGCTTTTTAGGCCATGCAATGCACAATGAGGATTCCATTCATTTTCTCCATAGCAACATGTTTATATTGGTTTCTTTTCCTTCCTTTTCTTCCTAGGTGCTCTTGTCACTGGAGGAAGCCTGTCAGTGACCAGATTGATGAAGTGCCTTTGTGGGCACTATTAAATCCAGGGATGCAGCTATTAACTAAAGTTTACAATAAATTGCAGATGCAAACAGGTCCTTGGGACACAATGACAAAGCAAATTCCTAAAAAAAATTAGTGACAAAGGGAGTTTCCCGAGTTCTTTTTTCAAAGTCAAGATGTGCTCAGTCTTGCTAGGCTGAGCTGGAGCCAGATGCTTTTCCTCGTAGGCATCCTGACAGATTACAAGGAAACGTCACTGCAAGGCACTGGAGCTCATCAACATATTGCTGACAGCAGAGCCTGGGTCCCACTCCATCTTCCCAGCTGATCATCTGTAAACAAGCAATAATAATCCAGGGTTCAGTTCACAGTCTTGATTTATAGGCATGAACTAAAAATTCATCACTGGTGGAGTTTATATATTTCTGCTAAAGGAGGAGTAGCCAAAGCCGTGAAAGAACAATTAATATTGATGTATCTGGATGTGCTGACAGAAATAAACCCCAGCATCCAGCCAAGCCATATGTGACCCCAGAGTAAATCACAGGAACATGCAAACAAGAATCTCAGATGAGAAGGCCATGCACTGCTGGTGTGCCAGCCCATGTCAAGCTGGTGAGCTTGGTGGCAGGCCTGACAGGTCCACAGATGCAAGATAATCCAGGCCATCCAAGTGCTGTGCACAGAAGGGAATCTCTGACACCAGCCCTCTTCCCTCTTCCAGTCAGATGAGTCTTCAACTCATCTTCATCTCCCTGTTGTGATGGTGGACACATAGGAATGACACCTAAAGTTTTAAGGACTTTGTAGGTGAAGTCAGAGCTGTGGATCCTCTTCAGAAGCCAGGTTGGAACCGAGATAGGTCCAGGTTCATGCTTCAGTTTAATTTCTGTGCTTATAACTTGGCTTTCAAAAGTCCAGGAGATCTGTGGCAGTGCAGTGGTTTTGGTTTGCCAATTTGAAATTTCTCAATGAAGAGCAAAGCAGGCTTAAACTTAAAAGTAATAGAATTTTATTAACTAACACTAAAAGGAGAAAAGAAAAAAAAACAAATAAAAACACGAATCAGAATGAAATCTTTAGAATACTTTTCTTCTCTTTCTACATTTTCTTATTTTTTAACTGACAGTCATGTGCCAGTATTACAAAATTGTCCAATCAAGTCAAACTAAGACAGGCAGATAGACCGTTCTAGAGCTTTCCCAAAATTTCTTCTACAGCTGTGGGATGCAGTTCTAATTGTCAAGGGAATTATTGCCTTTGTAGCAGGAATGTCTTGCAGCTAAAACAAAACAAGGCTTTCAGCACATCTGGTTGCCAATTGGTAACAACGTGGCCAGGCAGGGAAGATTGACTTGTTCTCAGACATTCAGGATGGTATTCACCTGATTTATCTTCAGGAATGGGATTTATCCTAATATTTGTGCCTTTCCAGTGAGGAAGTGCCTACTGAACAATTCAACCCAGGCTCTCTCTTCTCACAGGAGAGTGAGTCAGTGGCACTGAAGATGTTCAGGACAAGATTTGGTTTATCCCGAAGAAGATGCTTCTCTGAGGTTTGATGAATCACATCCCTGCTCTCACTGAATGTGTTGACTTATTCTCCATTACTACAGTGGGCAGTGGATGGAAATACTAAATATGGATGATTTAAATTGGAAGGGTGGATCCCAGACAAGTCAAATAGTGGAAATACATGTAAACAACTCCATATCTTTAGCTCAGAGTGTGATCAAACCCATCCCATGATAAATGTGCAAATATGGTGATCAACCACCTAATAGAAGTCTCTGTCTTGTTTAGGATGTACATGGCCTCAGTTTTAGACAACCAGACCAACTGGATCATGAAAGATCTATCCTCCTCCCTGGAAAATTATCCCTTAACACTGGCAGCTCTAAATCCTCCATGTCTAGTCTGGGAATATTATTTTTTTTCCAAAAATTCCTCAATAGGAAAAGGATCCAGCTAGGTTTTTCCAGTATTAAAATTCAAACAGATTATGGTAGGACACATACTTTGGACTCCATAGACATTTTTAAGCACAGAGACTTTGCAAAGATGAAGGACAGCATCCAGAGACCACTGGCCCATGGCTCTAGGCATGGTACCAAAGACATGCCATCATGATGGAATTGTCCTTTCCTTTATTTTCCATAAACTGCTTCAGAGAAAACATTGCTGTTTGCAATCATTCATACCTTTTGCTGTCTGGGACAAAAAAATGAAAGGAAAAAAAAAAACCCCAAACTCCTCCATTCTTGTTATTAGAGGGTTTTTTTAAATGTTCCTATTCCCACAGCAAGAGCTGAAACCCAAACTCATTGACTTCCTGTTGGCCTGAAAACTCCTCGTGGTTATTACCACTTTGCACCAGATTCCCGCCACTGACCTTGATGGGAAAACTCCTTAACCCACTTACTGAATCCCCCAAGTCATCCTGAAGCCAGAGAGGAACAGTTAATAAAGTGCTTGCCAGGTTTCACAGTGTTCTTAGCTGACCTGTATTTTGACTTGTTCCAGGATTTGCCACGTAAGAAAAAGCCAGGAGTAACACTCCCAGTGCTGAGCACACCGAGATGGCTCTGGGGAATGAGACTGAACTGTGGCCCTGCCTCTGATCTACACCTGTAAAAATTCAGAGTTTACAGGGTGAGGGGGGAAAGAAAGGGTAAAGACAGAGAAAAGAAGGAAGGTGGGATGGGGAGGGAGGATTCAGCCTTTTCGGCAATAAATGCACTGCATTTCTGAGTTCTTACTTTGAGACTGGGCTGAGTTATGCTCAGTTATGTTGCCTTGCCACATGTAGCACAGGGGACACTGAACTTATTCACTTTAGGGAACAAGAATCACAGAATTACAGAATTACAGAATGGTTGAAGTTGGAAGTGACCTGTGAACATCATCTGGCCCAACCCACCTGCTGGAGCATGGTCACCTGCAGCCAATTGTCCAGGTTGATGTCAGATGTCTTTTTAATATCTCCAAAACTGGAAACTTCACAAACTCTCAAGGCAACATATGCACAAAAAAACACACAAAAAAGTGCTTCCTTTTGTTTAGAAGGTAATTCCTGTGCTTCAGTTTATGCCTCCTTTTTCAGATACAACTCAAAAGAGCCTCTTCTCACTCTCCCTTCAAGTATTTATAGACTTTAATAAAATCCTCCCAAGTCTGCTCTTCTCCGGGCTGAACAATCTCTGATTTCAGCCTTTCCTCACAGGAGAGAGGCTCCAGTCCCTTCATCATCCTCATGGCCTTTGATGGACTCTCTCCAGTGTTCTTGTCTCTCTAGTACTGGGAGGACTGGAATGGGAAGCAGATTCCAGATGTGACTCCTCAATGCTGGGCACAGATTCAGGGCATTACAGAATCACAGAATGGTCTGGCTTGGAAGAGACCTTGAACATCCCTTCCCTCCAAACCCCCTGCCATGGACAGGGACACCTTCCACTGTCCCAGGCTGCTCCAAGCCCCATCCAACCTGGCCTTGGACACTTCTGAAGATAGGGCAGCCACAGCTTCTCTGGGCAACTTGTACCAGTGATTCACCACCCTCTGAGTAGAGAATTTATTCCCGATATCTCATCTATCCTTGCCCTCTGGCAGTGGGAAACCTTTCCCTGTGTCCTGTCACTCCATGGCCTGGTCCAAAGTTCCTCTCCAGCTCTCAAGGAAACCCTTTTGGCACTAGAAGTGTCTCTAAGATCTGTCCAGAGTCTTCTCTATGCCGAATAACCCCAACTCTCTCAGACTGTCCTCATGGCACAATTTTTAAATTTCTTTAAACATTCCGCCCAAGCTGACATTTTCTGTGGGTGCCATAGCCAGCTCCTCACTCCTGGTGCAAGGATGAGAGCAGCACCAGCTTTGCACTTGCAGTTTGCAATTGCCACTGCTGCTACCTGGCATTTCCGTGCTACCAGGCTCAGCTGAAGTGACAGTGTTGGAAAGACAGTGTAAAAGAGAAAGAAGAAAGCTGACAGCTCCTTAAATGCCTTATACAAATAGGACAGTGCTTGACATAATGCTGTTCCAAAATCAGTCACTTGGACTTGATCTGCAAGGCTTGCAAAAAGCTGCTTGTTGCCTGGATTTTGCTGGGAAAGGTGGTTTGATTTGGCTCCTCTGGGTTTAACATCCTGAGCGAGGCTGGGCAGATGCCATCAGTAAAAAACAGCTTCAGCTGGGAGGAAATAGAGCTGAAGAACAGAGATTTGTCTGAGAGGATCTGGTTGCAGAATTTTCAACTGCAAATGCACATAAACAGGGATTGAAAGAAAAACACTTTGTTGGACTGAACAGAAGAGCACCAGTGAAGTGTGTCCCAAAGTACTTCATTTGTATACTGAGGAAAAAAAAAAGTATAATTTTGTTATTTCTCTAAAGATGCTATTTGTTTGAGCTTGCTTTTTAAATGCATCAGTTAAATATTCCAGGTATTTGAGATCTTTCTTCTCAGCACCACTTTCTGCTCTGTGACAGAGTACAGGCCTGTTGTTCCATCATTGCACCACCTGAGCATTATTTGACAAGAAAGTCAAATGAATCATCCTCTGGAAGTTTCAGCCTTCCTCTGCCCACTGGAATGAGATACTCAGGGAAGAACCACAGGTGAGGTGAATCCTACACTAAAATGACACCATCACCTGAATTTTGGGACCTCAGACCTCTGCAGTACATTTGGCGGACACTCTGACCACTGATGCTTCCCAAAAAACAGCTCTCCTCAATAAAGGAGGGGATGTCATCTCCCTGGCCTGTGCAGAAGAGCAGCCAGCTGGAGCTACCACATAACCCAAGTGATGGTGGAGAACCATGGGATCATTTGGGTTGTAAAGACCTCTGGGATCTTCAAGTCCAACCCTTCCACCAGCATTGCCAAGGCCACCACTAAACCACGTCCCCAAGTGCCATATCTACACATCTTTTAAATCCCTCCAGGGATGGTGACTCCATCACTTCCTTGAGCAGCCTGACAACCCTTTGGGTGAAGAAATTTTCCCTAATATCCAATCTAAACCTCTCCTGGTGCAACTCGAGGCTGTTCCTTCTCCAATCCCCTGTGAGTTTTTCTCAGTATGAGTTGCTCTTTGCTGGATATGTTGATTTTGCTCTGATATAAACCAAGGCTTCTCCCACACCCTGCAGGACTGCTTCCCTCTAGGAAGACTGAAACTCTCCATCTGTTTTCTCAATATTCCTTTCCCTAGACTGCAGAAATGTCTAAACGAGTTGTAGACAGCCAAGAAAGAGTTTCTAGTGATTAACATGAAGAGATACCTGGAGCTGGACTTTTGCAGTGGTTTGGGAAATCCTTTTTGTTGCTATTTTCCAAAACAACTCTTCAAGATTTTTAGCTCCAGGGAAGCTTTGGGGATCTGTCCAGGTATGGGTGATAGATAGACCAAAGTAAACTGAGGATTGCTGATACCAGAACTAAAAAAAATGAGAAAAACATTTGAGTAAAAAACCCTCAGATCAGGTGCACTTCCAATTAGGAGATAAGACAGCAGCAGACAGTCAGGGTAATTTCCTACTCTTGAGGCCAGGTTTCCCAGAGGAGTTTTGGATGCCCCAATCCCTGGAAATATTCCAGGACAGACTAAATAGAGATTGGAGCCACCTGGACAGGGGAAGGTGTCCCTGCCCATGGCAGGGGTTGGAACTGGATGATTTTTAAGGTCACTTCCAACCCAAACCAGTCTATTTTTCCATCAGAAAGGGATGTTAAAATGTTGGCCTGGATCTATTCCTTAGGTCATGTAGTGAGAAAGAAAACATATTCCCAGGGTGCAGCAGGGGAAGCTTTAAACCAAGGGTGGCTACAAGGACTATTCTTAAATAATGGAGGAAATTTCATAAATAACCAGTGCCAAGTAAGGCAGGGCTGTCTTTTGACCACACAGAAGGACAAAGACAGGGCCCCTGGTTTCGCTCAGGCAGAGATTGGTGGTCTCCCTGGACTCTGCATAGCCCTGGATGGAAGAACCTGAATTTATCTGGATCCTCTGTGTCAGCAAGAAGCAATAGGCACCCTCTGCAGGACTCATCTCCCTCCAGGGTCTCTGCCAGAGGGCGGATGAGATCACTCCCTCATTTCTCAGAGTAGTAACTGCTGATTAAAAATTCAGCTCTTTTGTGGCCTCCCATCCTCTGCCTGTCAGTGTACAAACATGCCAGGCCTCAGCAGTGCTGAGCAGCACTAAATCATCTGTGTGGGAGAGGGCTGCGAGGGAAAATCAAACCTTGTGGGGCAGAAGCACATGTGGACAACGAGGGAAAAATAAAAATACTCCCAGTCTTGCTGACACCTTTACCATCCTGCAGAAACTTCATCTCCCTCAGGGTTTCAGCCTCCCCACCTGGGAAATACTGAGGTCAGTAATTTGTGTGCCTTGCCATGCTAAATAAGCACTTGCAAATCGTCAGAGCAAGCAGCTCTCTCTTCATCAACGTCAGGAGCTGGGAATGGGGGTCAGAAAAAATGTTGGGACCTTCAGGCAACTGTCTTCTTCCTAGCTGGGGAGAGATTAAACTGCACATTTAATTGCTTTGATATGTATTTGTTTTACATGAATTCAAGACCCAAGCTAATCTAATCGGCTTATTCTCTAACAATGGACCCTAAACTGTACATAAATGACTGTAAAATTTTTAGCTATCGGAGAGATCTGCGATTGGATTTGGAATGGGAAAGAAAATGAGGGCTCGGAGAGACAATTGTTTTGTTTTGTTTTTTTTTTCTTTTCTTTCTTTTTTTTTAAAGCAGCCTTATTATCTATACAGGAGCCTTGCTTGGGAAACAAGTGTTCCCATTGAAAAATCAATAAGGGAGCTGCTGTGATAGCAGCAGAAACCTGTTGAGTTTCAATTAGTGCTTGGGAGAGCTTGGTCCTCTTCCCTGAGCCTGTCACTTGCTAACACCAGGGAAATTTTGGGACTTATCCATAGTTTGGAGAAATTTGAACTCTCGGCAGTAAGAATTTGGGGCAGGAATAATTGCTACCATGATCTGCAGTTAATGCCTTTTTTTTTTTTTTTTTTAATCCTTTGTCTCTTGGACTTGTGAAGATGCCCGAGACCATGAAACATTTTAAAGTGTTTTGTGAGAAAAGCATCAGTAAGGAGATGGGGGTTGTAATTTGCTGCTCTCACAATCTGAGCTGCTTCGTTACTTCATCTCGACAGAAGACTGGATGATTTTTTTGATTTGTGCTCAGATTTTGAAATTAAATATTTATACAGCACCTGAAACACAGAGGACTTGATACGTGATGGAAAGCTGGTTTCTACAGTCAAAACACAAATTATCCTGAGATGTTGCCTTGAGTCGTGGTCACCTTTTATTTGGCCATGTCCATCTAACAAGCTTTCCCAAGCTCAGCTGAAGCTGGAAAGGTCCAGCAGGAAAATCAAAGTGGGAATCCACATTTGGGGGCTATTTAACAGGATCACACAGCAAAGAGAAAAGGAGGAAGGAAAGTAATGCCCCTCAGGAGGACACAACCTCAGCCAGGTGTATCCCAGGAATTATATTATAGGACATTAATGTGAATTGTTCTTCTTTTCTTGCCTCCTTGACAAACTCTGCCAGTTTCCCAAGGCCCTTCAGGATAGCAGATAATCTCACATCCTTCATGTTCCCTCACAGATTGACCCCTGATCCTAATGCCCACTTGTGAAACCCTCAACTGATCCACCTTACACCTCTTCTCTCTCCACAGTTTCTTACTCAGCCTGCTTTTTTTTCTTCCCTCCCCCAAAGATTTCTTCTCACAGGTCAACCTTTCAGGTGTGAGCAGGTGCTCCTGACCTTCCTGTGCTATGGACAATGTCCCCAGTTATCCCTTTGACCAACTCTGCTGGCTCACTTTGCAAAATTATTGGGCAGTCAGGGCAGCCCTTAGGAAGAGATGGAAGCCTCTCCGTGCTTTACTTAGTAGAAAATGGGAGGATTTTGCACTTGTAACAGGAATTTACCTTTGTTTTACACACAGACAGGAACAGACTCACTGTGAGAGTTGTGTTTTCAGACGTCTTGGCACATTCAGGAAGAAATGAACCCAAAGCAGAACTGTGGAGGAACAAGAGACACTGCATGAGGTGGGGGCAGGATCCATGTCACCTACCTGGCATGGTGCTGGCCACAGGCAGGGGCTGGGTCTCAGCTGGTTTGGGATCAGCACAGAGGTCAGCTCTTCTTGGTGGTGATTCAAGCCAGACAGTCAGGGTGGGTGGAACAGTCACGCTTCAGGAGAGGTCAACTTCTTCATCTCTTCTCAGCTTGGAGAACAGAAGCATCTGGGGACAACCCTTTGTGACCTTTCAGTACTAAATGTGGGCTTATAAAAAAGAGGGAGAGTGATATTTTACACAGGCAGATAGTGACAGGACAATGGGGAATGGTTTTAAACTAGAAGAGAGTTCTAGATCATATATTAGAAAGAAATTCTTTACTCAGAGGGTGGTGAGGCTCTGGTACAGGTTGCCCAAAAAAGCTGTGGGTGTCTCATGCCTGGAAGTGTCCAAGGCCGGGCTGGACGGGGCTTGGAGCAGCTTGGGACAGTGGAAGTTGTCCCTGCCCATGGCAGGGAGTTGGAACTCAACAATCCTTAATGTCCCTTCCAATCCAAACCATCCCATGATTCTTCCCATTGATCTGCGATGGCTCCTGCTGAGCAACTTTCAGGAGATTTTCAAATACTCAGAGTTCAGTAAAGAACTCCAAGGTTGACAACTCCTTCAAAACTTTGCATCTGCACTTCTTTATCCATAAGAAAAATCAAAGCTTCCTCTCCCTGTCATGTGTTAGCACTTGGTGGATTGACATGAAAGTTCCCGATCCTCCAGTGCCCCTCACGGAACAGATGTTTGGGAGAAGGGATTATCAATATCATTTCACAGGAAGTTTATCAGTAGAGTTCTGACGAGATTAATTTCCTACTTCAGACAATGATTCGTCTATTAGGAGGTTCTTGAATACTTAATTATTAATATAAATTATTGAAGAACACTGCAGAAGTCATGAATACATGCTGGAGTAAGGCACACCCCTAAAGCTTCAGTGTGTCTGACAATTGCAGAAATATTCAATATTTTTTTAAAAGCCCTGAATTTATGAATGGGTGAATTTTGCAGTTCACTACAAGTTATTTTTCTCTGATTTTAGACAATTTCAGAGCAAGTGATTCCTTTATTCCATGCCAGTGATTTAAAACTTGGAATCATGACTAGGATACAGGGACTGCTATTCTGAAGTACAGATTTGTACTTCCAGCTCCCCAGACACAGATTTGCTTATTTTATGACTTGCTCTAAGGCAGTCCAAAAATTTCCAGCTGAAAGAATTTTGGTGGAAAAGGTAGATTCCAAACTGATAAAAACTCCACATTAATTTTTGACAGAGGGATTGATAATTTTTTAATCTTCAGAAAAATAAACAAAATCAAAATATTTCATATTCTTCTTCTTCTAAAACAAAGAAATACTTCCTTTTTATTTTTATTTCTTTTAATTTGAAATGATATTTCATTTAGATATTTTTTATGCTGTGCTGAGGAAACACATTATAAAGCTTGAAAACAACATGAAGAAATTCAGTGTGGGTAGAAGACAATATTCATTTAAACTTGGATCTTCCAGGCTTGTTTGTCTGTTTGTTTGTTTTCCATTTTCAATCAGCTGATTTTCTTTTATTTTTCTTGGTTCCATTTAAGATCTGCCTCCAACTTATTCATTTATTTGCTTACCTTGAGGAATTGGCAGAAAAAATGGAAAAACCTGTTATTCCCAGAAATAGCAGGAAAACCTGTTATATCTCAGTTCAGGAAATAACGTATCATGATCAGGGCCTTGAGGGATCCAGCAATTGCTCTAGAACTCCAGATAACATTTTAATATAAATGAGAAAAAGCAATAGACTAGAAATAGAAATAACTCTAGAGTAACAGACAGAAATAACTCTAGAGTAGTAATAATAATAGCAGTAATAATAATAACATTAATGATAAAGAAGAAAGAAAGAAGAAAGAAGAA
>JAWWMU010000106.1:149002606-149034845 GCA_035048155.1 Cinnycerthia olivascens
AACTCTAGAGTAGTAATAATAATAGCAGTAATAATAATAACATTAATGATAAAGAAGAAAGAAAGAAGAAAGAAGAAGAAAGAAGAAAGAAGAAAAGAAACAAACAAGAAACAAGAAACAAACAAGAAACAAGAAGAAGAAAAGAAGAAGAAAAAGGAGAAGGAGGAGGAGGAAGAGGGCAAGGGGAAGGAGAACGAGAACGAGAACAAGAACAAGAACAAGAACAAGAAGAATAATAAGAAGAAAAGTAGTTTGTTCAGAGAAGCTGTGGCTGCCCCATCCCTGGAAGTGTTCAAGGCCAGGATGGATGGATTCTGAACAACTTGGTCTCGTGGAAGGAGCACAATGTGAGGCAGACATTTTTCATGGGTGTGAGGACATGACTTTTAGAATCACAGAATAGAATTATAGGATGGCCTGGGCTGGAAGACACCTTAAAGATCATCCAGTTCCATTCCCCTGCCATACGCAGGGACACTTTCCACTCTCCCAGGTTGCTCCAATTTCTATCCAACCTGGCCTGGAACACTTCCAGAGATGGGGCAGCCACAGCTCCTCTGGGCAACTTGTGCCAGGGCCTTACCATCCTGAAAGGGAAGAGCTTCTTCCTAATGTCCCATCTAAACCTACTCTCAGTCTGAAGCTGTTCTCCCTTTTCCTGTCACTCCAGGCTCTCTTAAACGATCTCTCTCCATCTTTCTTACTGGCACCCTTCAGGTACTGGAAGGCCACAATTAGGCCATCCCAGAATCTCCTCCAGGCTGAACAATCTCAATTCTCTCAGCCTTTCCTCACAGCAGAGCTGCTCCATCCCTCTGATCCCCTTGGTGCCTGCTCCAACAGCTCCAGGTCTTTCCTGTGCTGGGATCCAGGGCTGGATGCAGCTCTGCAGGTGGGGTCTCACCTGAGAGGAGCAGAGGAGCAGAATCCCTCCTTCCCCATGTCCCCACCCTGCTTTGGATTGGCCTTCTGGGCAGCAAATGCATATTTAGAAAATACCTTTCCGCTCTGGCTTTTAGGAAGAGGAACATTCACTACTGACCTTGTTGAAATCTCTGCTGCAAATACATCAAACTGGCTTAGGGTTGGAGTCTGGGGCTGGATTTGGAGCAGGGTGCTTTGTTAGGCTGAACGTGCTCCCTCTGGAATGGTGCCCACGGGGGGATGGCACCACCTTCTGCAGCTTCATTTGTCTGTGCTGCCATGCCTGACAAACAGCATCTTGAGTGAAAAACAGGCTCCATCCCAGCATCTCCCCCACGTGAGGAGAACCAGGGAGCTAAGGGATGGAATAATCTCTTTTTCCTCCTTCCCTGTGGGCAGGGGATGGAACTGGCTTAGTCTATGTGTCTTTTTCTTTTGTTTTTTCTTTCTATTTTTGTCTTTGAACAAGCAGAGACATTAGACCCAATAGACAGACTAGTACAAGTCCTAGTCCTTTTTGCATCAGATAATTGTGCACTTTTCACCTTGTCCACAATGTTTTTGGTACAGAGATGTGTTTTGGCAGGGATTCTTCCAACCATTTATCTTTATCCTGAGCGTTGATGGCTCTTTCAGCCTGGGACAGGGACCCAGCTGTGGCCCAGCCAGGGTGTCTCTCTAAACCAGCTTGTCACGATCTACTTTGGCATTTTCTTTTGTTTTTTTCCGAACTGGAGACATTTCCACCAGGCACCAAATACTCTCCATGTGTTTCACAGTTATATTTAGCCCAAAAGTATGTGACTCAATGAGTAAGAAAGATTGCTCTTCACAGGTACGTGATATTCTGATGAAGATAGACACTGAAAAACAGTATAAAATCTATTGTTCCAAATTCCTTTGGAAATTGCTAAAAAGCCTAACCCAAACCCAAACTATTTTTGTGGCCTAGCGTTGTGCTTAGAATATTTGATGAGCTCAGGCTGATTTGGGTTGTCATCTGGCTTAGTGATCGGCCTTTCCTTTTAAATGTCAGTCCCATGCAAGCAAATCCCAAAACCATTTCTCCTTTCTGTCCTGGAATTCACATCCAAACACCATTTTAAATACTCTCTGGTGAACTTCTCCTTCATAGATTTGTCTAAATCCCTGTCAGTGGAGAGATATCTACTCTGGAAAATGGGGAAGGTGCATCACCAGCTCCTACCAACCACCTTAGAGCTTAGATGTAGAGCTTAGATGTCAATATGAGCACATTTGGCCAAAGAAAAAGTATTGGATTGTATTTTTCTTCCAGTTGTGCATCACTATCAGGTTTATATCTGTGAAATCTATCTGTGAAGACACAGATATCTGGGAAACCCAAGAGCTGAGTCATGCATTGTTAAAATAACAATATAATCTATAAATTTCTGTCCTGTCTATGCCCTGCCTCCTCAGAACTTCAAGAAAGGCAAAGCAGAAAAGGATCTCTGCCCCCAGAACCTTTACAATGTGCAGTGTTTGACATCATTAACTGGCTTCAACACCATCACACATGTAAAAATATTATGATTGTGCTATTTGACTGAATATTCTAGTGACATGAGGAAATACATGGCGTCTTCCAAGTTTTCTGTGCAGCTTGAAGCAAACCAGCTTACTGAGCAAAAAGAAAATGGATTCAGGGAGGGAATATGCAACTGTATTGAGCAGTATGTTCTGAGTCTCTTCCAATTATTTCAAGCCATTCCTACACTCCTGTGGATTTGCTGATTTTGTGAGTTTGAACATCCCTGGAGATCTTTATTCCCATTTCACTAAGCCTTTACAAGCTCCTAGTTTTTTTTTTCCAGCAGGGTTACATTGGAGGTGGGGGTAAAGTCATAGAATCTTGGAATTATAAAGGCTGGAAAAGGACCATGAGATTGTAAAGTCTGCAGGAGTTGAAGGAAAACCAGGGTGGTTCTTGGGACAAAATATCCGGACATAATTGTTCCCATGTCCCTACACACCAGTAGAGCAGAACAAGGCTGTGCCTGCCTTGTGTGAAAGATTTGTGTTTCCCTTGATATGGGACATATTTCTCACCCTCTGCTCCAAATGAACAAATTTAAAATGAAGTCTCCTCTGCTTTCTCCTGTCTCCAGCACCAATGGATGCCTCAGATTGGGATTTAGCCTTCCCTACTTACCCCAGTGGATCTGGCACTCCGTAGTTCTGAGAGGCTTGTGAGGAGAAGAATGGAAAAACGAGACTTGAAATTAGTGATATCTGACTCTAAATTTGGGGTTTGATGTAAAAACACTATTATTAGAAAGAAAAAAAAGAAAACAAAACCCCAACAAGCAAACAAACATGGTTCATTATGTTCTAAATGAGCCTCTGGATAGAGCAGCCTTCTTCAAGTGAAATGTAGAAAGAAAATGTCATTTATGAAGAGGGAAAGGACACATCCAGTCAGCATAGAGGCTTTTAGGCTGTGTTGCCAAGACTGATCGAAGTGAGGCAGAATTAGGGATCTGGAATTGGCCCTGGGGTCTCATCTGCTCCATTGACACATTTCGGGACCATTATTGTTCTCTCTGCCTCAATCTCCTCAGGTCCATGTTTTCCAAAGCAGATAAACAGCTTTTCCCTACATAAAATGTACTTTATTGGTTCTAACATGCTTCTTGGATTGCCTTCCAGATTTCCCAGCACCCTCCAAAGGCTGTGCCTAAACCCAAAACCTCTCAGACCAGAGAGGGAGATGCTTTCTAGAGTTCATATTCTCCCTGGCTATGATGGAAAATACTTTTGAGTGTAAATGGTCTTACTTTCCATTAAAGTACATAACAAAAATAATGAGTCAGGTTTTATTCAAGCCCCACCAATTTCTAGCACTGAAATAGGTTATAAAACTTGAATGTCATTCAAAATAAGAACTAAAAAAAAGCAAACGGAAGAGAAAACCCATACGAGACTCACATTGGTTGTGTATTTTGAGGTTAACATGACATGACTGTGTCTCTTAAGCTCATTTAAACATTTAATTTTGTTCTCTTGTTCCGTTCCTGAGTACATATGGATTTTACAGAGGTTTAACAGGACAGAAGAAAGTTACCCATAATTGAAACAGGCTTTATGCACAAGTCACAATGTTGTGTTCAACACTCAGAGGGAGAAAAACGTGTTCTTTCTGTCTGAAGTGGCTTATTTTCAGATTAAGGGAAACAGCTGTGAGCAGAGACAGAACTGTTCCTTGGAAGAGCACCACCAACAAACGGTTTGCTGGAATCTGTTCAAAGAGATTAATCTTAGAACCTTAGAATTAATAATGCAGAGTAAGTAGAGAAGGACTCGTGTAGCATAAAATCATAGAATGGTTTGGATTGGAAAGAACTTTAGAGATGATCCAGTTCCAAGCCCCTGCCTTGGGCAGGGACACCTTCCACTAGACCAGGTTGCTCAGGGACTCAGCCAACCTGGCCTTGTACATCTCCTGGGGTGGAGAGTCCACAACCTCTCTGGGAAACCTGTTTTAGTGTTTCATGAAACTTATAGTAAAGAACTTGCTCTTAATACCTGTTCTAAATAAAATCTACCTTTTTTTCCATTTAGGACCATCTCCCCTTGTCCCGTCACTCCTTGCCCTTGTCCAAAGTCCCTCTCCAGCTCTCTTGGAGTACCTTTGGGAACTGGAAGGGGCTCTGAGATCTCCCTGGAGGCTTCTCCAGGCTGAGAAGCCCCAACTCACCCAGCCTGTGTCCAGAGCAGAGGTACCCCAGCCCTGTGATTGGTTCTGGGGCCCCCTCTGGACTTTTCCCAAGAAGTTGATCTCCTTCCCATGCTGGGAATCCCAGAGCTGGATGCAGCACTCCAGGTGGGATCTCACCAGAGTAGAGCAGAAGTGGAGAATCCCCTCCCTCCCCTCCTGGTTGTTCTGCTTTAGATGCAGCCAGGGTCCAGGTTATGGCTTTTAAAACCACACCTGCACCTGCAGAACTTCTGAGCTTTGCTGGAAGCCTTTGCAAAGCCCTTCTGAACACGTGCAGCTGTGAAGGATGAGTCCTGTGCTGGGAGCACCTGGCTCCAGAGCCAGGCTCATCCCAGCCGCTCTCGGTGATTTATGGCAGGAGGCAGAGATAAGTTATCTGACAAATGACTCCTCCATTATCATAAACAGATGTGTCCCAGCATAGATTATAATTACATCTGAGGGAAAATAAAACAAACACAAAGGTTAGAAGTCTGGGTGAATGGTTTATTTAATCTTAATTGTTTTTTTTCCCTTATTCGGTATTAATCCCACCTTCCACTGAGGGACTTCCAATTTCCAATAGGCTATAAATTATGGGATCAAAGTTGTTTTACATATGCTCATGTCAAATGATTTACGCAGACACAGGATCAGCCTTGGATTTCAGGATGCTCTGGTCAAATACAGATATTGGAAAACCACAGATTTCCATTCATTAGAGCATCAAGGGAACAGACCCTTAGAGGTGCTGAGCACTCTCCAGCTCCATTGGTTTCTGGGGGAGCCTGGAAGCACTTGGCCTCACGAGAATTAGATTTGAGAGATAATTCAAAATGTCTAAATATGAAAAATTAGGTTGGAAACCGCCAATGTGCGAACTTTTGGACATCTCTTTTTTCGTTCTTTTTTATTTCTTCTGACATCTGTGAAAAGCTGACTTGGATACTTGCATGTAAAGAAACGGACTGAGATTAAGTCCCTGGGTGTTGGGAACATGGGGACAAGAAGGTGACTGTGGTGGGTTGACCCTGGCTGGATGTCAGGTGCCCTCCTAAGCTGCTCCGTCAGGCCCCTCAGCTGGACAGGGGAAAGACAAAATAATGAAAAGCTCCTGGGTTGAGAAAAGGACAGGGAGGGATCAGTCACCAGTTACCCTCAAGGGCCAAATAGGCTGGACTTAGGGAAATTAATTTATTTTAATAGAAATCAAACAAGGAAGTGCAACAAGTTGCATATTACTTCAACGTGATACTTTGGGCTAGAAGTGTCAGTTCATTCGAATTAGACTTCAGTGTGTGGAAAAGAAGTATTTCACTATAACAAGGAGAAAAGGAGGGGAAAAAAATCCCAAGGACTATTACTTTAAAATTATTTTGGATTTTTGAAGCTAACCTAGTGATATTAAAGCAATAACAAAATGGAAATGTAAGTTGAAATCAAAGTAACATCTTTTGTCTGGCCTGAATTAAATTCACATTCACACCCTCAACTGCTGGTTTATAAAAGTGAACCCAGAATTTTGAGCTTGTTTCGGGCTTTTGTGACAGTCACTTGAGAGATCTTCAACTTTTTCCAGTATGGAAATTTGTTTTCTTGTTCAACTCCTCAGGTATCATCCCTGTGAAAGGGGATAGAGAATCTTGTAGAGCACAGAGGGATTTTGCATTTCAAGCTCTGTCTGCTGGTGCTCAGGCAAGGAGGCTTTTCTTGCTTTCTCCATTGATTTAGGAGTTCTCATTCTGAGCGCGTTGTAACTACAAGGAAATGAAATTCTCTCGCTTTCTGCTAAAATAAGAAGATTTACTTGTGGAAATAACTCTGTAAATACCACGTACTGCCATCTACGGCTCTGCTTGGGAAGCACATTGAGAGACCTGCAAAGGAATCTGCTTTTCCACCATCAAAGAAACCTTTTGTGCTAACCGGGGTTTTAAACGAGTGGCTCGCAGCTTCCAGCAGCTGGTGTGGGAAAATAGAGTTCCCAGGGGAAGGGGAATCTCAATCCATCCCTCCCCCGCCAGTTTGGTGCCAGGGTCAGCAATAGATGCCAAGAGCTTGGAGAGGGATTGCAGGTCAGCAGGAAAGCACCTGGAGAGGGGCACAGAGGAATTCCAGGTGCTCCACACAGGACAATGGCTTCATCACTGATCCAGCTTAAACTCCTCTATTCTAACACCTGAGCACGTGGAATAAACCAGAGGATTAGGGGGGTGTGTTCTGCAGAGCTGTGATCTTGTTGGCATCGTGGAGATGTGGCAGGATGGCTCCTTTGACTGGATTGGGATGACTCCTGTGACTGCAGGGATGGAATGCAAGGATACAGGAAGAACAGGAACAGGAATTCTCTTTAGGGAGAACAAGGAGATGAGGAGGGGTTGTCTCCCTCTGTGTTGGGCAGCAGATGGAATACATGGAGCTTTGCCTGAGGATGGAAGAGCAGCTAAGGGAGAATTTATGGGTCAGGATTTGGGGAGGACAGAGACAGGTGACATTAGAGTGGGGTCTGCTACAGGCTGCCCAGCCAGGAGGACCAGGGGAGCTTGGAGCAACCAGCTCTAGTGGGAGCTGTCCCTGCCCATGGCAGGTGGTGGAACTGGATCATCTTCAAGGTCCCTTCCATCACAAACCATTCTGTGACTCTGGAAACATGTAATTTTTATTAACACTGCTATTTTTAGAAGGTGTTCAGCACTTTCCCTCCTGAAGAAAGTTTCTAAACAAGGATAAGGAAGAGTACTTCTTAGAGAAATTCTCTTTATTGTGACCATTTGGGATGCTCCTGATTTGTCTTCACTGGCAATAACATCAAAGTGCACTTTACCTTTGCTCTCACTCTTGATTCTCAGCCTCTGGTCCCAGGATCTTCACCAGGAGAAGAACATCATGAATATCTCCTCCCTCCCCTTTCCCTTCCTGGGCAGGGAGAGGGGAAAGAGGAAAGTTCAGGATCAGTTCAAGGCTCTGGAAAAAGAGGAGCTGGGAACATCTGGACTTGGGGCTCCATCATTCCTTCCTGCTGCCAGAGCCAGCACCACAAATGCTTTCAGAGGGGGCTCTCATCCTCTCCCCTGGTCATCCAAGAGCTTTGGGACTCTGGGAATGGCTTGGTTTCCTCACCAATACTGCAGTCACTCATCTAAGCTCCCTCCACCATCACTGGCTGTCACCATACCTGTGCTAGTGTTTGTTCCCCTCACTAAAATCCCTTTTGGGGTTCCATGAAGTTGTCCCCAGGCCCTGGTGTGCAAACAGGGGACAGGGCTGGAATCAGGATTTTCCATGTTTGATAAAGCTGGAATATTTTCCTTGCCTCACTTTACAAGTATATAAAATGAGCATGATGATAAATTCCTGTTTAGGAGAATTCTCTCAGCACCTTGTCCAAAAATGGAGGAGTTTGAGCAAAGATGCTCCTTGAACACAGACAATTCCCACACTTTAATAAATGCAGCCCATGGGAGGAGGAACAGGAGTTTTCTCCTTGCCCTTAGGACAGGCTGGGATTGCTGGGTTTGACACATGAGCATTAACACCCCTGAGCAGCCACTGCCAGCAGAAACCACAGCTGGCAACAGCAATGAAAAGTCATTAAAAAAATATAAAAATTGACAACAACAGCAAAAGCAGGGAGGAAAGCACAGCAGTCATGTGAGAGGTAGGCATGGGAAAATCCCTTCCAAGTCCTGGGTAGATCTGAGTTATCCCATGTCCCCCTTCAGCAGAAGGATGTGGCTGGCTGAAAATTTGAAATGTTCAAAGAGATTTCTAACCAGACACAATGGAAAGTGTTATAGATGTAAACACCGTGGTATCTGCTGCTGGAGGGGAAGTAAACTGATTACTTACAAGCTGTCCTGCTTTGCAGTTATTCTTTTCAAACAGATCTCCTGGGAATCCCAGGCATTCCCTTTTTATTTCCCCTTGCCATCCTCATCTACACCTACGATATCTGGGGGTACCACTGGCAGGAGGAGACTCTTCCAAAAAACTAAACTCAGTTTCTATATATTGCAATTATGCTTCCAGCAGATTTTTGGGGCAAATCTATTATTCCAACGGCACCACCAGCCTACCTTTGCAATGTGGGAGGTGGGAGGACAGAGTTAACAAATTTAAACCAGCTCTGAGCAGCTACCAGCCCAAACAGCCTTTTTCCGTCCGTATTCTGTGCTTCAAAAGAAGGTGGAAAAATTGGGCAGATAGAAAATGTTTTTCTGTCTCTTTCATGTCTCCCTCATGTACTTTGTAGTTTGAGACCAGCTTAGGCTCCTGAAGTGTGCAGCTTAATCCTTCTCCCAAAATCTCTTTGCATATTCCCAGGGGTGCTATATTTAACCATGGATATTCCCATCCCTTTTTTTTTTTTTTTTTTTTTTGTTATGGACCTGTTTTGCCTCTGACAGCAAGAGGCATTTTCTGTGCAATAAATTCAAAGTGTATGTAAAGGTTTGCTTATCTCTCTTGAGTTTGCTGTTTTCCTTTGACGGGGGAAGAGGAGAATTAGAGCTGGATCCAGCTCAAGCCTTTCCACCTCCAAAACCCAGATGGAAAACAGAGCAGAGAAGAGAAAGGTACTTCACTCTTGGCTGTGTTTTTGGACAGCAAAGTTGGTGTTTGTCACAAAATCCACCCAGAATCTCACTGAGGAGAGTTAAGGATGGGTCTTGCCTTATTAGCACCACCATGGTGGTGTGGGGATGGTGTGTCCCAAAAGCTGTTGGGCCTCGTGACCTCTGTTTTTGCTGTTCTTGTCTGCTTCTTTTCCTCTGGGAATGACATTGGAAGGAACTGATGGTGCCCATATCTGCCCTGAGTGACCTCAGGAGTCTTCACACAGTATTGTGATGGGACAGAGGCTGCCAGTTTGGGCTGAGCTGAGACCTTTTGAAGGCCTTGAAACTGCACAGTTACAAGAAAAACAGGGCAGAAATATCTGTTTCAGGGCTTTCTGTGTCATAAATAAACTGTGTTGACCTAGGACTGGGCAGTGTGGTCCCTGCAAGGTCCCTACGTGGGGAGCAGAGGGGACAACCATGAGCACAAAGATGTCTTTGAATCTGTTCTGTTACCAGTACAGACCATTCTCCTCACAGATCCCACGTCTGGTTTATGTTGGCAGGGTGGAAGGAAGGGTCTATGCCTCCCCAAACTGAGATTTCTGGGAAATCTGGTGTTTTGAGAGCATCTCTTGCTCTGCCAATGGCCTCCTTTGCCCTCAGAATTATCCTGCTGCAGGGAATTTCACAGAACCATTTTATGCTGAAGTTATTTTGCCTTCATCACTTCACAGATGAAGATAACAAGTGAATTATTGCACTTGGTTACCTCAGCCAGTTGCAGTCCCCAAATCCTCACGTCCTGTTTGCTGTCACAGCTCACCCTCAGCTCTCCCTGGAGGGCACACAGTGAGAAATGGGGACATCAGGTCTCTCTGTGATTTAGAGGTGTGGGCAATGTTTACCCTCTTGTTAAACAGGGGTCTAGAAATTCATAAATCTCTCTATTTAGAACTGGAAAAAAATGATCTGCAGTGACATTTATCAGTATCTTTGGACAATGTCCTTGGCCCAGGGTAGGATTCCTGGTCCTGTGCAGGGCCAGGACCTAGACTTTGATGATCCTTGTGGGACCTTTCCAGCTCAGGATATTCTGCCATTCTCAGACTCATGGAGTCCAATTCCCCATTCCCACAAAGATGAGTTTTCCACCAGGTCCCATTGTAGCAACTGAAAATGAGTTTAGTTTGGTCAGTAGCACTTTCTGGGGCTTTGTCCTCCTGTTTGGGCATCTTTGCCCTGCAACACAGGAGAGAGGCTGACTGCACCTTGCTCTGCCTGACCTCCCCAAAAACAGGACAGGGAAGGTGAGTGCTCCCCTCTTCCCCCAGCACTCCAAAAGCAAGGCAGAGCTGCCCCAGGGGGCTCAGAGGGGCAGAGTTAGGGTTAGGGTTAGAGTTAGGGTTAGGGTGGGGTTTAGGGTTGATCTCCTTTTGCCAAGCACTCCCCTGTTCCCTCCAGACCTTTCCACTCTCCTGCTGGCACCTCTGAGGGTTGGAGTGAGAGGAAGGAGCTGCAGAAACAGGGCAGAAATCCCTGGGTAACTTGGAGGAGCAGGGAATCCTTCTTGAAGGAAAACAAACTCCCAAAATGCTGTCGAGGGAAAGGAAGAGATTTCCATTCGGAGCATGCACTGTGCTAATCCAGCATAGCCGCCTGTCGGCTAAAACCCTGCATTTCAGGCCCCAGCTGCCCCTTTGCTCCAGTCCCCGCTTAACTGGAGATGTCACAGATGCCTTTGGCCAGCGATGCTGCAGTGCTGGCTGGGGATAAGAGGCTGCTTTGCTGCGTTCCTCCACAGCCAGGCTTTGCAGCTCAGCTCGTCTAAATGAAGAATTTTCTTTCTTTTCTCCTTCCCTCGGGAGTTTTTCAGGGACGCGAAAGGTTTGAAGGTGTGGAAATAGGGAGTAAAGGACTGGATGATGTGAAGGGAAGGGAGGAAAGGGAAGAAGAAGGCCAAGGGCAGGGGGTGGAAATGCCCTGGCGAGTCCCTGGGGGGAGAGATGGGGCGCTCCTCTCCCTCCCTGAGGCAGAGAGACAGAGGGTGGTGGCAGATGGGATCTTTACCTCTGCCCCTTGGGCAGGTCTGTGCCCCTTCCCTGATGGGGGGGAGAAGCAGCCCCGGGCAGGGAGGGAGCTGATCTTGTCAGACGAAGAGGGTCGGTTTCCCCCTTTTGGAGTAGGAAGAGTTAAAAACAAGGGGCAGGTCCCGAAGTCTGACAGGATGCTGAAGTCCCCAGCTCTCCGCACACCTCCAGCCTCATCCCTCTCCCTTCCAATCCCCTTTCCACCCTCCCTTCTTTGCTCGGCAGGCTTCTCATTACCGGAGGACCTTCCTCAGGCTGCAAACCTGGAGGCATCACCTTTACCCCAAAACTGCCGGCATGTAGCACTTACCTTTCACCCCAGCCCATTTCCTCCTCCTCCATCTGCTCAAACTTTCCCTTCCCCCTTCCCCAACCTCCTGCTACCCTGAGGTGTTGTCTGGACGCGAGACCCCCCCAACTCCCCCCCAAATTTTGGGTTAATGGAGCGAGGAGTTGAGGAGGATGTCAGGAAAGAGGTAAAATTTAAACAATTAGGAAAGGGTTAATGGCTGTTGCCGTCTTCTGCCTGGGCAAACCGTGCGCCCTGGCGCAAAGGCACGGCCAAGCCGGGGTGCTGGGGGAGGCTCCCCCCATCTCCGCCCTCCCTCTCCGCAGCTGAGGGGCTGGGGAGCCACTGCCCCGCTGGTCCCCGCCGCCCTGTCCAGTGTCCCGTCCCCCTTCCCAGGCTGCCCGCTCTGGGGGAGGCTCCGGGGGGCGCGATGAGAGAGCCCCAGCACCCCCCTGTCCCTGCCGGTACCCAGGCAGCGGCACCGGCGGCTCTGCGCATCCCTCTGCGGGCGAGCGGCACCTCTCCGTGCTGAGCTTCCGCAGGTTTTTGGGGGAGCAGGGCGGGGAGACTGGGGGGGGGGGGGGGGAAGCAGAAGCCTCGCCATCCTCACCACCACCATCCCGGCTCCCTCTTCACCTCCTGGCTCCCCGCTTAGGGCTAAGCTGTCCCGAGGAGGCTGCGCTGCTGAGCCGCCAGAGCGCTCCGGCTGTCGCTGGCTCCTCTGTTCCATCCATCCATCCATCCATCCATCCATCCATCCATCCATCCATCCATCCATCCATCCATCCATCCATCCATCCACTCCTGCTGGAGGCTAGCGGAGCATGCCCGATGCGATACCGTGTCAGTTCGGGTCCTTGCCTATAGCTGCCTGTTTTACAAAGCTCCGATCCGTGCGTGTGCGTGTGTATGTGTGTGTGCATTTCATCCCTCCCTCCTACCCCTCCCTCCCTCCCTCTCTCTCTCTCTCACTCTAATGTGTGATCTGGAAAGCTTATAAAAGCCTGATGTAATCCGTAATGCAGCCCCTGGCTACAAAGACTGGATCTAGTTTCAGAGAGATTCAGAAGCAGAATTAAAAAAAAAGAAAAATAAAAAAAAAAATAAAAAAAAAAGAAAGAAAAAAAAGTGTGGGGGGAGAAGAGAGAGAAAGAAGGAAAAGCAGACGAGTGGATTTTAAACAAACATATCTTTCTGAAGAAGACCATTCTTGCTCCTCGCTGCTGGGAAAGCTACTCTGAACCCTGCTGTATATTTTTTTTTCCAAAGGAGAAGACTTGATTGTCTGCTTGGATCTAATGATTTACTGGCTTTTAACTGCATTTTTCCCCTCTCCTAAGGATTCTTCAAAAAACGGCTTAATTATTTTCAGCTTTTCTCTTCTACCTGCCTGTCTGCAGAGACACCAAAGGTTCTCCCTTCCTCTCCCTCCCCACCCCCATTTCTTTTAGGATTTTGTTCCCCTTTTCCATTTAATAGATACATATATATATATATATAAATGTGTATGTATATATATATGTAGAGGCAAGAGTGGAGGAAGCGGAGGGGGAGAGAGAGCTCTGCCATCCTTTTGGACTTCACGCGCTGCCCAATGTTGGGCTGGTTACCCCTGGATATGTTGCTGGTTTCCATTTGGAATTTGACGAAGGGACGAAGGAGGATATAAAACCTGGGGAGCTCGGCAAGGTAAGGGGCTCCTGGCCACCCTTCCTTCTTCCACGGAGGGGAGGGAGAGGGGGATCGCGACTTCTCCGGCTGCGCTTTGCCTGGAGCGCAGGGGGGTCTGTCTCCGTCCCCAGGGGAGACGGCGATGGGGGCAGCCGTGGGTACCCACTCCTCTGCTTTTGCCCCTAGAAACAGCACACGGAGGATGCTTTCGTCCCTTCCACTCCGCAATTTGCACTGATAGAGCGTAATCATTCCCTGACATGGGAAGTTTTAACTTTTGTGCATGCAGGTCCTGTGGGCAAACATGAAGCACTGGCGGAAAATATTGAATGTCTGCAGGATGCGGAGGGGGAAATGCAGACGCGTCCCGGGGAAGGGAGCTGGGGACTGGGTTGTTTGGGGGGGGAGAAGGCAGCCAGGAGAGGGAAGAGGAGCGGGGGATC
Organism: Cinnycerthia olivascens; assembly: GCA_035048155.1. Taxonomy (NCBI): domain Eukaryota; kingdom Metazoa; phylum Chordata; class Aves; order Passeriformes; family Certhiidae; genus Cinnycerthia; species Cinnycerthia olivascens. Next base: position 149,016,298 of record JAWWMU010000106.1, read on the forward strand.
GCGACAGGAGAGCTGCAGAGCCAGACGGGGCTGAGCTGCAAAGTGCTGTGAAGCCGCGGTGCCTTCGCGGGCAGCCCTGGGGTCCGGGACTCCTCAGCCCGCAATGTTGGCAAACAAAGTCTCGGAAGGACAGGCAGCTGCCTGCCCCGGGCATGAATCTGCCCTCATCGCAGCCTCCTTGGAGAGCTCTCGGGGTGGGGGGGTCCTTGCTTGCTTCGCTGCTTGTGTGGCACCTACCCAGGACTGGAGGCTACGGCTGGGGAGGCGATGAGCTCCTCATGTGCCTCCCCAAATGCCATTTCTCAGCATTTCGCTTCACACCGGGGGAGGAAATTAACCTTTAGCCTCTGTAGAGCTCCGAGTGTGGCACAAACACACAGACACACACACGCTGCTCCCGGTGCTGTGCTCCTGGGGGATGCTGGCACCCAGGCACGGCTTAGCCTTTCTTTGGCGGGGGGGGGGGGGGGGGCGGGTTGAGAGAGAAGGAGTCTCCATCAGGGATGCGTAATTACAAAGCATCTTGTTCTGAATCACCCTGTGTGGGAATGAATCGCAAAATTTGTCTCTCCCTCTTCCCCCACCGCCCCCTTGCCTTTCACGGCCTGACATTCGCTGATGGAGGGTGGCTGTTGATGCATCTTCAGACTTTCACAGAGAGGTGTTTCAGCCATGGCTCTGCCACGGCTGGGAGGAAAAGGGGAGAAGAGGGATCGAGGGGGTTCAGGTAGGGGATTCAAAGGGACTTTTCAGTCCTGGGTGAGAGCAGGCACCGGTTCCCGAATCGAAGGTACGGGTTGCAGACGAACTCTGCCAGGTACCTTGGGCTGTGACTCACACTCGTGTCCCTGATCCTGCCCTGGCCAAGCAAACAACCCCTGTGAATCAGCTTCACAGAGAGGAGTTGGGAGGGAAGGCAGCGTCAAGGCAAGGTCAAAGGGATGGACGGCAAAAAGACACCCCCCTTCCATCCCTGACCGCCCCATCCCTCCGGAGCTGGGGCTTTCCGAGGCTGGGGCTCAACCCAGCTCCAGCACTGGGTCTGCCGAGTTGCCAGGGCCAGCTGACAGCTGATGGCTGAGGGAGGAGGAAGAGGAGGAGGGGAGGAAGGGGGCTGAGGAAGAGCGGAGCTACTTTGACAGATGCCCAAACCTGCGTGCGCGGCAGAGAGAAAATCGCAGCGCCTCGAAAGCCTCCCTGGGAGGGAGCCAGGGGTGCTCGGGGTGCGGGGCGCACCTCCCCAGCCCCGGTACCTGTTGATTACCTGTAGGTTTCCTCTCACCTGGCCAGGCAGAGCCTGAGGAAAGCCCGGTAGGGCTGAGCCCCCGACACTCCGCGGAGTTGCCTGGTGACCTCCGCCGGGCAGCAGGGAGAGCTCTGTATTAATGATGATGACTCTGCTTTGGCTGGTGCTGAAATATCTGTATTATCTATTATCAGCTGGGAGACGAGGCTGGAGGCTTCGCAGGGCTGGGATCTCATCCAAAGTCCGGGCTGCTAAAGGAAACAAACAACTCCCTATGCATATTAAGTGAGTCCCTAATTAATTAATGACTCATTAACCTGGGTCCCACAGTCCTTCCTGTGCCCAAGACCTCGCTGAGGAAGAGGAAGGAGGTGGCAGGACAGAGCCGGGGAGGTTTTTACCCTTGGAGGGTGCTGAGGAATTGCACCAGCACAGCCGAGCCGCACTGCCAGGGGACAGGGTGGCCACGGAGCTGAGCCAGGCAGGGGACAAAGCAGAGGGCAGAGCAGACAGGACATCCTGCCTGATGGGTCTTGGAGGGGCAGAGGGGTGCTGGGCTATGGAAAACCCAGGGGACCTCCATACACCGCCCTGGGTGTTATGGAGGGGTCAGGGTGCAGCATCGCTCTCGCTGGGAAGGACGAAAGGGAAGACCAGAAAGGAACTGGAGAGGCACAAGGCACAGTCAGGGCAGGAGCAGGGCTCCCGGCCGTTCTCATAGCACTTGGGATGGTGTTGCAGAGCCCTGGGTGCAGGGAGAGGGGCTTGGAGCCCCCATAGTTGACCAAAGAAGGTGGACAGGCTCAGGGGAAGACCGGCTGCAAAAGCGGAGGGGTTTTCTATTCATGGTTGTAGCCCCTTCTCCTTACAAGAAGGAAAACGAGGCAGGGACGGTGTGCCAGACCCCATACCCGGGATGGGAACTGCCTGTGTGGGAGTCGGGGGGACATCCTGAACCCCCATGACACCCCAAGGAGCAGCCAAAGGCACCCACCACGGCTGGGGGAGCTCCCCGCATCCCATTCTCTGCCACCCCAGCGAGACCTGCAGCTCCCTGTGCCCCGCAGGCACCCTGAGGTGCTCTGGGACACCCCCACAGCCCTTTCCTGCCTTACAGCTCCCCACAAGCCCCTTTTACAATCACCCCAAACTTAGCGAGCCCCACACGCGCATCCCCCCTCCATCCTTCTCACAGCATCGGGACCATCCCCTCTGCAACCCCGCGGCGGGAGAGGTTGGGCAAAGGTGTCGGGCATCTCAACCCAATGTCAGGGTTTTCCCCCAACCCCGAGCCTCCCCCATACCCAGCGCGGCAGCGGGGGGAGCCGCCGGGGGAGGCCGGGGCTTGCGGCGAGCGGCGGGGAGGTGGCGCTCGCAGCCCGGCTATCGCCGCTCGCCACCCCCGGAGCGCTCGGATGCTCGGCACAGCCCGAGGAGCGCTGCTCTCTGCTGTCCCCCCACCCAAAAAAAACCCCACACCCGCACAGCTGGGGCTCGCAAGAAGAGCTGGCTCCCACCCCGCACCCGAAACGCGAAACCCACGGGGTTTATTTCCCACTCTTCCAGCATCGCCTTCCCGTGGGGTTTTGCTCCCTCCTCCTCGTGTTTTTTTACCATGCTCTCCCGCATGTTTTATTCCCCCTCCTCCCCTTTTTAGCCCAATTTCGGTATCCTTGTGAAAGTAGAGGCTTCCACCGGCTCTCCACGGGAGTGGAGGTGCTGCTGTGCGCAGCTCTGTTACCTCCGTGCCCAGAATTTTGGGGGGCACGGAGGCAGCCCCCAGCTCCAAGGACTTGCTGGACATCTTCACACCATCCCTCACTCCCTGCAAGTGGGAGACAGGGATGCCCAAGCCCTTTGCCCCTGGGAATTCACCCGTAGTATCGTCCGGCAGGGATGGTGCCCCATCCTCGACGGGGAGAGGACAGAGGGACTTCCCGCAGTGCCTGTGTGGCTGCAGGTGGCTTTCCTTTCCCAGTTTTTTTGGGGGGGAGGGAGAAGGGGAAGCATTGTGCTCACAGATCCAGCTTCACCTCCTCCCGTTGCTCATGTGGAGTAGGCAGGAAATCCTCTGTCATCGATACCTGTTGCAGGGTATCAGCTCTGCTCATTAATTAGCTCCAGGAAAACCTGTGCCGGTAAACAAATGACTCAAAGCTTTTCTCCGGGCCCGATCCCAGGCTTGTGGAACGCTGCTCTCCACCTTTCTAGGAGAGGTGCAAAGAGAGAGGAGTATTTTCCTCAAGATGGATGACAGGCTGTCTCCGGAACCAGCTCGCCTCCTCCCCTTGGAGAAAATTCACATCCCCAGGCGAGCCCTCAAAGGGAAGGGAGGTGGCACCTGGCCTGGGGGTTTGCAGGAGAGCCCTGCTCGGTGCCACAGCACGGATTGGAACAGCTTAAATGTGGCTGCAGACAAAACCCAGGGGTTCCCATCTCATCTCAGTGCTCACCATTCACAGGATGCTCCTGAGTTCTGCTCGTGGCTCCTTCTCCAAATTCCCTGGGTTCTTTGCTTGCCTGGAGTTTTCTGGGATAAAAAAGGGCAGGACAGTGGTAGTTATGTTTGGGGGGAAACTTGACTAAGAGTTAAAAGGTGATGGGGGTTGATGTCCATCCATAAATTTGGGTGGGGTAGGGATTTGGGGCTCTGAAGCACAGGAAGAAAAGGGCTGGTGCACAGTTCCCTCAGCCAGGGTGGGGATAGGGATCTCCTTGGCATCTCAGTTGCCTTGAACCACATCTCTGCCAGGGAAAACAGCATTTGAATGTCCCATCAGTGCTGGAGAGGCAGGGGCTCCTTTTGACTTGAAATGCACTGCTTTCCTTTAGATTAAATATTAGGAAGAAATTCTTTATTGTGAAGGAGTTGTGGTACTGGCCCAGGGTGTCCAGAGCAGCTGTGGCTGCCCCATCCCTGGAAGCGTCCAAGGTCAGGTTGGATGAGGTTTGGAGCAGCCTGGGATAGTGGAAGGTGTCCCTGTCCATGGCTGGGGGGGATGGAATGAGATGATCTTTAAGGTGTCTTCCAATCCAAACCATTCTGTGATTTTATGATTTATGCATGGCCCCATCAGATACCAAATCTACAGGAGACCACCCTGTAAGTCCCAAACCACCACAGCAGGGAGCTGTGGCAACCCTCAGTTCCCCAGGTCAGGACCACCACAGATGTTACCCCAGTCTCCAGCATCCCAGTGTTGGAGGTCTCACTTGCCTTGTACCCTTCTTTAAAGCTCCTGCTGTCAAAAAAGGCAATTCTTCCACTCCATCCCTGGCCCATTATTAGGGGCATTTTATTCAGACCTAAGAAACTCTCAACTGGAGGCCAAACTTCTTTCTTGCAGAGCAATCTGGCAGGGCAGCCCACAGGGGGAGTGTAATTCCCTTTCCCTTCCATGCACTCAGTGTGATATTTGGCTCTCTAATGTGGTTTGCAGCATGCTGAGGCTACAAAACACAACAATAAAAAAAAAATAAAGGAAAGGAAAATGAGCAGTAAATGAAGTCCCTTCAGAACATCCATTTGTCGTCACATCTCGAGTTCAGAATTTCCTCACGGTGCCTCTTGGAGCGAGGGTTTTGTATTAGTCTGATTATGTTGAGATAATCTGTCATGTTGCTCCAGGAAGCTCTGAGGGAAGAGGAAAAAAAAAAAAAGAAAGGAAAGATAATATTTTAAATCAGCGGGCTGCTAGATTGGTGACTCTGTCTGGCAGACACACATCACTGCCCCCTTTATGAAAATTTTAATTGGTTACCTCTGTCAGAGAAAATGAGAGATTTGCTGATTTTAATTTGTTGGAGCGAATCGCTCTCTGCCAGTGTTATCAAAATTAAACTGGGAATGGTTTCTTACTTTCTTGTTCCTACTCCCTCTGCATTTTCTTCTGAAATATCCCTCCATGGAAGATTGATTAAGGAGTGACCAGCTGATGACAAATGAGCTGTTGAAGTGGCAAACTCTGCCGTGCTTGGTGTTGTGCCTTATCCCTGGGACAGGGAGGATCAGGGAAAGAAAACGGCATCTGGAGGAAGAATGGACAGAGACCTAGCAAGGAAATACAGTTATTTTTGGGGAGAGGTAAAAATTGGAACAGTTGGGTGTCACCTCATGTGCTACACTACATGTCGGCTGAACTGAGTGTATGAAACAAGATATATAAAAGATATAAAATCCTTCTTCCAGTGTTTTAGGTTGGTGATTTGCTCCAGGTAGAGCAACTGTTTGCTGACTTGGTGTGGCTTGGGAGCAGCACAGAGGAACCCTGCATATGTCTGGGGGCACCATTTCGTGCATGCCACGTGCATGTACCGGTATTTATTGTTGCCAGCTCTTTTTCTGAACCCTGAGTTTTGGCAGAGGCAGGTCTTGTGATACCTCCTGCCACTATTTCAGCATTCCCACCTGCAGGCTCACCTTGTCAGCTGCCTGTTTCCAGGCTGGCTTTGCTAGATGGAGACGTTCCCTCAGTTTTTTGAGCTCAGCTGGCCTATAACAAAGTCCTTGCTGTTTGCAAAATGGCTCTTTTCTTCCTCCCCTCTGTCAGCTATTAGGAATATCCCATTCCTGGCAGATGTGCCCTATTCCATATTCATTGAGAATTAGCATGGCTTTCTGTTTAAATGTTTTTGGGAAAGGGGTCATCATGATACCCGTGCTAGAATAGATCTGGAGCTGAGGCGCTTTGTCTCTGTCCCATCTGTGCTCCTGTCTCCCTGGGGATGATCCTTGAAACCAACAGCTCCACAAACCGCTGAAGTTTGGGTTCCCCAACACCAAACCCCTGTGGCTGATTTTAAAAGCTGCTGTAATGCAGTTCTCCCTGTGGGCCAAGGACATCCTCACGGGGCTGATCTCAGCCCCTGCCAAACCACGCGGCTCAGAGCAGGGGTCAGGTCACACTTCATTAAAACTTTGGTCCTTTCTGCATGGTGATGTTCTCATTTGTGAGATGGGGAAAGCCTGGCTTCCTCCTTCCCAGTGGGGCTCTGTGCCAGCTCTGTATCCAGCTGGATGTGGTCAAGCCACATTTCCTCTGGGACCCTGAGGTGCAGGGCAGCAGCCGAGCATCAGGGATGATTTATTTTTCTTGAGCCTTGACAGCGAGCACATTCCTACCCTTAGACATACCTCCAGAGCCATCTTTTCTTGTCCTTTCTCAGTCCTTAATTTCTTGAGGTTGTTCTACAACCGAAGCAGGCAATTCTCCTACACCTGCCTTGGATTAACTCTGGATGAAACACATCCTTTTCCAGAAGAACCTTGTGGAGCACTGCAAAATGTTCCTTTGTGTGGTCCAGCCCACTTGGATATTCCAATCAGTCAAGCCTGGGGTAGGGATCAGGCTTTATGCTGGATGTTGTTGAGCAGCAACGTAACAATGGAGATCTCCTCCAAACAAATATCTGCTGGTTCCTGCAAATGAAAGTCGATACACCTTCACAAGGAAATCTGTCCCGGTGGGGTCTTTTGTATTGAAAGCCCTGTTGGTAGATTTATTCATTGTGCAGGGCTGCTCCTTAACAAGTCAGTTATTCATTGGCCATTGCTCGAGGGCGTGTGGAATTTATGGTCATAGTCCTGCAATCAGATATTTTGTTATAGAGGGCTTTGCCACCGTGAAAGGTCTGAGTAAATCAGTATGCAGCAGAAATTGATCCTCTCACAGGCTATTTCTGGATTCAGCTCCTGCTCTGCCTTCCCCCTTCTGGAACCATGCTACCGAAGCCTTTGCATGTTTGCACTGTGGTCAGGCCTACCAAAGCTCTGCTTTAGTGCCTCTGTACAGACAGACATTCACTTTGATCTGTTTTCTGGGCCTGATTTTTGTCCTGAGGTACTTGAGGTCCACGCTGCTGTCATTTCCCAGCCAGAAAAAAAAAAAAAAAATCTCCATCACCTGACTTAAAACATCTGCAGGTTGGAAAGAATTGCTTGAAAAGGCTTTAATCAACTGCCAGAGAAGAAAGGGAAATCTGATTTTGAGTAGCTGTACTGGTGCCTCAAGTACTAAAGAGCTTGGTTTGCTAATCTCCACTTCTCAGATGTTGTTCCACAATCTGATCAGCTCTATTGAGCTGAAACAAGGGTTAATTGCTAACAAAATGCTCCACACCTTCATGCATACAAGGAAAGGGGCAAGGGTGAGCACCTTGCTTTTTAGACCTTAGTTCAATCTCACCATGAGCAGTTGATGGTGAGGGAATTTGGTTCTTGTATGCGCCCCAAGCATTTCTGTCTGGGAAGGTAAAATTACAGCAGAGCCTCTGATTTTTATGGCAGAAATCAGGGATGAGAGGAGAGGAAAAATCTCTGTAACCTAGCAGCCTGTACAGCTGCTGCCTCCCAGGTCGTGGGTGATGTTAAATGTTTAAATGTCAATGAACCTCTCCCCCGAGCAGGGCTGAGCTGTCTTGGCACTTACACTGGGGATGGAGCTTGGCAGTGGTTCCTCAGTGGTCAGACACTGCCTTGCAAGTGTTCCCCAAGGCACAGCATCTTTCTAGGGAAACCGATGGCTCCAGGGGTGGGCTTTGGTTTAAGGAGAGTCTGTGACAAAAGACCCTCTGTGTCTGCTCTGATGCGTGCAGCCCAAAGGAGGGTAAAACTGGGGTAAGAAGAATGTGAATTATGTCCACCTTTGTGGGAAGACAAACCCTGAGGAGGCCAGAGGGTGTCTGAGCTGCCCACATCTCAGGTAGAATCACAGAATGCCCTGCATTGGAAGGAAACCACGAGGACCATCGAGTCCAGCTCCTAGACCTGCACAGAACACCAAGGATCCCCCATGCTCCTGAGAGCATTGTCCGAACTGGAACTCTGGAAGTCTCCACGCTGTGACCACTTCTTTGAGGAACCTGTTCTGGTTCCTGACCTTCCTCTGGATGAAAAACCTTTCCCCTGTTCCAATCTAAACCTGTCCTGACACAGCCCCAAGCCTTTCCATCAGATCCTATCACTGGATACAGCACTGCCCTTCCCATCACCCATTTAAGCACCTCCAGGTCAGCCAAGAGGGCAAGTGAGGGAATAACCAGATAGTGATTTTATGTTCACTGCATACTCTGAATGCTTAAAAAAATGACATGAACAATGTTAAATATTTCCTGTCCTGTGTCACTCCCTGGCTCCTGCCAGCTCAGGGTTTTCAGTTATGTTACCAGGGATAGTAATGCTGTCGGGACTTTCAGAGTCTCCAGATGGAGATGATGCTACAACCAGCAGGAGAGATGGTGACAGATAGAAGAGCAGCAGAGCTGGGAGGACAGGGGGGAAGCTGGGAGAGATCCCAGCAAAATGCCAGTTGGCTGGGAGATCCAGTTAAGTGGGATGAGTGGAAATACCAGGAGGGCATCCTTTGCTGTGAGAGTTGATGTGATTGTAGATGTACCCAAGGCATCCCTCAGGGCCTAGAAGCTGTGGGAAGTGCCTGCAGGCATGGAAATGCCACTGGAAGTGGAATTCTCCAGATGGGGAATCCTCAGTCTGGATATCCTCTACCAAGAGCAAGGAAGATGCTGAGGCAGCTTGGAGGAGGTAATTTCCAGAGGTCTCTCCCACCTTCAAGCATCTGTGAGTCTGTGAAGATGAGGAATGAGTGCTGTGGATTTTGATGCCCCCACTGGACACAGATGCCCCCAGGAGCTGCGTCGTGGTGAGCAAGAGATCTGCAGGGTATGTAAAGGCATCCTAGGGAAAGAACTGAAGCTGTTTGGACGTGTGGGGCTGTGTGGCAGCACCCTTTGTGTTTTCCACCTCCAAAGCGAGGGAATCTGATTGGGATTGAGGTCTGAGGGCTGAAATCCAAGGTCTTGATGTGTTTTGAGTGGAAATAAAACCTTTTATTATGGTGTGAGACAGGTTTACAACCCCTCAAGAAGTAAAGTAGAGATTATCCTTCCCTGTGTTGGGACAAAGGCCTAGTTTGATATTCTGTTGACTTGATCCCAGTTTTCTAAACAGAGCCTTTCCTGGCAAGTCCATGTCCCTTCCTCTCTCTGGAGTATTACACTGACTTTTGGGCTGGGCTGTGACCAGAAGCAATGCCACAGCATCTTTGGTCAGAAATGTGCACACACCCTGCCCTAAGATGTGATGCTTGCACTTTTTTACTCCCATATCATAAAATAGTCATATTTTTGCAAATATCTTCTTCTGTTGTCCTGGGAAAAGCCTTGGTTCATTCTGCATTTGAGTTTTCCAGGATGTGGAAAAGGGGGATGCTCCACCACAAGCTGCAACGCCTCCTTCCTTCTTCTGTGGTGCTGATGGCTGGTGGGTCCCTTTTGACTTGTGATTAGGAGCAAAGATCTTCCCAAAAGGACCTCAAAGACCATCCTGGAGTGTCCCTGAGAATATCACCTGACTACCAACAGCATCAGGAGCAATATGGGATAAAGTGCTGGGGAAGATGGTTGGTAAATAAACAGATCTTTGTGTCTTTGTTGGATTGGAGCTAGTTTTAAAAAAAAGATTGACAGAGCTGAAGCACATTTCTCTTCCCTGCCTTGAACAGGCCTTAAATGTGTTTGTAGAAGATCTCACCACAATTATTTCCATTTTGCCTGGAGAGGGGAATGTGGGACAGAGCACTGATTTTTCTCAACTCCCTTTCCTTGAAGAGTGGTTGGATGTAAATAGGACATGGCCCTTCCCAATCCTGGAGCTGGGTCAGCTCTCCTGGCGCACGGGTGACAGCGCTGGGGCGGGACAGGGAAGCTGGCACTGAACACAACAGCCACCAACACCTCAGATGTGCCACACCAGGCACAGCTGCCTTTCACGTGGACTCAGAATCCCCCCCCCTTGTAACCTCCTGTTCTCATAAAAGCAATTTATGAGCCGCAAGGTGCCCAGCAGGCCGCAGTGAGGTGGTTATTAAAACCCCAGCTTCCCACCTCAAATTACAACCCAAGTGCTGTGTTTGTTTCCCACTTCACACCGTCCCTCGGAGGTTTTCCTTTAGCCTGAGCCCTTTTGAAGTTGCTGTTGATTACAGAGCAGGCAGTGTAATCTCCCTGTGGAAGGCATTTGGAGCTGGGGGGAAGGAAATCCATCACCCCAGTGCAGGGGTCAGAACTGGGGTGGGGATTAGCGGTGCTGCCCAGCCAGCCCGTCCACTCAGGGGCCTGTTCCGCTCTGGAAATGTTGCTCTGATGTCTGCAGCTCCTTAGACACTCAGAGAAGGACTATTTCAAAGAGGGTTTTAGCCCTGTAAGTTGGCTTCCAGTCTGGAAGGTGACTTGGGAGGTGTAATTAATCTGTCCAGTCACCCTCATCAAGGACTGGCAGCTGGTGCCCTTCCTGAAACCTGATTTTCTCTGTGGAGACTTGTCCAGCTGTTCCCTGGGTCATCAAAAGAGTGAATCATTTAAAGCTGTTATGCTTTATTTCTTCCCAAATTATTTACCAACGCTGTCTTGTGTCCCTGCACTTTTCCTGATGAGCCTTTTTGGTTTTGCATCACTTGATCACCGTGGGTCGCACAACACTGAATATGAGCGTGGCCAGTGTAGAACTCCTGAGCACACAGGCAGCTGCTTGGTCTGTGGCTTGAATTAGGTGGAAAGTGAACCTCTGGCAGAGCTGAGGTCAACATCTGGAGGTCTTGGGATTGTGCTTCATCTCCAGCTCAGCCCTTTTCCTCTGTGTAATTTCTGGAGAACTGTAACTATCTCTGAACTGTTTGTTTGCACACTTTCCCTCCAGAACATTTTTTTATGTATTTGGGGATCAAGACCCCTGCTGGTGAGTCTTGTCCTCCAGTTGTTCTTGACTTGATCCACAGCAGGTCCTGAATGTCTGAATATTTTGGATTTTGCTGAATATTAACCATAAATAGCTTTAAAATGTGCAACAGCACAAATCCAGGCATTTTTGCATTGGTGTGATAGGCAGATTTGGGAGGTGGAGGGCACCAGCCTGGCCCAGCCCACTGCACCATCTGCTGATTAATGGTTGTTTTCTTTTATCTCATAGAACCTGTAGTGAACTATTTGCTATAGTAACAGTTCTTCCCCTTTAAGAATAAAATCTCTAACATTGGTAAAGATTCAAGGTGAGAGGATAGCAAGGAGACCAGTGGAAATACGATGCTGTTGTTGGCACCATGGTGGCTGGTGGAGGTTCTGAGATGAGCATGGTTGTGCTCTGTAAAATCAGATTTTTTTAAGACATCTTCCCTTCTTAATTCAGGAGTGGAGGTGGGTTTCACCTGGGCACCATCAGAGTTTATTTCTCTTCTGGTGAATCCTTGCAAGTACTTTTCTCTTCCTGCATTTCTCGTGTGTGCAGGGGAATAAAGCCCTGCAGATCTCCAGTCAATGAAATATCACATCAAATGTTAATTAACAATACATGTCAGGGCTTGTTCTTTGACTCGGTGACCTGGTGCAACCTCCTGCCACAGAACAAAACTCTCTCTGTCTCCCCACCTGTGACTTAGTCTGCTCCTAAGGTTTATTATCAATAATCCCTGCCCCATGCCATCCCCTGGGTAGTGCTCAGTATTTCCTGAGTAGCAAATCCATGGTGGGGATGGATTCCACACAGAATCACAGAATGTCCTGAGCTGAAAGGGATCCCCAAGGATCAGCAAGTCCAGCTCCTGGGAGGTTCACCAGATGGTTCCTGAGACTGAGTTCTGTCCCTGTGCAGCCCAACATTATTTACTGAGTGAAAAAATGCTAATTAAATAATGAGTGACCAGGAGAAAAAGAAAGGCTAAAATGAGAAAGGAGCCATTGGCATCAAAGTCCAGCACAGTGGAGTGTGGCAGCTCAGATGAGTCCCCAACATAACCTTGACCATCTGGGCTGCTTCCCTGAATCCAATCTAACTGTTTCATAGAATCACAGAATGGTTAAAATTCGAAAAGACCTTTAAGATCATCAAGTCCAAATATCAGCCCAGCACCACCACCACATTCACCATCCTCCACATCAACACATTTCTGAGCACTTCCAGGGACGGTGACCCCACCACCTCCCTGTGCAGTCCATTCCAATATTTTACAACCTTTATCAAGGAGAAGAAAAAATCTTAATATCCAAACTAACCTAACCTAAGTCTTTGATTAATGTTTATGGCTTACAGTGTACACAGGAAGACCTGGCAGCACTTTTCTTGTCCAAGTTTCAGTGACTTTCAGTGTCTGGGCGGGCTGTTGGCTCCTCCTTTGCACCACTTCTCAGCAGTAATGAGGTAACACTCCACTGACTTCCCTGAGCATCTGTTTCATGGGGGAAGTGATTTTCCTCACTGCTGTACTGATTGGAAGTGGAACAGCCTCCAGTCCTGTGTTATGTTCCAGGGGGCACCGAGTCTCCCACAGGCTCAGAGAGCTTTTATCCAGGAATACCAACCTGGAACCCAGCAGTGGCTTCGAAACCACATTTGCTTGTGAGACAAAACCTGATAATTTCTGGCCATTCAAAAGCATTCAGGAACATCCTAAATTGTGTCCTCTGGGCTGGATTACAATGTCAAGTCTTTTGTATTTCAGATTCTCCTGTATGATTATTGGAGCAGGGGGATGGAGTCACTACATGAGCAATCAAGGACTTTCCATCCCCTTTTTCTCTACCACTGGGGCATTTAGATGAGCCCCAGGGTACTTTCTAATCCTCCCCCCTTCTTTTGCCATATTTAGGGCTTGGTAAACTAAACAAGGATAGGACACAGATCCAAAAAAGCTGCCCTGTTTTTGTGCAGACTGTTTAATTTTTAGAAGTGTTTTAGAGCATCTTCTCAGGCAGCATTCTCTCATCCCAAGACTGGTCCCAGTTCAGAGGAAAACCTGGCCAGGGACTGTTCCCAGCAGGCCCATGAGTCACCTTCTGGCAGGGAGAGGGGTGAAATCCTCAGCTCTTGTTGCCCTGTGCTCATTTTGAACCAAGCAGCAGCTCATGGTCTGAGCTGGGTAGAGATGCCTGTCTGGGGTGTAACATCCCCCTGCCACAATGCACTTCTAAAGCTCCACAGATCACTGGGTAAAAACCACATTTAAATCTATGGTAAGGTCACGTTTTAGTTAAAAGGGACAGAACGGATTTAATTTATAATCCTCTCCAACTTTATGGCTTGCATTTAGAGTTATATCTATTATGTAGTGCCAAACGTATTATAAAAATTGATTCCCCCTTTTCTCCTCCCTAGATTTGCTGTGTCAGGCAGATTCTGATTGCCCTCCCCTTTGCTTTAAGCCAGCAGATAGACTGAGGTGGATCTAAACGTCAGGGATGACATCTGGGACTGCAAAGTGCAAGTTTATAGGGAATGGAACCGGCCCAGATCTATTCCTGGGTGTTTGGGAAGGAACACGGTCCCTGCCAGCCTGCCACAATGCAGGACAGGAGGCAAGAGCTGCAGTCTGCAGGGGAAAATGCAGCTCAGAGTCAGGGTGAGGTGCAAGGGGTTAGTAGGTGACCTGGTGTTGGTGTCTTGGTGCAGGTCCTGCCATGGCCATGGGGTGTAGGCACACTCCTTAAATTCAACAGCAAATTTTAGGCAAGGGACATAATGTTCTGAGGAGGTCATAGTGAAGAATCATTACTTTTTTTATTCCAGGAAAGTCTTTATAGACAGTTTTAAGGGAGCAGCAGTGAGATTGAAGGAGAGAGGAGAGGGAATGGGGGGAGACACCAAGAGGAATTAAATTTCCCACCTGACCTTTACTTCCAGCACTTGTGTTCTACAACCACACTTTGACATCTTGTCACCCGTGTCACACCTCAAATGTCCCCTCTGTTTGCAGAGCAGGGGACATCAGAGAGGGGCAGACAAGGAAAGGCAGCAGGAGGAATTGTTGTGATTGTTGGGAATTCTGATGAACTCCTTTGGACAGGGGTGGGGGGTTCATCCCACAAGGACTCCGTGGATGCTGTGACTTGTGGCAGGAGTTGGGTGAGGCTGTCAGAGAGATGCCTTCCCTTGATTTAGAGGCTTCCAAGAGGTGATGAATGGGCACTTAGAGGGAGGTTTGAGCCTGGAGTCAGGGCTCTGACAGGGATGGGAGCATCCCTAGATCATGGTCTGCTCTCGGGGAGGGCAACAAGGCGGGCATCTGCCTCCCTCTCCTGCAGCTGCGTTCCTGGGGTAACATTTTTCTATCTCTGTGATTCATTTGTGCTCATAACATCCTTACCCAACCCCCTGGACGAGCTGTTAACTGCCCTTTAAAGCTGAGCTGGGGAGAAATGAGCCACATTTGCCTACACACAGCCCTGGCCATGCTTGATTGAGTGACTGCAGTAAAACTCGAGCTATAAATAAAACACATGTGCCTGTGTCCACAACAGTGTTCTCCTGAGAAGATGTCATTTGCTTCAGGACTTCAGTGAAATATTCATATTTTCAGCCTCCATTTATATTAATGAGTGGATTTTTTTTTAATTGTGGGGCTTTTTTGGATTTTTTTTTTTGGATGTATTTTAATTTCTCTCCTCTGTTGCAATGAGAATAAGGTAACACAGGACACCCAGTTTAAAACAGCAATGTGAACAAAGTGGCAAGGGACACTTGGACCAAAATACCTGGTAGTGGCGAGGGACAAGCAGCACTTGATTGGGATGCCAGGGGTGAAGAGGGACCCCTCATTCCTTAAGCAGGGTCACACTGCTGCTCCTCCTGAGGCTCTTCCCTGAAAGCTGCAGCCGGGCTGTGTTTAACTGGCAATAGAACAATCTTCTCTGAGTGTTTCATGGGCCTGAATGGAGAGATCTGTGGGCTCATTTTGCTCATTGAGCAATGAAACAAAGCCAAAAGAAAAAAATTGTAAAATTATAAAACAGGAGCTTGTCAAAAGTCGAGTTGCTTTGTTTTGTTTTGGTTTTTTTTTTTTTTTGTTTTTAATCTTGACTATGGACCATGATCAGGCTCTCTAGTGGTTCAAAAATCACACCCAGGTTTTACTTTAGGTATTACTTGTATTTGTTTTCTAATATCATCTGTCTTTCATAATCGCAGAACTTGAGAAATTTTTATCTGAATGCCAGGTACTACGAGAGTGGTGGAATGAGAATGTGAGGGCAGAGATACGTCAGAAAGGAGCAGGAGATTACCAAACAGTAATAAGGACTGAATACAGTCTCCATGGGGAGTGCAGGATTTGCCTCTGCATCTTTTCTTTTGGTCTCCAAGGAGCTCTGTCTCTGGAGCAGCAGCATCCCAGAAACTGAAAGCAGCAGTTCATAGGGAATGAAGGTCTCTCTGGCACTGGAGCCACATTTATCAGCATCCTGGCTGAAAAAGTCATGTAACTTAGGTTCATTGTGCACGTGAAGATTAAAAATCTGATTTTTTATTTTTTTTTCTTAAATTTGCCCAAAATTAGACAATGCAAATTCACCAGCTTTGGACTGGGAGGTGAAATTTAAACACGGGATAAAGGCTGAGCTACACCTGTGGGGAGAAAAGTCCTCCAGAACCTTGTGCCTCTGCTGTAAAAAAAGTGAGTTAATGCTTGGACTTGATGACCTTTTCTAACCTCAATGATTCTATGATTCCAAATATGCTAAAGAGGAGCATATGATAGGGAAAGTAATAACTACAGGAGGAAGATGAAGGTGGGATTGAGAGGGAGTGACTTCATGGGATAACAAAAACGGGAGAAGGTCAGGGTGATCATGTCACCCTTTGGTTCAGATTTGCCCATTTGCAAAGATTTCTGCCATTTAAAAGGGGCAAGAGGTGGTTCAGAACATTTCTTTCATCTCTCCTTGGTTATCCTCACCTTGATATCAAGAGGGAAGTCAGGCAGGAGGGGATTGCGTGGAGAAGGGTTTTCTGTCCCCATTTCCATGATGTTCAACACCCCCAGAGGTTTTACCAGGAGATTGTGGCTCAAAGGAGGAGGATAAAACTCAGAAAGGGAAGAGGAGAATCATAAAACGGTTTGGGCTGGAAAGATCTTTAAAGATCATTCTTCAATGAGAAGGTCTGCCGGGCTTGGACAGAGCAGTTTAAAAGTGTCCCAGCTTTTAACATCATTCTGTATCTTATCAGGAAGAGGTTGCTCCTTGGAATTCACTCTGGATCCCTAAAACCTGTGTATCCTTGAGGATAAAGCATTAGAGGTGAAGGACCTTAAATTAAAAATGAGCAGAGAAATGGAAGGAGCCTCTGCTGCCTGCAGAAGGTCATCAGTCAGACTGCAGGCTGTCACCTGAGCCCTTGAGCCACTGCAGGCTTTGATGTAAGGTTAGAGCAGAAAACTTTCACTTGGCTGCTGGTGAGTCACCAAACACCTGAGAGGAAACAGAGGAGGCATCTCAGGGGTGGAAAAACACAACAAAGCAAAACCCCTGTTGTGTCCAGCTCTTCAGATGGGAGCTGCAGAGGGGTAAGGTTTCTACCTTTCTGCATTAAACACAGAAGGACAGAACTGGAAAGCCACTCCCCAAAGGCCTTCCTAACGAAATCCACCCCAATATCAGCAGGGAAATTTCTTCTTAATCATACAAGATTGACTGTCCTGGACAATCATTTTTCTGGTGGCTAAAATCTCAACCCAGGTATATTTTTTTTGCCAAACTAAGCCTGTCTATTCTCACAGCATCATTGCCCTTTCATTTAAAGTTTTTTTTTTTTAATTCCACTGGTGCTTCTTTCTCAGAGTTTTAATTATAGCATTTTAATTTTCTCTTCATTACTTTTACAAAGCCAAGTGTATCAGTATCTTGTGATCTGGTGTGATCTTCGTGATCTTTCTTTGCAACCCTGTCTTACTGTGAATTCATGTTTCTTGAAGCCGAGCACAAAAATGGATGTAATATTTTAGACATGGTCAAAGATAGTGTCTTCCTAATATCTGGAAACCTGGCAATATTCCCCCTCACTGTGTCCTCAATTGATACATGGCCTTTTTCACAGCGTGTTATTTGTTTTTTACCCAATCTTTATCTTTATCTTCTGCTGTTTTTTTCTGCTGAAATCACTTTACTCCTCTTCAGCTTTTAACTTAGGAATGTCCCCATTATCTAAATGTGACAATGTCACTCTCAGATCACACCTGTGGAAACTAAGGCAGAGGTAAAAAAGTGACTTGACCTTCAAGCAGGAGGTGACGAAGCAAGGAGAGAGTGATTCCTTGGACTCCAGGCTGCTGTTGGCATCAGGGCTTTGTCCTGCCCCGAGTGCCTGATGAAGCCGAGGTTCCAATGCCTCCCCGTGGGCACAGGCTGCCTCTTCCAGGCAGGAATTCTTATAAGGAGCCTGGTTGTTTTCCCTGCTCCTCAGCCTGCATCCCCCCCTCCCTCCTTCGCCGGCACGGGGATGAATGGGAAGAGAGAGGCTCTGAGTGGACTCTGTTCTCCAACCCCAGTCGCTGCTGAATTTCAAATAACTCCCCAAACAAAACCCAAACAAGCAGCCCCTTGTGCTCCTCTATCTCCTCTCTCTTTGGCCTTTAGTCACCAGGCTTGGCAGCACCGCTGCTCCTCTGTGGCTCGTCACATGCGAGGCAGGGAGGATAGGCTGCTTTGTCCTTCTCTTTGCTCAGGGGTCTGAAACAACAGAGCCCTTTGCCTTGTTTGCTTTGCTGGGCCACGAGGGAGCAGGGCCAGAGGAAGGAGGAGGTTGGTGAAACCCCCTGGTAGGATTTTTGGTCAGCAGCAAGGTGAAGGTTTGTTATGTTCAGAGTGATGCCACTGCCCATCCTCGTCCCCCACCTCCCTTGTGCTGGTGGGGACTGCTCTCCTCCTTGCACGGGCAGTGGGAAGGTGCTGGCTGCTTGGGGAGAGGAGAAGGTGCTGTCCCATGCCTGAGGACAGGGCATTACTCCTGCCCCAGAAGGATTTGCCAGCTGCAGAGATCATGGCTCAGCTTCGTCTTCAATGCAGGTAGCAGCGAAATGGGACAGAGGGACAAATCCAGCTGGGAGCTGTGGTTTGTCCACAGTGCCAATATCCTGAGATACATGGGGTGGATGCCATTCTCCTGGCAGGGGTGAGAAGGACAAAAACACAGCTCCTCTGATCACCTCTGCACCACTGCTCCCCAAAACTGCTGGGGCTGGGCAATCATGAAGAGAGGGCGAGGTTAATCCATATGATCTGAGCAGGACATTTCTTAGGGTTCTTGAGATGCTGAAACTCATTTTACTCATTCTCCAAGCTGGACTTGAACTCCTTCACCCTGCAGGAAGAGAATCTCTCCAGAAAGCATAGTGGGGTCAGACTTACTGCAGAATAGAGCAGCTCCTTCTGTCCTCTTAATTTTCAGCAAGGCAAGCCCGATAGACTGGGACAGTGTAGCACCTCCTGCCAAAAAAAAAAAAAAAAAAAAAAAGAGTGGCGGTTC
>JAWWMU010000106.1:149036625-149055399 GCA_035048155.1 Cinnycerthia olivascens
ACCTCAGCTTAATCTCCTTTCTTTTCATTCCTTCCTTCTTTCCTTCCTTACTTCCTTCCTTCCGTCCTTCCTTCCTTCCTTCCTTCCTTCCTTCCTTCCTTCCTTCCTCTCTCCTTCCCTTCTTTTCCCTAAATCCATTACTAAAAGATTTTTGGATTTTTGTGAACCATTTTTTTCTTTCACAACACGTTATCTCAGAACTAATTTTTAGCCAGTGATTTTTGCCAAACTCTCTTTGCCTGTCATATATTAATGATCTCTTCACTTGAATTCTATACTAAATTATATTTGATAAAATATAGATTGTGAAGCACGATCATTTCACTCATAAAGTGCTTCAAACATATAACAAGTACAGGAAGTTTTCCAAGATTTTTTAAAAATGAGATATGTTAGTTATATAATAACACTTCCAGATACAGATTTTGAGATTTTTGAAGTCTTATTTCAGATTGGGGTGTGCACATATTTCTCCACCTGTTTACATACACATACATTTAATTCTGTTCCTTTTGTGAGTAGCTGATCAGAACAAAGGGTGTTGAAAAGTTGATAAAAAATAAGGTATTTTTTTCACAATGTCCCAGGGCCTGGAGAAGCTCTCTAGGAAGAAGGAAAATAAGAGGCAGAAAATTACTCTCACAGCTTTGAATCTGTTACCTGCTCCTCCTTCTCCCTCCAACCCGGGTCCACCAGATTTATCAAATCTGGAGATTCTCCATCTGTAGATGGAGCTTGCTAAGAAAATAATATCCGATGGTGGTAAGAGGAGAATGTCTTGGATAATAAGGAATTGGAAGATTTACAAAACACGTTAAAGGTTGCATGAGAATCAAATTCTGAAAATGGGATACTAAGAGAAAAATATTGCTTGTTTTTCTTTTTAATATTAAAATAAAAGATGCAGAGCTGCTGAATTGCAACAGCATTTGCCATGCAGATTACTGCATTTTTGATCTTTTCCTTACTTGGAAAAAGAGATTCTCTTTCCCTGTTGTGGCTTTTCTATTACCTAAATCACAAAGATTAAAAACCTGCTGCTTTCACCCTAAACAGCCTTAGTGCCATCCCAAACAGCCTGAATGTGTGAGGATTAAAAGCTCTGCTAAAAGGTTGCTTACATTGCTAATTACAATTTGTTATTAATGTCCAATCAGAGTGTGAAGAATGACTTCGTGTCTTTTCCTCCCATGACCTGTGCCAGTGAGTCCCACTGGCTCTTCACTCCCATGGAAGATTTTCCTTCTATCCATCATAAGTAACTGCCCTGCTAATTTTTTTTGAGTATCAGCCAGGAAGATTGAAGCTCTGTGTGTTTCTCTTCTTCTTAGTTGTGCATTTGTGACACTTAAAATTTGTCTGCTGGGTTAAAAATAAATAACATTAAAAATAAATAAATAATAACAACTTCAATAGATTTTGGTCTTGTCCACTTTGATGGTAAGGAAGCATCTCTTCTATGCTCCTCTAACTAGAGGATTCCATCCTCCATAGAAACAAAATCCTGAGATTTACACAAAAATCTTCTGTGGTCAGGAAAAAAAAAGTCCAAATGGAGATTAATTACCTCATCTTTCATCAGAGGATAACATGCTCCTGATCCAACACTTCCAACTCCCACACTTGCAAAAGGTGTTTTGTAGCAACTCAAAAAACAAATTTTGATCCATAAACTCTTTCCAAGGCAAGACCTTCCATGCACCCAAGCTGTCTGGAAGGGTAACTCAAGGTCAGCTCTAATTTAATCTTTTTGTCTTTCTTTATGAAGAGTGTTGGTGTCTGGCTGAAGGTCTGATGAGAAGAGGTGAATGGGGAATTTGTAACAAGTTATTGTCTATTGGCACTTCTGCTTTCACCTACAGGTGGCCAAAAAGAGCTAAAAGCCACAGCTGCAGTCCCAATATCCCTGAGTTGCTGTTAATGTTGGTTTAAATGTCCAGGTGATCCTGAAGGAGAAGTACAGACCAGGTTTTGCCCACCTGGTAAGTGAAAATGAACTAATAAACCTCTCCAGGGAGTCTGTAACTCCGTGGAGAATCACAGGATCAATTCAGGTTGGGAAAAAACCTGTGAGATCATCGAGTCCAACCCACAACCCAAACCCACCACCTCCACCAGACCATGGCAAAATGACAGTGATTAAAAACTGATTGTCTCTTGTCCAGGCTGGGCTGCATGTGACTCCTCCCAACACTCAACAGACACCCCAGTAAAGCTTTGGCAAAAATTTGGTCACAGGCGCTCCCCAAAACTCTCCAAAGCCTGTGGATGCCTTGAAAACCATCCAGCCAATATAAATAAAGCCACCAAGGATTTTCCCAGTACAGAAACCACGAAGTTTGTGTCACTGAGTTTGTCCAACCTGCAGGCACTCCTCAATCCACCTTTTTTCTTGAAGACACCCCCCATCTCCTCATTCTCTCTGCAGAGGGGACACTCATTTTATGCTGATTTGTGTCTTCATCTCTGAAAGCAGCTCCAAATGTGCCAGGGCATTTTCCATGCTTTTGAAGGATGCTGAGGATCCTTCAAAACCTTAAAAACAATATTTTCAGTATTGATCACTTGCAACAAAGAGATGTCCTGGGTGAAGAATGCAAAAATATGCCAGACCAGATGGAGAACAATAGGTGACACAAACGAGAGGTTTGATAGTTCCTTTTTTTGCCACAACTCTTTCAAGGTTTGAGCCCCTCCTGTAAATTCTGAACAGGGATTGAGGGGAAGAGATTTTTTTAGGTGCCAGTGGTGCCAAGGGGAATAGACTCTCTTGAAGGTTGGCAGAACTCTGACATTTGATCAGCTGCAGTAATGGAAAATTACAGATCTTGACCTGCTCGGGCACATCAGAGGACGCCACCATCCCAGGGGAGCCGTGACTGCACCTGCCTCCAAAGGGCAGGAAGAGGACAAACGTCACAGAGGGCTGGAATTCCTAAAGCTGCCAGGACAGACAGTGTCTTGCTGTCCCTGGCTGGGGGTCACTGATCTGCACTCAAGTCAGGAGAGTTTGTCCCTCCTGAGATAAATTCCCTTTTGTGGTGAGTTTTTGTTGTGGCCCTTCCTGCCCAACATGTGAATCATGTTGCTATTATTTATAAATCAATGTTATTTAAGTCCTTTTTATTAGTTTATTTTAAATCCTCCTCACTTGTTTCATCATAAATTGGGTGTTGACCTGGCTTAGGTTACACTACATGCTCAGTTTGGGGAACCCAGACTGTCTCTCTATTTTCTAATACCAGGGGTAGGGCTGTTCCAATGCTTTCAACAATTTTTGTGGAAAGACTTCCTTGCTATGCTTAGGAGAGTCTCATTCCTGAAAAACCATCATGAAAAACCTCTCACTGTAGCATCTCTATCCACTGATAATGTTAATTTTTGTCTCTGAAATCACATCACGTATCCCCAGGTTGGTATAGTTTTAGATTTATGCAATTACTGTGTGTGGCCATCGATTTAAATGACCCTCTGACCTGTTCCTTCTCACTCTCACTCTGATCTGGGCTTTACCCTGTGATTACCCTCATCAGTGGCCTTTCCTGACTGTGAAAACAAAAGATCTGTGATAACAATCCCAGGAAGACACAAACCAGCTGCTCTCTTGCTCCTAAGCCTCCTCCTCATGGCTGAGCTGGAGGAACAATCAGTGGATTGCCTTCAGTTTGAGGAGGCTGAGACAGAACATCGGTGGGATTAGAAGGGTTTAGGGGAATTAGGATAATTGGTGGTGCTAATTTCCTTTACTGCAGAGGGAAATACACTTTTGACGGAAGGAGAAGTACCTGGGTGATGCTCAGGAGGAGTAAGATGAATCAGGAGTTAGAGTAGGAATATAAAAGAGTCTCAGCACAGCAAGATCTGTAGCTTTGGTGAAAAAAAATTATCCTAGAAAATGCCACGGATAGAGTTTGGTGGAAAGAGGCAACCCAAAGTGGAGGAGGAGCAAGGACTGGAAACTCCCTTTGTAACTCGAATTGGGGAGGGAAAGAGGAGTTACCATTGCCTTTTCTTGTAACTTGGGGAAAGAACAACAAATCTCTGCCCTGCCATGTCTGTGAGGATGCTGTGATAACTGATTAGATTATCTGATATCCCAGGTACACCTTGAGCTCAGCCAAAGCCTGAGAACAGGATGCACAGGCACTCTCCCATCCCTATAGTGGAGCACCAGAGACACCAAAATAGGAACAAAGTTCCCACAGGAACATTTAAAAACCAGGTTTCCTTAGAAGAAACCTTCTACAAGCTACTAAACCCCAATGCACCACATTAAAGCAGCAAGAGGAAGGTTCCTGTGGTGCATGGAGCAAAGTCTTAGTGGATCCTCCATAGCTGCATAATGCCAGCTGTAGGGAAGGCCATGAATTTTAACCTTTGAAGGTATTTTCCCTTTTAGTACTAAGGAAAGTAGAAAATTCTTTGGCAAGTCTTTGTCACTTTATTCCAAAAATGCTCCTAAGGACTCCTCACATTTCCTGCCTGCACAGTTCAGCAAGACTTGGTTAAATCCTGCAGAGGAACGAAAAATTGTCTCAAACAAGTGCCACAAATGCTGAAACTTTGTGAGCATAACTTCCCTGCTCCCATCTTCAGGCAAGTGAGAGGGGAAAGTGTATGATTAACTTATGAAGTGCTCGCCGAGGCAACATCATTAGTTCCAACAGGCCCTTGTGAAAATGGGAACTGCCAGAACATGAATTTTTAACATCTGGGCTGCATTAAGATCTTGAACGTGACGGAGACTAAACTTGGAGCCTGAACTCAGAGAGCACTGCTGCTATTTGTGGCAGAAGGCAAGAGATGGGTTTAGAGGGAAAGCAGTGGGGTATTTTTTTAAGGGGCTCTTGTGGCTGGGGAAGTTCCAGTCAGTCCAAATTAGATTTGTTTCTAGGTGTCTGCCTGGGGTCTCCACCAAGAAAATGCTGCTTCTGCCTTTAAACTCTTCCCTTCCTTCCATCACTTCTGCTGGTCTGTCCTCACCCATTCCCTTGTGATTCTTCCTTCTCCCAGGCCACCTCTTCCCAAGATTTCTGATCCCTTCTCTGCACTACTTTGCTCACCACTCCCTCCCTGCCACCCCCAGGAGGAAAACTCCTCTGATCTGAAACCAGGAGCTGGCACTGGAGGAAAACAGCACCGAGCAACCCGAGGGATGTGGGAGATGGCCAGCTAGAGGCTGCCATGGCAACAGCTGGATCTCCTTCATCCCTCTCACCCTGCTTCCCTGCTGATTACATTAAAACAACAGAAAAAAATAACAGTTGCTGGGAATCAAAGAACCCTCTTCCTCCACAAAATCACCTGGCCTGTTTCCCAGTGCAAATCCCTGGCATCCTTGCTGCTGGTACAACAATCTTGTGACTCTTGCTTGTACATGGTAAGGAAAAGAGGATTTGGTTTGCTTGCCCTTGATGGGAAGACTTTTCTCTGCACTCCTGTGATCTTTGAGCTCAATGACAGAGCTGTGGTCAAAAAATATCTTTAGAGGTGATTATGACTTTTTGGGGCCTGTTGCTGTTGTTCCATGAGAAGAGTCCCCTGGGAGGATTTGGGGTTTGGACCTAGAAGAGGTTTTGGTGGTGCTGCTTCTCCTGTGACAGCGCAAAGGAGAAGCAAGGCCAGCTCTTTGTCACAGGTCACTGCACCAATTCTCAGCACTCTACCCCTGCCCAAAGACACGTTCAAGTCTGCCTGGCACCACCCAGCACAGGTGAGATGTTGGCTGACTGCGTGACTCAAACACAGGAGGAATCTGACTTGTGCATATTTCAGGGGGCTGGGCCTTCATTTTGGGGTTGTTGCTTTTTTTTTGTAAAAGAGATGACTGATGTGCTTTTTCCTCCTTCCCTCCTTTTGGCTCCCTGCATTGGGAAACACCAAAATTGTGTGGAACATGGGATGGAGAAGAAATTCCCCTGAATGAACAGGAAATCCACTCCAGCTGCAAATTGATATTTAATGTTGCATCACAGAAGAGTGGCTGTCTGGGGATGTCTGTGCTGCCATATCACAGACCCTTTTATTGCCAGCATCCCCTGCCTGACACTTCTCTTTCAGTGTTGGAAAGTGCTTCCAGGGCCTGTTCACTACCAAAAGCAGCGAGCTGGATGCACCATTGTCCTTGAGGTCTCCAGTCCCAAGCTGGACCCCTGAAAAGACACAGGTGGGCTGGCATCCCGCCTCTGACAGTGGCCACAATTGGTCTCTTTGTGGACACACAGCACATCCCACCCCAATGTCCAAAAGTTCTATGCTGAACTTAAGCCCTGAAGGATGGATATCCCTTCCCTGAGCCCATCAGCAGCGAGAGCAAACAAATTTTTGCATTCCTTCCCATGTCCCCAAGCACACTCCACACTTAACATACCCCCAGGGAATTTCCTTCAGGCTGGAGGCCTTGAGTTGTCAGAGTAGGTCAGGTTTGGGAAGACTTGAAGCCTGATTTCTGAATGAAGCAGCATCTGAGGGATAACTCAGCAGCTGTAGCAGCAGAATGGCTCTGTCCTAGTCAATGAACCTCCAGCAATGTATCCATTGCTTGTCATCTGAGAATATAACCACGGACAGCCAGGCTTGTGATGCAGTCAAAAAAACGCCCTCCTAGTACCAAGATGCCCTGGTTCTCCTGGAGTCCCAGCCTGAACAAGTTTTCAAGTGAATTCTGCAGGGCTGTTTGGTGCTTTCATTGCTAATAGAGCTGATCCTCTCCTGGGGAGAGGGAGGTTTGGCACTCGCTGGTGTTCATTCAGGGAAGCAAGGAGTGGTAGGCACACACAGAGGAGGATGCAGTGAATGTGGGGCATGGAAGCTGAATTCCAGCTCTGTCTTGAGGGTATCAGACTGCTGAGCTCTGATATCCTCACTTAGCTTCACGCTGTTTGTTTTTCTCCCCCCCCTCCCCTTCTCCTCAACAATTAACTTTGCAATTAGACTTAATTATATTCAGTAGCTACTGAATGTGTCCTCTGCCCCAGTTGCTGCTGGTGGAGAGAGGCAGCAGCGGGGGTGAAAGCTGCACAGTCAGCTCAGCAGAGCGTTCAGCAGTGATTCACACACCCTCTGCACGGCTGAGAACGGGGAGCTCTCCTAAAGGTCCTGTGACTTCCTCACCCTCCTTCTCCCACAGCATTTCACCTTTCTGTCTCATTTGAAGTGTCAATACACTGCTCTTAAATGTCAGGGAAGCCTGGAAGGATCCCTTGTGGGGTGTTTCTTTTTCCCACCGTAGGGGGCAAGTCTCAGGACAGCGTTATGCAACCAGGAGGGCTTTTGAAATGCATCATAAACCCAAGGCAGAGTCTTTGTTGGTAGAACATTGTGTCCATCCTCTCTCGGTCTCTAGGGCACACAGAGGTCACCTCTGGAGCTGTCCAGCCTCAACGCCAAGTTTTGTAAAAGCTCTTTCAGTGCCAAATATCTGGTGGTGCTATTCCCCTTTAAAGTGTCCAGAAATCCAACACCCAGTAACGCCCTTGGGGTATCAGAGATGGAACTGGGGGTGCTGGGGATGGGAGGCTGAGCATGAACCAGCCAAAAATAGCCCAAGTAGCCAAAGGTATCCTGGGCCGTTCCCACAGTGTGGGCAGCAGGTGAGGGAGGAATTCTGCCCCTCTCAGGTGAGACCCCACCTGCAGAGCTGCCTCCAGCCCTGGATCCCAGCACGGGAAGGACCTGGAGGTGTTGGAGAGAACCCAGAGAAGGCACCAAGGGGATCAGAGGGACAGAGCTCTGCTGGGAGGAAAGGCTGAGAAAATTGGGATTGTTCAGCCCAGAGAAGAGGTGTTGGGTGACCTCATTGTGGCTTTCCAGCACCTGAAAGGAGCTGACAGGAAAGATGGAGAAAGACCATTGACAGAGACTTTTAGTCACAGGACAAGGGGGAATGGCTTCAAAAGAGAGTAGGTTTAGACTGGATATTAAGAAGAAATTCTTGGCTGTGAGGGTGGGGAGGCCCTGGCACAGGCTGCCCAGAGAAGCTGTGGCTGCTCCACCCCTGGAAGTGTCCAAAGTCAGGTTGGATGGAAATTGGAGCAACTTGGGACAGTGGAAGGTGTCCCTGTCTGTGGCAGGAGGTTGGAACTGGGTGATTTCAAAGGAACTTTTCAGCCCAAACCATTTTTTGATTCTTTGATCAGTGTTATCAGTGCCCTTCCTCTGCTCCGGGTAAATGATAATTAGTAAAGATTGTGCACAGTGAGCTTTTGTACAACACAGAGCTTCATGCCATGTATCAGTAGCAGAGATAACAGCTTCTTCATCAGTCTCTTAACAAGTTATCTATTAATTAGCTAATTCATATGACTGTTAGATTACTCTCATTCCCTTTTGGGAGATATGTAGCAGTTTTTCTGCAGTGGTAAGAAGTAATATTTTCAACCTGATGATGCAAAGTGGGGATTGCTTCACATCTTGGAAAGAAACATTCCAGTTCAGAACAGCTCTGTTTGGAAGCTGCTGCAAAGGGCCAGTGGTTCATAAAATCTGGCGACAGAAAACCTCTGAAAGAGATATTCTAGATATTGGTGAAAATTGGGTATTGTTGATAGGAAGTTTTTTTGCTGGAGGACTGTCTGGTGAAATAAATATAATTAATGCTTGGTCTTAGATCCCCACAAATCCCTAAAATTTGGATGTTGGACTAGATGACCTTTAAAGGCCCCTGCAGAATCCTAGAATGGTTTGGGTTGGAAGGGACCTTGAAGCTCCTCCTGTTCCAGCCCCTCTGCCATGGGCAGGGACACCTTCCACCATCCCAGGTTTCTACAAACTCTGTCCAACCTGGCCTTGAACACTTCCAGGGCTAAAATAATTCTAAGATAATGATTGCCATTGAATAGGAGGAGGGAGCTTTGCTATGAACATCAATCTGCTTCAGATCAGTTTTGCAATCTGCTTTGCTTTCCTTATAACCTCCTGATTTTACAGGAAAGTGAAATTATTTCTCTGATTTTCTGGTTCAGAGCCTTCTGTCCTGGAGGACTGATCCTTTTATAGCCAAAAGACAAGTAGAACTCCCTGCAGTAAGGCAGGGGCCTCCTCTTCTCCCAGGAAATTCTCTCCTAAGGAAATGTTCCCCTAAGGGCAAGGATGGGGAGGTGGAGCAACAGGAAACTGAAGCAGCAGCCCTTAAGTGCTTGTTCTGTGAATAGAGAATTTCATTATCTTGGGCTGCCAACGTAAATTAATTTTTAATGCCTAATACCTCCCTCATCTCTTTTTCTAGCTGGAACATAACTAAACAATGCATCTCTCAAGACAAAAAGAGAGAAATCCCGGCCGTTGGGTCAATTTGCTGGGAGTAGAGACATCAGTGAGACGCAGAACATTGACCAAGCACTTCCTCGGGTGCTTCATTTGGGGGAGAGCTGAATCCCTCCATCTGCTCAGCAAGAAATCATGCTGGCAAAGCTGAGGAGCCCAGCTCTTCCCAAAGAAACAGCCCCTCCTTGCTTCCAATTAGGCAGTCCATACCCTGCTTTGTCAGAAAGATATGGAATTGATAAAGAACACAGAAATTCACAGCCTGTTGCTCCCTCCTCATCCCCTAGTGAGAATGAAAACTTGATTCTTGCAGAAAACTTTGTATTTTTTTTTCTTTTTCTGAATCTTTTTTATTTATTTATTCCAGTGCTTAACAATTAAAACATTGTGTCTGGGGTTAAAAAAAAAAAAAAACAAAAAAAAGAGAAATACCAGAAACATAACCACCACACGTTACCAGAGGAAGAGAAAGGCTGCAATTGCCATAAATAACACAGTGGGTCATGAATAATTCAAACCAGAATACGGTTATTATTGTAAGGAGTTATCATAGCTAATTATAGTCCATTGCCATCGTTCCCTCCAAAGCTCTGGCATTGATCACTGCAGGACATGCCAAATATTTCACTAAAACAAAATATTGTGCTCGATGCTTTCCTGTTGATCAGCAAGTCTTTCACTAAGAGAGTTTGTTGTTCTCCAGTGGCTTTTGCCCTTGGATCACAGTTGGAAAGAAATTAGGAAGACCTTTCACTCAACCAAATCGTTCATCTCTATCAGTCAATTGGTCCCTGCAGACCCTTCCCAATGTTGTTCCAACTCTCTGGGCACAGGAAGAGCTCAGGCTTCCACCATTCCAAGAAAACAGGGACTACATTTCTAAGATTTTTTTTCTTTTTTCTTTTCAATAATTCTGTCAGTTTTAAAATATTCTGATTACATTTTTAAAAAATCTGTCTCTGTTCTCTTTAGAAAAGACTTGCATCCTGCAATGGGAAGAGGATTTATGCACATTGTAAAATAATATCTGTAAGGACATGTGGCTTCTCAGTTGGGTTTCCTTTGAGATTTCCCAGTGATCTGCAAAATTTCTGGGTTTGTACAAGACTTTACTGGTTTTAGACTATTGGCAAGCGGCAGATGTTGACTAGACATGAGCTTGGAACTGGAGATGTTTAAGGATTGAGCTCCAGAAAATCAGAATATGCCACAGAGCTGCCTGTAAAAGAGATTTTAATGAGAATAATTATCATGAAATGCAACAAAGGAAGTACAATAATGTAATAGAAATAGTTCAGGAGAGAAATGCAAAGGCAGTATTATTTCTATAAAATTGACAGACAGGGAAGAAAATTACTGATATCTTTAGAAGTCTGAAGAGACTAAGGAAGGATAACAGATGGCCAGCCTGGTAGGAGTAAATCTTTCCCAAGCTTCAGATATTAAGTTGCAAGGAAATGAGGGTCTCATTTTACCTGCAAGTGGGAACTTTAGCATGAGCAGGAGTCCAGTGCCAGCAAAACACTGCTCCAGGGAAGAAATCACCCATTGCCCAGCCTCTGACACAAGATTTACAGTCTGTTGTATCATTGCAAATAGTTGTTGTCCTTGGTCAGACTAAATCTAACTTCCAGCCCATTTTGAAATATGAATCAATCTGATATTGCTGTGTGCTAGCAGTGGTAGGTTTTTTCCCTTCCACATTCACCCATATCTTTAATTCCTATTCCCCTGACATCACTTTTTTAGCCTAGCTTTGGCTAAAGGCCTGAATCTGTAAGGCATAAAATTTACACTCCTAAAATCTGCTGACAAGTCTTTAAAAAAATCCCTCATAATTATTATTACTAATCCCATGCAACAATTCCATGTATGCATTTCCTACGAGACCTTAAGGTGAAGTGAAGAGGTTTCACATGCCTGAACAGCACATGTCATGAGTTTGGCCCATCATTTTGATTCTCAGATCACACTGTGAGGTCTCACAAGGGGCAGAGAGTTTGGAGGTCTGTTCCAAACTCTTCAGAGCTAAAAAAAAGCTCTTGTACCTGCCCTGCTCCTCAGAGGTGGCACTGGGCCCTGAATATGGTGTGCTCCACTTTTGATCCTCTTCCACCCTTTTGGGCATTCACTTGAGTGCTGGAAGGAGACCTCCAGGTGATTTCCTGATGCTTCTGGGGCACAGAGGTACCTGAAATTGCCTAAATTGTTTGGGCTTCCAAGGTGA
The DNA here is from genome assembly GCA_035048155.1 of Cinnycerthia olivascens. NCBI lineage: Eukaryota > Metazoa > Chordata > Aves > Passeriformes > Certhiidae > Cinnycerthia > Cinnycerthia olivascens. The sequence continues at coordinate 149,048,117 of JAWWMU010000106.1, forward strand.
CAGATAGGAAAGTGGAATTCTTGAAGGTAAGCAGGAATCATCCTTATCTGCAGGAACAGAAGCAGCCTCTTTCCTTCCCTGACAATTCATGGAGCCCTTGCTTGCATTAGTTGGGAGGTGGGGGGTATATGAGATAAATGAATCCCATTAGATTCCTTCCAGATTTTAAGTCCAATTATTTCACACCAAGAACCCTGTTTATTTCATAGTTATATCCCTGGTTTTGGAATAAAAAGGAAATAACCTCTAAAATGTTTTACAGAGAAGATAATCAGAGCAGTGCCTGGTTTTTTTGGGTTTTTTTTGGTAGAGAGAAATCTCTGTATTGCAGGCAGAAGGAGAAAACCGTGCATGCATTTTGCATGAACAGGTTATTTGAGAACAAGACAGCTTTAATGAGAGAGGGATCATATTGCTTGTGGCTGTACAGAGTGGAGGTCAGACAGCTCTGAATTAGCAGAGTCATTAATATTCTACTACAACATAAAGCTGGAAGGGACCTTCTAGGTCATCAAGCCAACCATGTCATATAATCCCATTTGAGAAGAGTGGGTGACATTGGAGGCTAAGTAGTGGAGAAAATGCTTGTGGTGACAAAAAGTGCCAGTCACTGACTGAGTGAGTGGTTAACATGGAATAGGGGTGAGGGATTCCTTAAGGGACTTGGAATTACAAACCTGAGTCAGATATCTTGGAAATTGCCAGTATTTTTACAGCAACTTCTGCATTCCTTGCTGGTTTTGGGGAGGAGAAGCTGGACTCTCCATTAAGTATCTCCTGTTATCAAACTTCACAACATAAAGGGATCCTGTGAGGGTCAGGGCAAGATTCCAGGAACAGAGAGAAGAGAGATCTAACCTGCCTGCTCCTGGTGGCCTCAGTTCCTCCTGGAGCTGCTCAGCACTGCAGAGACCCCTCTCTGGGGTTGTCTTTGAGTTGTGAAGGACACATAACTGTGACTGTGCCTCAAGCACGGATGCAGGAGACAGTGCCATGGAGCACGGAATGGAGGTGGTGGCTTTTATTCCTGGAAATCCCACTTGATTCACCTCTCAGCTTTGCCTGAGTGGAATTTCAATTCCTCTCTCCCTTTGTTCTCATCCATGGAAAGTGCTCAGGCAATTACATTTTTGTGTCTCACAGGGATGTTATGAGGTTTCTCTAATATTTATCAAGTGTTTGAAGAAGATCCTGTGAAGGTGGAGTGCAAGTACCAGGAGCTCCTAATAGTCTTGACGAAATCCTTCCTTACAGCAAAGTAGACAAATTCAAATTGGAACTACGGCAAACATTTTTAACAGCCAAAATTAATTAACTGCTCCAGCAGCTTCCCAAGGGAAGTGGTAGATTTTCCATTGCTCAAAATGTGTAAGTCTGAGCTGCCTGTGGTTTTGAAAGACAGATCCTAACTCAGCTTCAAGTCATTTAGCTCCATGCAGCAGCCACTGGATGATGCAGACAATAGATGTGATGGTCCTGTGGACTTACAAAAGTTTTATCACTGTATTTATTTGCCTTCACACTTTTCCCCCTTATTCCACCTGCTGTTATACCAACAGTGCACAATCCTGTCTCTATTTATCCATAGACCTGAGACATGAAATAAAGAATGGTTTGGGAAACCAGGCTCCTTCACTTGTTTATGAAGTTGGAAAGGACACATCAAAATTGCTTTGAGTCCACCTTGACTTCTGCCTCCCTGTGATATTCGTGGGGGATTTTATACAGATTTCCATCCGAGGGTCACCACTTTGTGACCAGTGGGTTAGATCTGGAAAATATGAGTTTGGCCATGGATAGCACCCAAGGATCAACAGTTCCAGGTGTTTGGGCATGTTTGGCTGTGATGTGCAGGAAGTCAATGGACCTGGTGACAAGAGTGTCTCGGTCCCATAACTCACACTCGCCACCACTGCATGCACAAGACAATGCCAAAATCCACATGGGATTCTCCCTTCATCTCTGTTAAAGAGCTCAGGCTGCCTTGTGGTGCCTCAAAGCCAAATCATACTGGTATATAATAAAAACCTTTTTTTTTTTTTCTAAAAAATCAAAATGGTCCTCAAAAATCAAACGTGATTTCCTGCTTATGTCAAATTTGCATAGAGTAATTGTACCTGTAAAACTCTGCTTTCAAGAGAGGCATCCAAATAACCAACTAGAGGTCAGTGCCTTCCAATGGGATGGATGGAGTTTTATGGGAAGAAAGAAGGCATTGTGGATGGAAACAACAGATAAGTTATCCTTATGAATATTTTAAAGATGGTTATAAATGAAATATGATGAAACAGAGTTCAGAGGTGACCTTTGTGCCAGAAGGTGAGGAAAGAAAAGCAGTTCATCAAAAAGATCACGTCTGAAAAATAAATTTGACGGTGCTGATGGAGTGACTGCTCTTCTAAATACAATTTTGTCGATTTTCAAAGAACCATTTGGCTTCCAGACACACAATTCAACCCTGTGCCAACTGGCAGCTTTGGTGTTTAAAAATGGATTGTGTCAAGACAAGGTAGTACCCAGAGGCAAATGTGCTGTTATGAAAGAGCTGTACAGGTTTATATTGGAGTCAAAAAAATTGTTTTGTGGCTCTCAGGAGGCAGGCAAAGGGCAATCTCAGATCTCATCAACACCCTGAGAGTCTGCAGAAGTCAACTTCTGTCTTATGGTTGCATGGGCTGACTTTCAAAATGCATGAGCTTGGAGGATGGGATCTCACATCCTTATTTCCATCGTGTTCAGGCTGGATGAAGCTTGGAGCAACCTGCTCTACTGGAAGGTGCCCCTGCTCATGGCAGGAGGTTTGGAACTGGATGAGCTTTAAGGTCTTTTCCAACCCAAACCATTCTGTGATTCCATGATCTATATTATGGGCATGCTCAAACAATTTTGCTGAATTTAAACTGGGATCATTTTTAGTTGGAGAGATTTCCTAACCAAATATATACCAAATGAAGGTGTTTCTAAGATGTTTTGTGCTCCTTGCTGCTGGGCAGCATGAAGGACAGAGGACCTCTGAGGCTTCACTCCACAAAACCATTCCAAAGCCAGGAGGGAATATGAGGATCTACCATCTGCATTCAGGGAGCTGCACTCAGCAGTTTCTAAAAGTCCCCAAACTCAGACTAGGCAGGAAAATTAGATCCAGTCCAATTTAGCATTTTCCAATGACAGAGAAGCATATGCCCCTTCTGTGATTCGTTATCACAGTTTAGAACGCACACCACACACAAAGACATTTTATTTCCATCCTGAATTCCTATTTGTGCTCCATATCCTGAGCTAATGCCAGGTTTTGTCCATGGAGCACCAATGGGAATGGTGGGTGGAGGTCTTGGTTGGTAGATGTGCCAGCCAGGTTGAGAGAGGAGCTGGATATAACTCTGGTCCTGGTAGCATCTGTTCAAATCTCACCTATCTTTGGGATTTTCCAGCATGGATACTGGGATTATCCATGTTCTCTCCTTCCTTTGTCTATAAGCTTTTCTATTAGAGCCAAAGCCATCTTCATCCCTTCTCTCCTTGGCCTCCTTCCAGCCATCTCCCTCTTTACATCAAAGATTTCTTGTCTTGAGCAGCAAAAAAAAATTTGCTTTCATTCATTTTCTGCATCATTTTTTACCTCCATGAATATCAGGGAAGTAAAAGGGGAGATACTTCTTGCTTTACCTGTGTGACAGACAGATCATAGGTGTTGGCCAGTGTCTTCCATGGCTTGGGAGGGTGTGAAAAGAGACTTCAGAAAGATTTCTGGTTGTGATCTAGAGTCATTTACAATCCCATGATCTTTACCAGATTTTTGTGACAGGCTTTGTCCCCAGTTTCATCTCTTTAAATTTCCCTTCCTTGGGAACTTGTTTCCAGGTTTGTGTATTTTGATAAAGTCAAGGGTTTGGTGACCATTCTTTGTGACTCATGTGGACTGGCTGCTCTCAGCCTGCTTTCTGTAACCCCTTCCTCTGGATTTTTTGTTCCTAAAAAGGGAAAGATCATAATTTTCCATGTATGGCTCTTCCTGAGATGAGTTCCCAGTGCCCAGGACATATCATTCCACACAGAACAGAGGACAAAGGACACCTGATCTCCATCTATTCCAGCAAGGAGAAGTTGTGCAGGCTGCAGACTTGGTGCTGGGAGGTGGGAATGTTGTTAATTAAAATGTCAGTGACTCAAATCCCCTTAAGGTGAGAGAGAGCTGCATTTTTTATTACCATTGCTGTTAATGATACAGTCAGCTGGTACCTTGTAGAGGCTTAATGCATTTCACTTACCTTGTCAAGGTCTGCCCACTCTGCCTGTTTCCTCTGTGCCTCATATATGACTTCAAGAGAATAATGAAATAATTCTGGAAACGGAGAGAAAAGGGAGAAAAAAACCACAATGTTTTTATTTTTTCCATCCTCTTAGACTAAAGCCATTCCTCAGGATGAGAGGATGCATCCTCAAGCTGTGCCAGGGGAGGTTTAGTTGGATATCAAGATGAAATTCTTCCTGGAAGGGGTGGTCAGGCATCGGAAGGGGCTACCCAAGGAGGTGGTGGGGTCACCAACCTTGGAAATGTTCAATGGACAATTGGATGTGACACTCAGGGCTCTGGTCTGGTTGACAAGGTGGGGATCAGTCAAATGCTGGGCTCAATGATCCCAGAAGTCTTTCCCTAAGTAATGATTCTGTGATTCTGTGATTATTCTCCAAATCTTGAACATGATATCTTAAACTCATATAAGGTTACAGGAAGGGAGAAGCAGCCTAGAGGGAAATGGACCTAGAGCCAAGCAGGGAGAGAGGTAAAGCTGGGAAAACAGAAGGTAACTGCTCCAGGATGGGTTCCAAAAGAGTGACAAGTGTCTTATGACTTGAATGTTCTGCTTAAAAACCTTAATTGGCTCCGGCACAATTGGAAGTATCAACTCCCCTGCCCTATTTCACCCAGTTAACAGTGATGGATGTTGTAAACCTGCCCTTCTCTTTATAGACATGGAGAAAAGGATTGTAAAAGGAAGGACTTTTAAAGTGTAATAGAAGGGCTTAAAAGCTGTGGCTAAAACTCTACTGCTCCATCAGGTACTTGGCAAACACACAGGGCCACACCCATGATTCATTTAGAGAAACAAGCTCGCTGAAATTATTGACCTGATGAGAACTTGGACCCGGGTTTGCCTCTGCTGTGCCAAAGACAAGCAATGAACAAAGTGATTGAGGCTTTTTTAGGGCAGAACACGCTCAGACTTTCTCATTCCAGCTCGGTGGCACAACCAGGAGGTGACACTTCTTTCACAGCTGCTTAAGCACCCGCAGGATCTCCTTGCAGCAGTGAGGCAGAGCTTCCAGAGCTGCAGTGACTGCAAACTCAGCTCCAAGGTAATGGGCCTTTCCTGGGCTTGAGGTACGAAATATTTCTGTCAGGACAGGCTCGATGAGTCGGGCTCCAGTGACTCTGATTCCACCTGGGAGCAGTTCCCACAAAGGCCAGCCAAGTCATTAACAGTCTATGGCTAATTGCCTGTTGTAAGAATGGCATGAAGCACCTTTGCTTTCAGATGAGCTCAGCTTGAGTCGTGCTGCTGGTTTTGGTGGATTTAGCCCGGATTTATCTGCTGTCCTGGAGCTGCCATTCGTGGCAATTCTGGTCACGGGATGAGCCAGGAAATTCTCTGCTTAAAAACCTGCTTTTGCTGTGGCTTCTGCTCCTGGTGAGGAAGGTGTGGCGTGAGATCCATGAAAAGTCCCCTGGCAGCCTCTGCCAGTGCTTGCTGCCACAGATTCACGTGTGCAAGGATCCCGTGAGCATCTTCTGGGGGATGACCCTGCCTTGGACTGTGCCAAACCCCAGCTCAGCAGGTTGTAGTAGCACATTTAATTATTGTGAGAGGGGAGGGACCAGCCCCAGCTGCTGAGATGAGCCTGAGGAGCAGAGAGAAACAAAATATGGAGGAGGAGAAGGACCCCAAGATTGTGTCAGGGAGCAAGAGGGAGTTTCCAGGAGTGAAAACAATTTCAGAATTATCTAGGAAAATTTCTGCATTGGCACAGCACAGAGCTGTAAGGAAAGTCCTTTCTATATCATGTCACACATTGGAAGCGTCTTAGACACGTGAGCATGGCCTACCTAAGCAAAAATAGACTGATTAAATTTTCCTGGACTTCAATTCCCTGCTAGGACTGTGTGCATGGACACATCAGGTGTTCAAGGCCAGGTTGGATGGGGTTTGGAGTAACTTGGTCTGGTGGAAGGTGTCCTTGTCCATGGGATCCACACTGGGTGATCTTGAAAGTTCCTTCCAATCCAAACCATTCTGTGGCATCTTATGCTGAATTTTAGTGGGGTTATTATCAGCTCTGGTAATTAGGGGGAAAAGCATGCAGCTGATATTTAGGGTATTTGCCAGTGAAAAGCTCTGCAAAGTTGTGACTTTGTAGCCCAAAGGGAGAGAAAGAGGTAATCTTGTCAAAATCCTAAAAATCTTTGGTCTTGTATAAATATTTGTTCATGTTTTTTTTTTAAAAACTCCAGCAGATATCTAATTATTCTGGTTTCTTAATCTCTATTATTGACCTCTTACATGCTAGACATGCCTAGTGCATGGAAGATTAATAATTTCTTTTGAGTGGCCCACGCTAGTGGAAACTGCTGCAGTGTGAATAAATAATAACAAACACAGTGAATATTTCATTGGCAGGGAAAACAGATTCTGGGAGGGAGGAGAGTTAATGTGCACTGGTTTTTACCCTCACACAAGAGTGTTTCTGACAGCAGGGCTGTCACACACTGCCCAAGAAGGAGCAGGAGCAGCAATCTGTGAATGCTCTGGCTGATATCAACAACCAGCATGGCATCCAAATGGCTCTTCTTGCCTTTTGTGACATTGAAAAAAAATAATTACATTCACCAAGGAAAAAGAAGAAGTGAATGAGTGAAAATAACTAATAAATATATTGAAATCTTAATCTCTCACTAGGGAAAAAAAAACAAATTTTATTGGATCATTACCTGAGATGCTACTCACTAAAGATTCACATTTTGGTATAAACAGTCAAAACACTAAAAAAAGAACATTTAAATGGTTTTCCCTGACCTGGAATCAGCAGAGGAACTAAGTTGTAGCTACAAATCTTGTCCTTTTGGTGACTGAGTAGCATGATATGGTCTGACATGTGTAGCATCAACAAGAGTCTCTTCCCTAAAAGTTTGTCCAAAAACATCTTGAGATGAGGAGAGGAGAGGAGAGGAGAGGAGAGGAGAGGAGAGGAGAGGAGAGGAGAGGAGAGGAGAGGAGAGGAGAGGA
>JAWWMU010000106.1:149057775-149080389 GCA_035048155.1 Cinnycerthia olivascens
TTATAGTATTTCCACACAGACCAGGGATTGGAGAAGAAGGCTGACACCTCTCCCATCCCGTTGGTCAAGACAACTGTCCATCAGTTGTTCTTCACACCAAGAGAAAGTATGTAAACAACTTTGTCGTGTCCAAAAACATAATTCTGATAACAACATCCGTGTGTGAGAAAGAACTAAGAGCTGTGAAAAACATCAAGTTAGAAAGTGCCTCAGAAAACCTGAAAAACAAGGGCGACAGTGGGACCATCTCCTCTTCAGCTGCTCCAGGTTGGTGACGAGCGTGGAGCTGACAGTGGCCTTGTACAGCTCGGGGACAGACACCTGCTGGGAGCGTGTGCTGGGGGGTGATGCATAATTTAGGAGTAAAACAGCAATCGTGCTATTATCCTGATGATGCTCTTCAAAGCCTGACATCTCCTGCTCCCGGGAGGAGCAGGCTGGTGCTGCTGACGGCGGGGGGTTGGCCAAGAGGAGCTCCTGTTTTTTGTGGGTTTGTGGCAGGGTGACCTCAGTGGAGTGAACACAGTGTGAAAAGCTGCTTAATCGAACTTACTACACTCCTGGGAATTTTGTTTCCAGACAGCATCACAACTTTTCTCTGCTTCTTTCCCTTCCAAGCCTCTGGCTGCACGTCCCTCTGGGATGCCTCTGCTGCCATTTCACATCATCCCTGTGGACCTCAGATCCAGGTTTCCTCTAGGGAAGCAGGGAGAGGTGTTTAAAGGTGTCAGAGACCTGTTGAGTTACATTTTCATCAGCAGCTCACCAGCCTGGCTCTGGCAGCATTAGTCAGACTGAAGTAACACAGAGCAGCCTTTGCTCTATTCCCACCACCTACTTGAAAACAAACAAGGCTGACATTTATAAGGGCTTAGAAAGCCTGGGTTTAGCATCAGATCTGCTCTCAGATTCCTACTGTTCTCCTCTCCTTGACAGCTACTTCCTCTCAAACTGCTTGTTTCTAGGACGGCAGCACATAGGGATTGCTGACCTTCCCATGCAGGAGGTTGTTTGGAGAAGGTAAAAAACATCTCTGCCCAGAGACTGTCCACAGAAGCTGTGGATCCTCCTTTCCTGGAAGTCTTCAAGGCCAGGCTGGATGGAACTCTGAGCAACCTGGTGTAGTGGAAGGTGTCCCTGCCCATGGCAGAGTGGGTGAATGAGATGATCTTTGAGGCCCCTTTCCAACCCAAATCCCTGACTCTGTGATTCTGCCCCCTCTCAGCTTGAGGTAAAATGTGAGGCTGCCTCTCAGTACATTTCTGTCCCCAGGGAGTTTCAGATAATTCCCCAAGCCCAGGATGCTGCAGTATTTTAAGCACCACTCCATGATGTTGGTTGCAAGAAAATAGGAGGACCTGTGTCGGGCCAGTCTCTGTCAGAATCACTACTGGATTTCCCTTTGGAGGACTATTCTGGGCTGTAATTGAAAATGCAATGATAGAATGCTGGAACTGTTTGGTTTGGAAGGACCAAGATCACCCTGTTCCACCCCTCTGCCACGTGCAGGGACACTCTCCATCAGACAAGGCTGCTCAGAGCTCCATCCAACCTGGCCTTGGACATCTCCAGGGATGGGAGGATGTTGCAGAACATCTCTGGGCAACCTGAACACAAACACGGCAGTAGGAAGAACTTTCTGGACGAGGGATGCATGTATGGAAATTCCTGCTAATCCAGCCTGTGCTGATAGCTGTGAGACGTGGTGCTACTTGAGGCTGATGGTGCTGGTAATTAATAGCCAGGCACAGCCCCATCACAGGTGATGACTGAAAAATTCAAAGTGCCTGGTCAAGGTGGGCAGAGGAAAACAAGGAAATCTGCTCACTTCCATCCCCAGACCCAGAGAAGAGGGCAACCCCAGGGAAAATGATCCTAGCCTCTCTGCAAGGCAGACCATGACATAGATCAGCACTTCAGAGGAGGGTCAGCATCCAGCATAACTCACTCTGGGGAGCATCCTGCCCTGCCATGGCTCCTGCTGACTTCAGCCTTGGCATCACGAGGGGATGGTGCTGCTTCCCACCAGCCCGTGGGTCACACAGCTCTGGACCCAGTCCCTGGCATGGGAGGGTGTGGGGACACTCAGGGAGCAGCTGCTGCCAGCTGGGCTTTCTGTGCTTTGCAAAATTCTGGGTTTGAACAACGCTGCCCACACTTGCAAAGATCCCACACCCAGCGGCTTTGGATGAGGAGCAAGGGAAGGAGGACAGGATAGAATTCCTTTCTCCAAAACCTTCTCGCCCAGGACTCTTACAAACAAATCACACTTTGCTAAGTATCTTCAGGAGAATGAGGTGCAGTGATGCGGATCCAAATCATATATTGCAAGATCAATTATATATTGAACATCCTAAAATAGTTTTGTTTAAAGAGAAAGCATTCTGCTTTTAATAAATCCAGTGAGCACCTGGATTTTCAAGGCTAGGATGTATCACCAGTGCATCTATCTCTACCAAGAATACAGACTGTCACAGAAAGTATAATTAATGTACCTATAGCCTTGTGATGGTGTTTGCTGCTCTATTTATGCCTCCTAAATATGAGTCTGGGTATACCAAAGCACGACCCCATCATCTCAACTAATATTCTCTCACTCGGATGCCGAGCTCTAATGTCCAGGCATGAGTATGAACAATCACCACAGCTACAATTGCTGTTTCCCAGCACTGCTCCATCAGTATTTAATCTGCTGCTTTATAGAGCACTGTAGGAGATCCCCAGAAAGGAAAACAGCTGCAGCCAAGTTCTGCTCCAAAAAGTATTTTCAATTGAGAGGCCTATTAATCCAGGCAATAGGCATTAAATGACGTAACAGTGGAGCTGGAGGGCTGATATGCCCTTCTACCCAGGGCAGGAAAGATTTCTTTTTATGCCTGGGAGAGCTGCTGTAAAAGAGAGCCCTACAGGAGTCTGAGAAATTTGTTCCAGGGTTTTTATTTTCCCTTTTTGAAGCAGCAGCTGTTGCCTTTATCTTTTTTCCCTAAACCAATATAACGTATTTATACGCATACATAAATGTATTTTATGAATATATATGTATTTGCATATAATACATATTCATTCATGCATTTATATATGTAGCTATATTTATATATGCATTTATATGTACATATTTTATATTACAATGTATTTAATTTTTTTTGTTGTTGCAGTAATTGGTTAAGTAACTATAGATGCATGGTGAGATTCTTGAGGCTGTCCTGTTCAGGGCCATAAGTTGGATTTGGATGGTTCTTGTGGGTCCCTTTCAGCTCAGGATGTTCTGCAATTCTATGATTCCATGAGATGCCAGTGAAGTGAATATTTCCAGAGCAAAAGGAGCCTGGAGATGTATTCCCTGTTTCCCTTTGTATTCCCAGCCATTTCCACTCAGACACTTTCATTCTTTGAGCTTGCAAAGAAGGGTTGGAAGTGTCTCCTGAGGAAATGGTTGGTTTAATCAGCAGAAAACTACAACTTACTTTTAGGAGCCCTGTGGGACCCTGAAAAACTTGTTCCATGTCTCTGTCTGAAGTCCAAGTGGACATGGACAAAACATATCTGAGTCTTTCCATGAAGAAGTGGTGGCCACTCATTTTTGACTTGCAAGGGCTCCTTCAGAGCTGAGATTGCCAGGTAGGAGATCTTCACTCTTCTCACAAAGAACAGCAGCCAGTGATGCTTAAACACCAGAGAAAGGCAGGTCCTGCTTGATCCTGAGTCCATCTCGCAGGACTTGCCCTGTTATGAGGACAGTTCAGTGCAAGGTTAGTGTGAGTACAGCCAGAACTGTGAAAATAATTCTAATTCTAGAATTATTCTAGAATCTAATTCTGGATTATTCTAATTCTACTATTATTAATTATTCTAGCATCTAATTCTAGAAGCTAATTCTTCTCTGGCCAATTCCCCATCATTTTCTAAGCTACATCATCATAAATTCCCTGTATGCTGGGTTTTTCTTTTTGCACTTCTTACTTCCTAGCGAGACAAACCTGAGATGAGATGTTTGGTATCCCCCACAATGATTAAATTTAGAACCCCTCTGGGTATGTGATGTCCTATTTTTCCTGGGTTTTTTTCTTCTTCTGCCATGTTTGAAGAGGCTGAGCTGGGAGGACATCAGTGTTTAGGGGTGATATCAGGAAGCTGTTCCCACCCTGGTGTGTTGGCAGGGGGTTCACGGTGACAAAACAACCTGATCACACAACCACAGAATAGCTTGGATTGGACCAGGTGTCCTTTAGAGGTCATGAAAAGGGACATCTTCAGGTAGACCAGGTTGTTCAGAGCCCCATCCAATCTCATCTTGAATATTTCCAGGGATGTGGAATCTCCCAGAAATGTCTGAGCAACCTGGTCCAGCATTTCACCACCCTCTGGGTGAAAAATTGCTTCCTTATATTTGGCCTGAAACTTCCCTCTTTTAGTTTAAATTCTTTCTTCCTTGCCTTACCACTACAGGCCCTACTAAAAGATCTCTCCATCTTTCTTACAAACTTATTTCAGGTACTGAAAGGCTGCAGGAGGGTCTCCTTGGAGCCTTCTCCTCTCACCAGAGCGGTGTTGAGGGGGATAATCCCAGAAATTCAGCACAGAGGGGACATTCTGGGCTGCGACCACACGGTGCTGGATCATGTCCCACTTTTCATCCACTATGAAATCCCTTTGTTCTTCCCAATCCCTTCATCCCCCAGCCTGTATTGATACCAGGTGTTGCTCCAACCCACTTGCACTTGGCCTTGTAAGACACATAATTTTAGGCCTCAGTTTTTGGAAAGCTTGTGTTTGTGACCCCATTTCCTTCCAGGATCCAAATCACTGCTCTGATCCTATTAAGTCCATCTTAGCACATCCATGTGATTGGTTTTTGGAAATAGAAGCAGCAGATGAGAAATAGCTCTCTTTTTGACTCATTGCTCCTGCTGCAATCTGTATCGCAGGAGGCTTAAAAAGTTATTTTTAACTCTGTATAATGGACACTTCACAAAAGAGATGGATTCAGTACATTAATAAAATAAGATAAATAGACAGCAACAAATAGCAGAAAGCTGAAGTAATAAACTACTTCACTGGGTTGTCGGGTCTGGAACTTGGTTTTTCTCTGCTCAGAATGGAAGTACAGTCTTGTCTCCTCTCCTTCATCTCCACACTCCCTTCCCTTTCCTTTCAGACGTGTTGATTCTTCTGCCTTCAGAAAGAAATCGCTACTTTCTGAATTTGTTTTTATTTGTTTGCCTTTCGTGACTGCATCACCTGACAATTTCCTTTCATCATCTGCCAGCTTCTTTTATAAACTTGTCCTTTAGTCGTTGCTCAGAATCCTGTTCAGCTTTTGTCTAAACCATTGCCTGGCTCCCAGTTCCTTCAAAAGCCACGGGCTTTAACAACATCACAGCATGACAAGAATATTACTTGTAAAGGTGTTTCTGATTCTGTGTTATGAATGAACATAATCCAAAGAGTCAGGTTCATTCCCCACCCTCCTGAAGGAATTAAAATTGCAGTTTTTCAAGAGAAACACTGTCCCCGATTACATTTCCCTGCACACTGTGAGTCTGGCCAATAAAGGACAGGGATTTTTTTTCTCCTGCCAGGCATCTATCCATGGGTGCTCTTTTTTCAACTTTTAGCTATATTTGAAAACTCTCTCTGTGATCTCCCTATGTCAACTCCTCCACTTCCTCACTACTTTGGTTCTTGGAGTTTTTGGTCACAGCAGAACAAAATCTGATGAATATTTCTGTCTAACACGCTGGCCAGTCTTCTGCATTGCCCAAACACCAGTGAACATACACTGCTTGTTTTCCAATAAAATGCCAGTTGGAATTGCAGCACCAATTCTTTCTGCAGTTCTTGTACATCTCAAATGTCCAGAAATCACAGAATTTGACAATGACGGAGCAGTCATTGCTGTGGCCCATCTGGAGAGTCAGTCACATGTGGTGACTCTTCACTGATTCCTTTTTCTGGATTACTACTGCCTACTTGGGAAGCATTAAAACTTGCTTTTATGGAAGTACCAACTTTGAAAACAGATGAAACTAGGAAGTAGGGTGCCTATTGTCTATATCCTTTGGTTTCAGATCCTGTATTTGGAGGTAAACCACATTTGAGGGACTTAAGTGAATATCTGCTGGAGAAGTTTGGTCCATCCTGGTTCAATTTACTGAGACAACTAAAAAGGGCCTGGAACTCCTCTTCAAATTTTGTGGAGGCTAGGCTCAGAAATCTTTCTCCAAGTAGATTGGTGGGGTCACTGTGGGTGGAGGAATTGAAAACATGGCTACAAACACACACACACACATCCTTTATGTGTTATGTGCCAACAAACACTGCTCCATGCCTCTGATGTTCTCACACCAGAATATTTTGGTGGTGTGGGACTCACATGTTTCATGCAATGCCATGAAAGCCATGGATTTATGGGAATCACTTGGAAGTGTTCAAGGCCAGGCTGGATGGGGCTTGGAGCCACCTATTCTGGTGGGAGGTGTCCCTGCCCATGGCAGGGGGTTGGAATAAAATGATCCTTAAGATCCCTTCCAACCCAAACCACTCAGTGATTCTGTGAACTTTTCCAAGGCCAATCCTGCAGCAGTTCAGTGCCATGAATGCCAATTAGGTGCCTGGCACATTTTCCAGCTCTTTCCTGCCACAGTCAGTGTTGTCCCTTCCAAGGCCATGCACAGGTTGCTGCAGGTCACAGCTCCTGTGCTGGATGAAACCTTCCTGGTTGTGACCTTTGGCCCGTGAGGTGAGGCAGGACAGCTGCATTTTGAGAGCCTCACTGTTTCCCTGGAATTTCTTGGATCGTGTTTTCTTCCCAGGTTGTCTCCCAGGGCACAGTTTTCAGCTGCCAGTCATGTGAAAGAGTGTCAATCCAAACTTCTGTGCTCTGGACCAAAGCTGAACATGCAAATTTTATATTTTCCTTGGCTCAGGATGTGAGTCATCTTTCTGAGCTTTGTCCTTCCTATTGCTTGGATTAAAGTGGGTACTTCTGACTGGTCAGTTAGATGAAATCAAGATGAAATTTTGACTACTACTGCATCTTTTCTTAGCAAGAGATGCATCAGTGCCATTGCAGATTCACAATTTGTCTCATATTTTTCACTATTTTGCAAGGATCCTTTGATTTACAGGCAGAGTTCAATTTCCAGCTTGATACATGGAGGGTGAGGCTAAGAAGGAGCCCAAGAAGTCACCCAATGTAGTCCCATCTCTAAGGAAAGATAAGCAAAAATAGAAATAAATCATAACACATTTTGGATGATTGGATGTGGTCTCATGACTGAACAATAAAACGGAGAATCTGCGCCCTATAATCTTCCTTCTATCCCTGCTGCTAACTAAGAAATACAGCCATAACTAAGTCCCCTTGTTCCCTATGTGTTCTTTAATGTGAGATGGGGATAGTATTACTGTCTCATGGATGTGTTGAAGAAGAAGCCTCCCTGTTTGAAATGACTCTTAGTTAAACCAGGTAGATGTGACCAGAAAACACGGGGTCAATTTTCAAACAAATTATTGTTCCTGTTCACAGGGACAGCTTCACAAGAAATCTGTAAACATCGTGTCCTATGTAGAATTTAATATTGCCTTCTCTCTTAAACAACCTGTTTCATCGTTACTTAAAAATACCCACACCCAGAAAACCCCAAATTTCTGGCTAAGGAAGCTGAGGTAAAGTCAAAAAAAAAAAAAAAAAAAGAAAAAAAGAAAAAAAAAGAGAGATCTGAAATTATAATTCATTCACACATTGTGTTGGTGCTTAGTGCCCTGACAAGCTTTGTACCTTTTGATTTAGTTTGTATTAGTTTTGAAAGACACACTATGGCAGCCAGAAGTTCAGGAACAATGTAATGTCTAAGGCCATCACCTTTCAGGAGGTTATGAAAGAGAAGGGCCCAGCCATCCTTAAAATCCAGGACTCTGTGAATGGCTGATCCTTGTGAGTCATTTAAGAGTAATGTGTCCTGCAGGAATAGCTCAGATAGATAGGGATACACCATCAAAGCAGAGAAGCACCTTATGGATGATAAAGTACAATAATTCAAGGCTCATTATGAAAGGAACCTGTATGGAAATAATCTCAGTTAAAAGCAGAATAAAAGAACAAAGGAATCAGCAAGTACCCAGAAGGGTCATGTAGGGCACTCTTCCTTGATATGATTAAATAGACGAATAAGTGAATAAGTAATAATCTAATCACAAAACGGGCCAGGCAAACTCAGCACTAAACTATGAGACTAGGCAAGTTTTTCATTTGTGACCAAATGACCTCATATTTTTTCTATCTGCTTCTATTAAGCAGAGTCATTTCTTCCATCAGCGCAGTGGTGAAAATTTTCTCCAACTGTTTCAGGGGAGAGAAGAGTAAATGGTTCCTTCTGGGGAGGAAGAGCAAGAAATTAATGCCCTGACATGTTCTTTCCTAAAATCAGCGAGAATTTTGCTGTTAATTTCAGGAGCTTGTTGGGGGAGGACTGAGTCCTGGGCAGAACAGGGCTAATTTTCTATGATGGAAAGGATAAGTCCCTTGTCTGTGGGAGACACGGGGAAGAGTATCCAAAACTGAGACTGGGGAGTACCCAAGCTGTAGGTACAAGAGGATGAGCCAAGTCTGAGTGAACAGGGCCAAACACTGGCTCATCTGGAGCCATGTCAACAATGTAAACCTCAGACTTTTGCTATGTCCATGGTTTCACCTGTAAAGTTGCCCTGCTCCCCTCTTGTATGGACTGTAACATGTCTGGTGTTGGTGGCATTGGGAACCTCTGGGATTATGGGCAGAAAACAGAAAATATTGGGACTTCCTGAGAGGGTTGGGCCGGTTCTGAGAGGGTTGGGCCTGTTCAGGCTTGGGGAGATGATGGAGAGGGGACTTTATCAGTGTTTGGCAGTGTCTATAGGGAGGGCTCAGAGCAGGGACCAGGCTCTGCTCCTGGGGCCCAGCAATGGGACAAGAGGAATGGGCAGGAACTGATGCCCAGGAAGTTCCACCTGGACATGAGGCAGAACTTTTTATTGTGCAGGTGGCAACTAGAACAGATCATCCAGAGAGGGTGTGGAGTCTCCCTCCCTGGAGATATTCCAGAACCATCTGGACACAACCCTGTGCCCTGGGATGGCCCTGCTGGAACAGAGAGGTGGCACCAGATGACTCCACTGTGGTCCCTTCCAGCCTGACCCATTCCAGGATTGTGATTTTACAGACCCCCTCAGCACTCACATCTGCATGGACCTAGTGTGATCCTGCTGGTGGCAGCTGGTCCCTGCTGCAGAGCCTTTCATGGCAGGCCCCAAAGCATTTCTTGCAATGTTCTAAGGAACACCCCATGGTGCATTTTTCATAGAGCAGCCAAAGCACAGAACCAAGTGACTTAACCCGAGAGCACCCAGGAAGTCACAAACCTGGGAATCAAATCAACCCAATTCATTTTCTAGTTTTGAAGAGAAATATCAGTCCCATTCACATTTCTTTGGCCTCCCTGTTTCTTCTGGTAGAAGTAAGACCAATTTTTGACGCACTGGGTTTGACTGAGTCCAAAATAGAAACGGACCCTTATGCCAAATTTAGTAGCCTAGCATGGATAGCTGCATTTCTTCAGGCCTCCTCCAAAAGCTGGGGTGTTAGAAAGGTGCCTGTGGAAGTGACGAACTCTGCTGTGATTTTTTAACTTTCTTGAAGCTCAGAAGACTGATGGCAGTCCTAATACTGCTCTCTAGTACTCAAAGCATTTGAAATGTTCTGTTCTTGGGCAACAGCAGAAAGTTTGTCCCAGGGTACAAATTTTGTTCTATCAAAATAGCTGCTGCAAAGATCGTGAATTGGGGAATTTGGTGCCATGCTGCTCAGAAGGAGGAAAGCACTGCACAAAGGCTGCTCAGCCACTCGTTTATTTATAGACTAATTGATGGTTATTAACTAGTTAATTAATAAAGATTAGAAGAAGTGGAAGGGGAGAGGAACTTGAAATGAAAAAAAAGTTTGGCAGCTGTAGTAGGTGCTACATTATAAAGAACTTATAAATGTGTGGGGAAAAAAAGAGTGAATTAGATCAAATTGATCACCAGGGAACAAAGGAGCAAGACAAGGAGGGACAGACGGCAGGACAGCTGAGTGGTTAAAAAGGGAAACAAGGCAATACCCTCTAAACAGCTCCAGCTGGTGAAAAAGATCAGGGCCTCACCTTGCAAGTTGCAAGTGGAATGTGAATTGGGTTTCCCATCCCCGGGGCTAATTCTGGGCGAGCAGATGCTCAGCTGAGTTCAGAGATTAAGTCAGCATGAGCCAATCGACAGAGTGTGGAGGAGAGACTTTCAAAACTATTCAGATTAACTGGACTTTTCTCTCCGAGAGTTCTCTCTGCCACAGGATCACAAAGCATTACATAAACCACAGCTGGGTAAGTTTTCTGATAAGGTTTTCCTTTCTTATTTGAAGGAGTGGGTAAGGGTTATTAGTTTTGTTCCACCAAGGAGGAAACCAAGGCATAGAGAAGTCAATATCCCTCTACCCACAAACCCCATTGAAAGCATCCCCTGGCTGCTGAGAGCCATGCAGCAGGTTCTGGGAGACCTGCCAAGCCAGCCAAGTGCCAGCATCAGTGACTCACATTATGGCGGGGGGATGAGAGATGATTTACACCAGTGCAGCTCGAGCCCTCAGAGCTGGGCTGGGCTGCTGCCATCAATGCAGACTGCACCAATGCACTGCTCCCACTGCTCCCCCCAAAGCCAGAGCCTGGTGGCACAACCAGGCATGAAAAACCAAACCCAGAGCTTGAAACCACTGCCATCACCTGCTGGCAGATGTGAGTCAGCTCTCTGGTGGGATAAAGCTCTTGGGGGAGGCTGCTGCCACTCTCTCTAGCCTGCTTGAAGGATCCCATGCTTGTACCACTCCTCCTTCCTCTGTGCCTCCAGCACTCTTAATATTAAAATAGTAATAAATCTTGTGTAAGTGCTGGTTGCTGGAGTTAAAGTCCTTCATACTTTTACCACAGAAGACTTAGAAGAATGCAGATTTCTTATCCTGGGACAGTATCCAGCTCTGGGGTCCCCAGCCCTTGGCTGCAACAATTCCCAAATCTCCTGAGTGGTATTTTGACTCCCTTTTGAGCAGAGGGTGTCATTGTCCACTGCTGCCATATGATGTCCTCAAAACAAGCTATCTGGTGATGAAATTGGGTGGATACTGAAAGGAAGAGTCTCCTCCAAAGCCTCTGAACCAGCAGTTCCAGATCTTAAACAGGAGAGATTTGTTCACCCCAAATAATGTCTCTTATTGGTACTGCTGGAAACAAAGTATTAAGATTTTATGGTAGAGTATCTTTTTAATCAGCTTTTAATGACCTGATGGGTTCAAAGTTTAGATTAGGATACAACTAATGTTCAAGAAGAAATAAATTATTTTTTTTTTCTGTCTACAGAAAAATACAATAGACATGAGTCTACTTTGCCTGCTGTAGGAGTACAGGAGGAATTGTAACAAAGAAGGAAAGAGGATGTTTTTCTGGATTTACAGGACAAAAGAACCCAGCCACTGGCTTTGATTGCAGTGCTGGATATCCAAATTAGACATGGCAGAGCTTTTCCTAGACTTTTTTTTTTTTGTCCTCCTCATTCTATTACTGCATGCCCGTGTCAAAAGTCCCTCTCCAGATGGGCTTGGTCTGGAGATGGAGCAGATCTCTCTGTGTGTTATCTATGATTTAATGTTCTCCCAGCCCAGGGTTGTTTAAGGACCTGGGAAGTTTGTTGTGAACTCTCCATTTCCTAAAATAACATCCCTACATTATAGATGCCTCTTTTGGACAAACCTTTACTATGCTTCCCTGACTATCACAGCAAAGGAGCTCATTCTGGTCACTCAGTATCATAATTTAGAAAATGGTTTTTCACTTCCGTGTGCTTTCCCCCTACACTGTAAATTTTTAGCAAGATATTTAAACAAAGAAAAAACAGTCCCCTGAACAAGCTGTTGAACAGCTGAGTCTAAGGCAAATCACATTACATGTTGGGTTCGTTAATTTTCTAGGTAAAATGTTTCTTGGAGGGTTTGTTTTCTGGCATATGCATTTTTTCAGCACAAGCTCCAGGTGTTGATTGGTTATTGATTTCCAGGGAGCCAGCAATTTCCTGAAATAGCCCCTGGCTTGTCCAAGACCTTCTGCAGAGGGAAGAAAAGACTGATAAAGGGGATTCTTTGGTGGGGGGGGGGTGTTGATATGGATCATAATTGGTGTTCATTACCAGTTCATCGACTGGTTTGTTAGATCATTAATCGCCCTTGGCTCTGATCTGGGCCATTAACTAACAAACATGTCATTAGCTTTTGGAAAATGACCAGTACTGATTTTAGGATTATTGCACCGAGCAATCACCGCTGTTCAGTCCCAGAGGGTGAGAGACAGGACCCTCCAGAGCACTCTTTGCCTGGTTCATTGGTCTTGTGAGGACATCAAGCCAGGCTGCTTCTTTTTCAGGGATCAAAAGCTATCTAGGATGCTGGAGCATGATGGTTCTTAGTTCCTTCAGCAGAACAAAAGACATTTTAGGTTGGAAAACACCTTTAGAACCATCCAGTCTGACCATTAACCCAGCACTGCCATGGCCAGCACTACACAATGTCTCTAAACCCCACATCTACAGAGTCTTTTCAGTCCCTCCAGGGATGGTGACTCAGCCACTTGCCCTGGCATCCTCTTCCAGTGCTTGACAACCCTTTCCATGAAGAAATTTTTCCTAATAGCCAATCTAAACCTTCCCTGGAGCAACTTGAGGCCATTTCTTCTCATTCTGTCACTTGTTACCTTGGAGAAGGGACTGACCCCTGCTTGGCTTCACCCTCCTGTCAGGTGGAGAGCAAGAATGTCCTCCCAGAGCCTCCTTTTCTCCAAACTAAACAATTCCAGCTCCCTCAGACACTCCTGATAAAACTTGTGCTCCAGACACATCTCCAGCCTCACTCCCTTGAATTGCTAAAGAGAGGCATCATCTGACTATAAGAAAGGAAAATTTCTCTCTCTCATCCCTTGTTAAAAAATAATGAGTCACTTTGAAATGACATTTCTTGGTTGATAGGATTGCGTTTCTCTGGTTTATACCAGCACATCTTTGCTTGGGAGCTTATTTTCATGCTGTAAAAGGTGTGGGACTGAAAACTGCAGAGATTAAAATACACAGTGGAAGCAAAAAGAAACTGGACTCCATCCATCCTTCCCTAGCAGCATCTCTCAGACCAGATCTTAGGTGGCAGAGGAGAAATCTCTCAGTTTTACTAAAAAATATCATCAACATGGCTGGTAGTATTTGTTTGCTTTGCATTTTCATAGGTGCAAGCATCAACCTGGTTAAAAATTCAGGAAGGACCACAAAATTCAACAGGGAGCCATGAAAAGGAGACTTTTTATTTTCATGATTGATCCAAACAGAAATTTACTTTTTTTGCCTCCCTGGTCCAAGCAGGAATCAAGCCAGTCCTCTAGAAATGAAATTCACCATTCTTCATTCCAAGTTGCCCCAAGCCAACTTCCCATCATGGCATTTCTCCAGGACACAGGGAAGTTGAGCTGTTCCATCTCAGCTTTCCCAAGAAAGCAGATCTTGCTGTAAATAGGTTCTCCTGGAAGGAAAACCTGAATCTTTCCAGCACTGCAAAAGCAACTGCCTTTATTTTTGGTAAATCTGGGTTCTTGGGAAGAAACCAGTCAACAAGCAAAATTAAATATAATTCATGCAAGCTCCACTATTAAAAGTGGCAGCACTGTTTCATTTTACAAACGCTATCAATGGAAAATTCTGTTCCAAGCTCAAGGTCTGGGAATTCAATTCCTCTGCCACACTGGGCCCACTACCTGCTCCCCATTCTGCCCCCACCCCAGGAATTCAACCTGGCAAGGGAGACATGGGAAGGAAGGAGAGATCATTTTTTAGGGTTGGTTTCTACGGGGCAGACTGGAAATGCTCCGAGTCATGTTGTTCTGGACTCCAGAACAATAATAGTAACATCAGCTGGGAAGGGAAGGGAAGGAGGACTTGCATCCCCACGCCACAGACGCTGCAACACAATTCCTCTCTGCAGAGTGTCATCTGTGCTAATGCGTCCCAAAAAAAGCTTCATATCCGATTACAGGCTGCGAAGAGAGATGCAAGGAAACTCCCTGGAAGAGAACTGCTTGGGGCTGCAGTCTCTCAGAGTTCAGCAGCCAGGCAACGAGATGAGGCTGTGGTTCAGCTGGGTGCCCACTGAGGGAGGGAGAAGAGTAGGGCTGACTGTTTGGACAGGTGACTTTTTGGTTTTTCCTTCGACTAAAAATTCGGTCAATTGTTCGTAGCTGTTCTCCCCCTTCCTCATTCCCTGCCTTGTTCGAGTGTTTTTGTTATGTAACAGCAAAATACGTGGTCCTTTAGATCACTAAAAATATGCTGGGTTTGAAAGGGGAAGGATAGGGTGAGTGATGAGTAAACACAATGGATGCTGGAGCCAGTTTCAGTACTCTGGAGGTCTTACAGGAAGTTCTTAATCGATTTTTTGCCCCAGTTTTGAGAAGAAGGTTGGATCCCTGTAGATTAGTAGGAAATTACCTCACAGATTCCACCTGACCACTTTTAATGTCGCCAGAGACTCAGGGATGTCTCAGTAACAGAAACCCTGCTCCTGAGAAGACACAACTCAGGACACTTGGAAGGGTGTGGGCCCTCGGGAAGAGATGAGGCGGCTTCTTTCAGGATCAGCCTTGCTATGATTTCTGAAACCAACCACCCAAACTCTTGGAAAAAGCTCTCTCCGTGTCAAGGGACCCGTCAAGACCTCCAGGAAGGCTCCAGGAATGGCATTGAGTCCTCAGCATTAACCATGTGCTGAGGGGACAGGAGTCACAGTGTTGTTTCTCAGAGGACTTTTCCTCCATCCATTTCTCCAGTCTTTCTTCAAGTGGATTCAACTGAATGGCTTTTCCCTCCCAAAGAGGAAAATCTTCCCCATTTTTTTTCCCAGATTTTGTTAGTGGTCCTCCCAAATCTCCTCTCTCCCACCAGCCAGTCTTTGATTTCCTTTTCTGGAGGTGGTTTTCAGTGTTTACCATGACCTGGAAGCATAAATGAGTCTCAGGAATCCGCTGGGATCATCCTTTACAGATCTTTCTCTACATAAACACAGTGGTTTGGGGGTTTATATGCAGGATTCCCCCTTCTTTCGCCTCTGTGTTCCTGAAATATGTTTTTTTTCCATCTCTGGAGATGGGCCAGTAAAGTCCCAATTTTATCTTAGGGTTTTAAATGTACCATTCCTTGTTGCTCAGAGAATCCTCAGCCAATAGCATCTGGTGAATCTGTTTAACTGCATTTATCTGTATCCATACACAGGTTTGCGCAGTCACAAATCTCTGGAGTATTAAAGGATCCAGACTTTTCCTAGCTGATAATTTATTGAAGCAGCATCTTAGCATAACACTATGGCTTGTACAGTTATTGGTTCTGGCAGGGTTTGCTCTGTAACAGCCTGATCTGCTTTCTATTGAACACAAATGGAATTGACTGTAGGACAGTGGTGTGTTTTTTAAGAGCACAGCCTCACACTCTGAGTATCCCAAAGCACTCAATAAAGTAATGAGTTAGGCTGTGGAAGGAAGCAGAAGTGCCAGCTCAGCCAGGCTTATGCTTTACACATTTGGGAGTTGGGTTTTATTTTAATTTCTTTTCATTCCTTCACCTGTCAGTGCCAGGTTTCCCTCTGTGTATTTTTGTGATGAAGTGCCATGGGAGCACAGCCCTGTTGGACAAAGGATTCCCACCAGGGATGGGGAGGATGATCCCACCTCTGCTGTTTTCCCTGCCGGGTGTGCATCAGTTCTGCTCCCTCCCCACTTTTCCTAGTGCTGCAATGCAGTGTCAGCGTTGGTTGCAAGCCCAAGCCCTAGCACAGAGCCTGACTCTGCCACAGCCTCCTGGCTCTGGGGAGCAGCATGAGAACACTTGGCCCCCTCTCGGAGCTGCTGCAGTCTCCCTGCCTGCTCCAGGAGAGAAGGAAGGGCTGCAGCTGGCAGGAGGGGTCAAGATACTTTTGCTCTCTGTGTCCATGGTGTTACTGCTGGGCAAGGTGAGAAAGAGCAAAAGTCAAAGCCAGGCTCCACCAGTCAGTGTCTCCTGTGGGGGTTGTTGGCAAAAAATCCACCACAAAAGAACCTACAGGACAAACAGACCAAAAACAAAACCCCTCCAGTTCTTTTCCTTGTAGTCAAGAGGAAGGAACCCTGTTTTCTCAGAGAATCTGGGTGAATCTGGTGTCTGTGGGGTATGGCCTCACCACCCTGAACTTCTGCTTGGAGCCTTGGTCTGAAATCAGCTCATTTTTAAAAAGAAAACCACACAAGGCACCAGGCTCGAATACCTCTGCAGTGGCAGGCACTGGGCCACGGCTCTGAGCTCATCTCCCGTGCCACTGTGCTCACTTCAGGATTCCCTGGAATGCTGTGAAAATTCCCAAACCATTCCCAGCCCTGGAGCCACAGCTTGGACGAGCAGCACATGATCTGCACATGATCTGGGGTTCACTGCACAATTTGGCATTTGTCAGGCAAGGGGTCTCAGCAGAGATCCCTCCTGAGCTTGGGGACCACACCAGAGCCTTTGTCAAATGCTGACCCAGGTTCACTGGCTCAGGTCCTCTCTTGGGATCACCCCTCACCTTGCAACACCTCTGTTCTCCAGGACAGGTGGGAAGTGAAGGCTGGGTGTCCCTTTGAACACAAAATCTGTAACAGCCACGCTGGGTGAGGCCAATGATCAATGGAGCTTGTAAAAATAGTGCAGAATCATGGAATTATTCAGGTTGGAAAAGATCTCTAAGATCATTGATTCTGACCATTAACCCGCCACTGCCAAGTTGCCACTAAGCCATGTCCCTAAACACCACATTTACGCATTTTTAAACCCTTCCAGGGATGGTGATTCCACCTCTTTCCTGGGCAGATGCCAATGGGAAGAATAAAGCAGATAGGAGTGAGTATAAAGTAACCCCATCTGTGATGCTCACTGCCTACATCCAGCAGTTACTGATTGAAGGATGATTATTTTTCTCTGATTTGGAGCTGTGTCTGAAAAAACCTGTTCTATAACCATGGATCGATTGTGCCTCTGTGAATCTGTTTAATCCCTCCTGGGACCCTCCAGAACCTTTGGTCTCCAGGGTTTTCTGTGGGAATGAGTCAGTGTTAAATTGTTGTGCTGTTCAGGATGTCTCCAGCTCACCTCCCACCTTCCTCTCCTGTTGTTTTTGGGATTTTTCTGGGAAGGAGTTTAATAACAAGGGATGAAACTTCATAGACAACCTGATTTCAGCTGGGGCTTGGTCATGTCCACATGCAAATGATGAAAAAAGGGAGAACCTCATGAGAAACTGCACAAATTGTTTTGCTTGGCCTACACAGGAGATGAACTGGGAATGAAAATTCAATTTTTTTCTTGTAAACATTGAGACAAAAAAGGAAAAAGCAAAGGTAAAGGAGTTCTGTTGTACTGCTTGTTGCCATGGCTACTGTATCATCCAGAGTATCCTGGAGGCACACAGGATTTCATTCCTTCTCCAACTTTTTCATTCAGTTTTGTTTGGGTTTTTTTTGCTTGGGTTTTTTTTAAATGAATAGGAAATAAGAGGGGGAATACAGGAAAGGAGGACACTAATTGTTCTTGCCAATGCTTTGAGCACAAAAATGTTCTGAGGCTGATGATAAGTGTCTCTTGTCATTTGTGAGGTCTCCCAGACCTTTCTGGTTTCTGAGACAAATAACAAAATTCTGTTTGGAGCTTCTCTGGAACAACATCTTCCATCACCAATTGCTTTGGAGAGAGCCAGGAGTGTTCATGGAATTACATCTTGAGGAAAGTGGGATCAGCATCCATAACCTTCTTTCTCATATTTCCTGGATAGTCTTGAATCAAGTGGAGAGAATGTAGAATTAGATAGAATAATCTTCCTTTTCCACTCTAAACACTTTGGTTTCTTCAGACAGACTCGTTAAAAGCTGACAGAGGGTTCTAAACTGAGGGTAAGGACTCATCTTCTGGCATCTCATCTTTCCATGCAATATTTTTTTCAGATTTTTTTGAGTGACAGTGATTTGGAGATACCAGAGCCATGAAGGGTTCAGGAGGCCTACTCAGCAATGTTGCTCTTTATTGTTAATTTTCCAACACTAATCCAGGTTTATGTTGAAATAATTGATCAGTGATGAAACCTCTTCTCTTGGGATGCCGTACAAAATCACGCAGTAATACAATCTTATAAAATTATGAGAACAATGTCACACTAACCTGATTGCTATTGGCCAAGCCAAATAACAGAAAAAGTGTAATTACAGTAGAATTATATTGCAATTAAAATGTAATTATACCGTGGTTTGGTTTTTTCCTCAATCAATAATTATTTCTGTTGATATAATAAGAACATTAACTGCCTGAGTGAGTGGTTTGTGTTGGCTCTCTGGTGTCCCTGTGCTACCTGAACGGAATGTACAGCACTGCAGTGGCATTTACAGTATTTATTCTCAGCCACACCAGCAACCACTCACTCACTTCTTCTCCAAGACACGAGGGGGTGTGTGCATGGGTGTGCACATATGTAAAGCACTGATACGTGCAATGCGTCCTATAATTACCAATTACATTATTGCATTATCGCAAAATTAAATTGCAATATTAATAGATATCGCAATGGAGTATAATTACATTTATATTTGTGGTATTAAAGCGTGTCAGGAAACACACTTATCATAATTACCCTGCAATTGCTCTTTAACAGGAGTGGAATTACAGTCTCCAGATTATGAAATATAACAGTGTTACCTTTATATATTATTTGTATTAAAGTAAAATTTAGAGGGTCTTGTAATCAGTGTCTGCTGAAGAAGATAAGGATCTTCCATGGATATCAGGAAACAGATCCAGGGTGAGCTCTAGAAAAGGACCCTGGCTCCACAATATTTTTGGCACTTAGTCCTTAAATGAGGTCTGGATCTGGATTTTGAGGTCCACTTTCTGTCTCCCCACGAATTGTCTTCACTGAGCAATGCTGCTGAGGAATTTGTCCATGGATGAATTTCTCCATGGGAACTTATGCCCTTCCCAAATACATGGGGACAGCAGTCATCCAAAAATGTGCCTCTGGAAGCTCCTCTGTCAGTGCCTGAGACACTTTGCACCGTAGTAGCTTTATCCAAAATGCTGCAGATTCCCATTTCCTCCCATAGACAGACCAAGGAATCTTGAGGGAACAGCTCAGATTTATATCTCTGTCTTTTAGGCATCCAAGGATAGATTAAATCACTCACTATTTAATGGAAGGTGGTCCTGTCCATGGCAGGGGTTTGGAGTGTGCTGATCTTTAAGGTCCTTTCCAAGCCAAACCATCCTATGACTTTATCATCTTCCAGGTGGTCCTGCCTACATCTTAAACATCAAAACCCAGTGGTTAAAGTGGGACTGAAAAAATCCCCACTTTCTCAAAACTTGGGAAACTTGTGTACTTTTCCTTAAAGAAGCTTCAGATAAAATGCACAGTGCCACTCTCCACTGTGGTTCAACCCACAATTTATAGTGACACAATCTACTTTATCTTCTCTTTCTGACCCTCAGATCTTCCTGGGTCATTCCTTAGCCTGGAGAGGGTGGTTTGCAGGCAAGGTGAGGATGATGAGCAGAGAGGTGAGGATGTACACACATATTTACTTCCACAATTCTGCTGCTGTTTGGTGATCCTTGACAGCGAGATGTTCATGATTTTCTGCAGATTCACTTCTCAGAGTCAAATGTAGGACTCTCCTAATGAATATCCATTGTCATCATTGTTTATTTGTTCAACTAAAAATCTCACTTTCCTGAGGAATATGTGCACCCTTAGAGCTTGGCCTGCCAAGGGTGGAAACAAACAGCCTGAATCAACATTTACTTTCTGCAGTATTTATGATTCACCAAAACAATTGCTCTTGGCAATCTTGCAAGGCAGGAACTTTATTTCAGTGAAAATTAGTTGGACAAATACACTGTGATGTAGGCTCGGGCAAGAATGTGTCTGAGTGTGTGGGCATCTTGCAGGATATTCAAGGAGCTCCGAGCAGAGGAGGATGAATCAGGATGAATGAGCCAGAGAAAAATCAAGAAGATGCACAAAAAGAGGTCTTTACAGCTGCATGAAAACAATATGTAGGCATTCAGCTCAGGAATAAAGAGATGGATTCCTGGCCCCGCTGACTTCACTGAGGCTTCTTGGAGTCAGTGAATAACTCTGGATCTATACCAAAGACGGATGGTCCTTATTTCCAGAGAAAATGGCTACAAACTGTACAAGTTCCCACATCACTTGAGTTCCACGTCCAACTTCACTGACTCTCAGAGGCCTCCTGAGTCCTTGAGATATCGACTCTGGAGCTGCTGAGTTCCTTCCCACTATTCTCATCCTGCACCTATAGTTTTGCCAGTGACAGATCTTTAAAATTCAGATTTTATTTTTTCCCTCTTTGTCTTGCCTGGTTTTTAATCAGCTTTTGGGGATTTTTGGATTCATGCTGAGGATCATCATCATCATTTGAGCCACTTGCAAAGTGTCACGTAAAATGTCACAGACAGCAGGGGGTGAGTAGTTCCCGTGGGCACAGAGCAATGGGGAGGTAAAGGAGCCTTATGCCAGAGGCAGACTGAGTTGGTGAGATCTCTATCCTGTCCTAAATATTCCCAGGAATATTCAGAGGCGTGGGGTATGTTCAGGGTGATGTGCTCAACTCAACTCGGCTCAAACTGAGAATACAAAATAGAGGGATTGTGATGGGTGGGAGAGTTGATGTCTGCAGTTATATTTAAAGCACAGCTGATCTTCACCTTCTGAAAGTCCCATTTTCCATTCATCCGTCTCCCCACACTCATGCTAAATGCCTTCAAGTCTCATTTGTTTCTCTGGGATCTTATTTAATTCAGTGCCTTCCTGAGCCTGTGAAGTGAGGCAGCGTTTCTGCCTGGTTGGTTTTTAATTGGAATTAGTTTCCAATCGATCAGATCTCCTAAATCATAATCTCAAGAGGTGCTGATGCTGTTTAATGTCAGTTTGTGTGTCTTTACCCTTACTGGGAACTCCTGAAGGAGGATAACGCCTTGTGGAGGAGTTTTGAGAAGAGCTGGCCACTCATCCCAGTTTCCACTAGACAGAATTTGTAACATTTTGGTGTCAATGAAACAGAAGGATGGACTCCCCATCCCTGGAGGTGCTCGAGGACAGGCTGGATGGGACTCTGAGCAGTCTGCTTGATTGGAAAGCATCCCTGCCCATGGCAGGGAGTGGAATGAGATGATCTTGAAGGTCCCTTCCAACCCAAACCATTCTCTGATCATGTGAAAATAAAGAAATTAAAACCACGGGTCCTGCAATGACACAGAGACCCTCACATTGAGCTGCTCACTCTTGGTCCAGGGGAGAAATGGTTGCTGAGCTTTCTTACAAGGCCAGCCCTCCAAGTTCACTGGTCTTTCTCTCAAGCAGGACGTGCTGGCAAAGTTTCTGGTAGAGCTGGATCCAATCAAAGTTTGCAAGCCCAAGGACATTCCCAATAAAGTACACAGGGGTCACGTAACTGCATTTTCTCGCCGGAACTTTGTTCTGCTGTAGAGTTTGCTGCTGACTAGTACCTTCATTACGTGGGTTATGCAATCTTCTCCAGGATCCAGGAGTGGCAGGGACTGTGGAATAGCAGTCTAGCAGTAGGAGCTGTTTGCTCAGGATTGTTGCATTTTCCCTGCGGCAGGTGGAACACAGGAAACAAATAAGAATTTCACTCAGTGCTCTTAAGAGTGAGTGGGCAGACAGGACCATTTTCACCAGGGTCCTTCTGACTGGCGTGGACCTGAAACAGCACCATTTCTGCCTGAAATAGCACGCCACAGGCAGAGACATTTTGTTTTTGCTAAAAGCAAACAGAGTTGCTAAGAAACGAATATTGCAGAGATGGAAATCCACAAAAGGTTTGACAGTTGCCGAATGGTGCGCGGCTTGGCAAACGTGGCCAAGCAGCCAGCCAGGAGGAGACAGACAATTCCATGGTGCTTCCAGCAGGAAACCCATTATTTGTTCTCATCTTGTCTCCATCAAACACATTGCTGATGGGGACTGAAAAACACAGGAGTATAAGAGGGACAGGCCCTGGCTATCACACAATCATGGAATGGTTTGGGTTGGAAGGGATCTTCAAAAACATACAGTTCCAACTCCCTGGCATGGGCAGGGACACTTTCCACTATCCCAGGTCACTCCAAGCCCCATCCAACCTGGCTTTGGGCACTTTCAGGGATGGGGCAGCCACAGCTTACTCTGGGCAACCTGTGCCAGGGCCTCACCACCCCCCCAGGGAAGAATTCCTTCCTAATCTCTAGTCTAAATCTGTCCTTTTTCAGTTTAAAACCACAGCTCCTTGTCCTGTCCCTATCTGTTCATGCAAAAAGTCCCTCTCCCTCCTTTTTATAAATGCCCTTAAGGCACTGAGAGGCTGTGTCGAGGTGTCTCCAGAGTTCTTCTCTTCTCTTCTCTTCTCTTCTCTTCTCTTCTCTTCTCTTCTCTTCTCTTCTCTTCTCTTCTCTTCTCTT
>JAWWMU010000106.1:149080489-149099976 GCA_035048155.1 Cinnycerthia olivascens
CTCTCCTCTCCTCTCCTCTCCTCTCCTCTCCTCTTCTCTTCTTCTCTTCTCTTGTCTCCTTGAGTCTCCTCTCCTTGAGTCTCCTCTTCTCTTCTTTCTCTTCTCATCCCAGCTCTCTCAGCCTGTCTTTGAGGAGAGATACTGCAGCCCTCTGAGCATCTTTGTGGCCCTTCATGAAGTCATTTGTGTCTCCACCAGTGATGGCTCTTCTTCAGACTCTGGTCCTGAGGAACATCAGTGACCATGTTGGTCCCACCTGTCCCAGAGTGTGGGGACATCTCCTTGTGTTTAAGCCACTGTGGAGCCCTTGGAGACAGTGATCCCTGGCAGCTGCAGAGGACTCAGGTTTTTCCCTGCACCATGTCCCACATTAGGCAGTGAAATTTCAGCTACCTCAATTCCCTGTGCTGGAGAAGAGATCTTACATAATTTCCTTCTCAGATGATAAATGACAAATGCTCTGTACCCTAAAACATGTTCAACACGTTCGTGACTCTGTGCATGGAGTTTCTCCCTGAACGATGCTTTGAGAGCAGTTTGGGTGAAAAAAAAATCCCAGAAATATGAGACATTTGAGGGATTGCTGTCCCTTGCTGAGGCATAGTGTGTGGTTTAAAGCTTGAGAAACCAGATGTCAACACTACCTGTAAGAGCTGAAGGGCCATCCCTGCTCTCCAGAGCATTGATGTTATTGTTAGGTGTTCTCCTCAGGAAGGTGGGGCTGGGGGGAAAAGATACGAAATATTAAAATAGAAGGTAGAAGCAAAGCAAACTAAGGCTGAGCCAACCCGGCTAATAAAGGATGCCAGGAGTTGGTGTTAATTTGCGTCTGATTTAAAGTGCTTGGTGGGTGGAGAGAAGAACAGCCCACAAGAGGCAGCTGGGCTCCTTTTCCATCCCCCAGCCCTGCTGTTGGAGCGGCGTGGTGGGGGAAAGAGGAGCGCACAATCAGGCGATTCATCCCCACGCTGTCGCACTTCGCAGAGGCAAAGGAGAAGGAGAAAGGAGGGAGAAGGGAGAGGGAGAAAGCACTGATCCAGCTCTCACGAAAAGCACTGGCAGAAAACTTTATGCTCCTGCTCGCCTAACCAGGATCTGCCCGCTCCACCCACGTTTTCTGGCTTTCTGTGATTACCAAAAGGCAGCCCTGACAAAAAAAAAAAATGGATTAATGCTTTTCCTCACCTTGCTCTTTGGGTCAGGAACGCTGGGTGTTGAGGGGAGTGCTCTGATCTGCTGCTGGTGCTCGCAGGGGTCAGAGTCTACTCAAAAAGTTTAAGGTTTTTTTTTGCAGAGAAGGGTAAAACAAGGAAAAGCCCCCCCCCTGATGTGGCTCCAATGCAAAAGTCTACCTGATCCCACAGAGGTGATACCTGTATTTGCTCCCCAGAGGGAGATCAGAGAGCTGGGGCTGCCCAGAGAGGCCGTGGACACCCCATTCCCATAGGGATTCCAGACCAGCTGAACAGGAATCTGATTAACCTGGTCTAGTGGAAGGTTGGACTGATGGCAGGGGGTGGAAACTGGATGGTCTTTAAGTCACTTCCAACCCAAACTATTCCATGATTTTGTGATTCTCTGATCTCCCCCACCCCTCTGTTCCTGCAGTGACACCTGAGAGAACACCCCCTTTTGCAGTTCACATCCTTGCACTCCCTCTGAGGCTCCATCTCCACTCATAAATAACTGAGGGATTACAGACAGGCACGAGAGTGCTCCTGTGATCATCCACACCATTGAATTATTTCCATGCTCCCTGGTGAAGCTTTGGCCCAAGGCGGTGCCAGGACACATCGTGGCAGACGGCTGAGCCAAGGGACTCCCTCCTGCAGCTCTGTGGGATGAAGCCAGCCCCTCTCAGAGGGAAGGAGGGCTGGGGTGTGTCCACAAGCTGTGCCATGCCTGTTTCCAGAGCCAAAACTCAGCCCCTGCTCTGCATCCTTCAGCAGCAGAGACGTAGCCTGTGGAGACAGACAGCAAAAGGGCAAATTAGCATTGATTTGGCATGTGGATTCCTGTTCTTCAGGAACTCAAGGAGGGCCATCTGCTCATTGTGTCTGGCACGAGGTGGGGACTTGCATTCCCAAGCAACCTGTGCTGGATTCCAGCCTGGCACTCCATGTGGAGATGCCCTTGCCCCTCCAGGGATTGTTCTGGGAGACTGGAGACTTCCACTGAGCCCCACTGTGCTGGGTCAGTCTATCCTCTGGGCAGAAAAGGCACCAATCCTCACCTCCTGGCACCCTGCTCATCATTGCTACATTTCCTGGCTGACTGAGGCAGGTTCCTGTGCTGCACAGGTGGGTTTGTCATTGCAGGGCTGCTGGGGAACACCTGGGGCTGAGGTTTCTCTAAACACTGCTGGGCTGGAAGAAGGGGGAAGAGCCTCAAAATCTTTCTCTGGAGGAAATGGGACAAGAAGAATTACCAGCACATGGCTTTGTAGCTGAATTCCCCTTCAAGGTCTTAGGTCTTGTGTAGTAACCTAAATTTAAGCTCTCTTGCCTGCAGACCTCCAGCTGCCCTCCAGCTCTTCAGTCCTGTCTTCCTGTGCTCCGAGGCAGAAGTAAATGCTCATACAAATAAAGGAGCATGTAAAAATCCCAGATTCTGCTGTCACCCCTGTGATGAAGCATCACCCAAGCCCTCCTCAGAATAAATAGAAACCGTTCTCCTCCAGCCCTTCATCTTCATCAAGGCTGCACACAGACAGCTCACTAACCCCAGCCCCGAACCAGCACATCCTCAGTGCTGCACAAATCACTCCATAATGTCCTCCATCATCTCCTGTGACTGAACAAAGCCAAAGAAAGTGAGAAGAGAGGAAGAACTTTGCCTCCCAACAACCCCCCTGCCTGCCCCTCACCAGTAATCTTCTCTCCCACGTCACATTGCACAAGGGCTCCTGGAGAGAGGACTGGAAAGGGGAACAGAGTACATCTGTCTCGTTTATGCAAATCCTGAACTGCTTGTCATGAGACTGATGGATGAGATGCGAGGAATAATCCAGCTTGTTAGCGCCTGTGCTGTGCTTGCATCCCTCTGCCAGCCTCTGCATTCCAGCATCCCAGGATTGGCTACAGGGCAGCCTGGGAGGCAGTTTCTGCCCCCAGGAGTCTGTGAGGAAAAGGGGAGGCTCCAGGGAGCACAGCAGGCAGGATCATTTGCTGTCCAGCATGGTTAGCTCGGGCACAGCCCTGCGTAGGGATGAACATGACACTCCAGAAGAATTTAGGTCAGGGCAGATCACCATCCATCCCAAGGGCTGCTTTCCCACAGAGAGAAGAGGGAGGATGGATCAGGCGAGCCCATTTTGGGAGGGAGTTTTAACAACATGGATGTGACTTGTGACACTCTTTTTAGTTTCAGGCTCAGTGGATGGTTTGGCAGTGTGAACATAATTTTTGTGGCTTAACTATAATATCCCTGCACCTTTCTACAGTAAATGAAAGAATGGTTATTTTAGAATCATGGAATCATAGGGCAGACTGGTGTTGAAGGGATATTAAAAAGCATCTACTCCACTCCCCTGCTTCCACAGGCAGCAACATGGTAGGGGTTGGTTTGAAAGGGTCTCTGAAGGTCATCTGGCTGCCATGGGCAGGGACACCTTTCACAAAACCAGGTTGTTCAAAGTCCCATCTAACCTGGCCTTAAACATTTCCAGGGATGGGGCAGCCACAACTCCTCTGAGCAACCTGTGCCAGGGCCTCACCACCCTCTTTATAAAAAATTCCTTCCATGTATTCAAACTCCTTCAGTTTAAAGCCACTGTCCCTTGTCCAGTTTCCACAGGCCTTGGTAAGGAGCATCTCTCCCTCTTTCTTACAAGCCTTCTGTATATTTTGAAAGGCTGCAATGAGGTCAGCCTGGAGCCTTCTCTTCTGCAGGCTGAACAGCCCCAGCTCTCCCAACCTGAACAGCAGAAGGGCTCCAGCCCTTGAAGCATTTTCTGGATTTTTCTCATCTTCATCCGCTCCACCAGGTCCATTCCTTGTGCTGAGTGATCCAGCACTGAGGGGCAGAATCACCTTCCTCACCCTGCTGGCCACTCTTCTTTTGAAGCATCCCAGGATCTGGTTGATTTTCTGGGCTGCAATCTCACACTGCCAGCTTGTTTCCAACCTCCCATCCAGCAACATCCTCAAATCCTCCTCCTCAGGGCTACTCTTCATCCATCATCCTCTAGTCTGTGTTGAAATTGGAGATTTCCCCAACCCAGGGCCACCCAAATCCATCTGGATGACCCATGAAAGGCTGAAGGAAAAGCAAAGAAAGAGCCACCCTGAGACAGGCAGTTGCACCCAGACCATCCTGCTCAAGAGCAGTGGATTGGTCCCCCCTCCACAGATTCCCCAATCCATTCTGTCACCCTTTTATGCCTTTAGCCTCCACAGCATCCTGTGGCAGTGAGGTCCCCGATTGAATTATGAGCTGAGTGAAAAACTACTTCCTTTAGTTTGTGCTCAGGCTTTGGGGTCAGTGAGGATGGCTCCCTGCCTCAGGAGCTTTAATTCACTGCTGCTCCCCACGTCCCTCGAGGACCTGGGGGAGAAGGTGCTGCAAGAACACACATTATTTATCATTTTTCTGCTTTGTAAGGGCAAGGTGCAGACTTCTGCTGCTTCAAGGTTGTGGCTGGATCCAAAACCATGGAAACTTGGGGCTTAAAAAAGGATTTGCTTTGTCTCTGTTTCTCTCCACCTTCAGGGGCTGTGCTCAACTTGGTAGAAATGTTCCACGCCCTGCTCAAGCTCAGATAGTTCTGCCATCTCCATGACTCTGAGAAGTTCCCATTTTCCTACTTTAGGGTGGTATCAGAGATTCCAGAGCCCTTCATTTCAGGTGGAATCTCTCCCATAGCTGAAGCAGCCCTGGAATTCAAGTTCTTTTGTGATCCTCCCTCTATGGAGAGTGAAATTAAGGCCAGAGATGGTCTCAGTTCTGGTTTTACCAAAAGGACCTGTTTTCTAAGTGTCTTTTGTAGGCACAGCCTGAATCTCCATCCTCCTCTTGCTGGAAAATTGCAAATCTGAGGAATAGGATCTTATGATACTTCTGTGTGCAATTGAATGACGTCCTCACTGGGCATTGGAAACTGAATGCCTAAAATTACAAGCTGAATTCCCGTTGTCAGAAGGGAAATGTTCCCAATCCAGTTTTAACTTTGCTGAGACAGCAGCATTCAAAAACAGCATGGTGCACCTTCAGGGTTGATGCAAAATTGGACTCTGATGCAGTCTTTCCATCTTTCCCCAGCTGCTGCCTAGGAAATTTATCCCCCACCACTGGGGGAGTGTAAACATTGTTTGTCTGATGGGGGGAAACTGAGGCATGGTCATTCAAAGCCATGGAAGGAACCAGAAGAGGATGCCACCTTTAATTTTCTGTACACTGGGGCTGCTCAGGTGCCTCTGATCATCTCCTGCTGCTGATCATCCCCAGGCAGGTACGAGCTGGACAGCAGCAAAGAGGAAATCTTGTTTCCTGATGCTGGGAGAAGTGCTCGGACTTGAGCTTGTGCAGATCCTAGCCCCAAGCTGGTTGTAAAATCACCTGTTTGGGTCTTTGTCTCCTTTGGTTTCCCTTGGGCAGCCCAGCTCCGAGGTGCTGTGGGGCAGGAAAAGAAAAGCTTGGGTTGGAAGGGACCACAAAAATCATCCAGTTCCAACTCCCTTCCATGTCCAGGGACACCTTCCTCTATCCCAGGCTGCTCCAAGCCCTGTCCAGCCTGGCCTTGGACATTTCCAGGGATGGGGCAGCCGCAGCTTCTCTGGGCAACCTGTGCCAGGGCCTCCCCACCCTCACAGCCAAGAATTTCTTCCTAAATTTTGTCCTGAAACACTGACACGTCACTGCCTACATATCTCAGGACACTTTCTGGTGAGGTTTTTTTCCCCAGGCAATAATCCCCACCCCAGATCATGCCAGGGCCCGGCTCAGGGGACAGCATTAATCCCTGTGGAAGGCTGTTCTGCTTTGGGCACAGGCACAGGAACGGGAGCTGTGTCCAGGCTCTTGTCCTCAGGGGCCAGGAAAGGAGCCTGAGGATGGGACTGATGTGGGATGCAGAGGTGAGCAGTGCAGGACGTGCACCCCAGGCACCCCAAAGCCCAGGTTCAGCTTTGCCAAACATCCCTCTGCACATGTCCCTGTGCCAGCCTGAGCCTCGCCATGCCCACACAGCCCCTCCCTAAACACCCCCTACCCCCGGGGGGTTCCCACTTAGCTCCCCAGCTAATGCCAGTGCTTTTAACCTCCAGCTGAATTCCCAATCAATCCCATCCCGGTTCCCAGCTCAAATGAGCAACAAATGGAAGCGTTCCTGTTCACTCATTAGGGTGACCTTGCCCTCAGAGGCCCTCTTGTGTAACTCTCACACTCAGGACCAGGGTGGTAACGTAGGGACAAAAGACCCCAAAGGGTGTTGACTGTGAGCACTGGCAGGCAGGAATAAGGGAATGGGGAAAATGGGATTTTTCTAGGACTTGCTGGTATAGAATCCATGGTATTTCTTGGTACCACTGATTGGGATGGGTGGGAGT
Organism: Cinnycerthia olivascens; assembly: GCA_035048155.1. Lineage (NCBI taxonomy): Eukaryota > Metazoa > Chordata > Aves > Passeriformes > Certhiidae > Cinnycerthia > Cinnycerthia olivascens. The sequence goes on from JAWWMU010000106.1 coordinate 149,087,035, forward strand.
TAGGCCAGGCAGGAAAAAGCCTGGAGGAAAAAGCTGATCTCAGCAGGATCAGAGGGACTGTGTATTCCCCTGGGAGGGAGGAAATGCCTGGGAACTCACAGCAGGCTTGCTGTAATCCCACTATTAACTGGGATTTATCCACTATAAACTAATCCCACTATAAACTGAGGCAAACTGAGGCAGGGTGAGGTGTAACATTATGATCTCCATCAAAAACCTGCCAAGAACCCCCCACGTGCTCCTTGACTTTGCTGTGCAAGGACAGCAAATCCACCCCTATAAAATCCTTGAGAAACTCAAAGTCCTGTCAGAGCTCCCAACAGGCAACATCCAAAAAAGTTGCACCCATGTAGGGGAAAGTTGAGGACAAAAATACAAAAATAGATGTGGATTGGGATGAGGTGATGCTTAAGAGAGACCAAGAGCACAGAAAATCCCTGGATGAGGCTGTGTGGGAGCCAAGAGAGCCCTGAGTCCCCTTTTGGGGACCAGATGGAGCACAGCTGGCCCTCCTGCTTGGCCAGGATTTTCCCCACAGAATTTTGACTGGATCCATGATTTTGAGGTCCAGTCTTTGTGCTCAGCTGTCTCCTGATCCCACTCATCAAAAAAAAAAATAAAAAAATATCATCCAGAGCCAGGAACTGAGCCTGACCTAAACCCTGGGAGTTTTAGCTAGGAGACCATCTATAGTTAACACAATTTGGAACAGACACATGAGTCTTTAAATTAATCTCATTTTGGGATGAAATCTTGGTTGGTTGGAGATGAATCATCATCTCCAGCACTCTGCTGGAATTCTTCAGACCATGGAGCACTAGAGGAAGCAGAGGATCCCTCTCACATCCATCTTTTCAGGTGGGAAAGAATTGGCAGCGATGCTTCACTGACAGTGTGCACAAACCCTGGAGCCAGGATTCAAATCTGGCCTCTGGCTCCCCCTGATTGGGTCTCCCCACCTGGTCAGTGCTGAAGGAGATCACAGATGGGAGGGTTCAACCAAAGCCCAGGGGCTTTGGAGTTTCCTTGTTATGGTTGAAACCCCTTGGGAAACCCCAGGATGATCCATTTCTAGATATTTCCCATTTCCCAGCCTTTGAAAGTTGAAATAGGATTGGGATCCTGACCCACAAGCCAATTTCCATTGGAATCAAACATTTCCCACTCTGTTCATGCTGTTCTGCAGGCTGTTCCACATCTGCTGGGGCCTGCCCCTAAGGCAGGTGTCTTTCCTGCTTGGAGATGGGAGAAATTTTGGGATGATGGATGCTGGTGTGTGTATATATAGAATTTATTAACACAGCAGGCAGGTGAGATTTTGGCTTTCTCTGCACTCAGGAGACTCAGAGAGAGGCAGGGTAGCACATCAGTCTCTGAAGTGATGGAGCAAATATTCCAGGATGTGAGGGGGCCATGTAGAAATCTGTGGTTTGAAAATCATGGAATTGTTTGGGTTGGAAGAGACCTTAAATATCATCCAATTCCCACATGGGAAAGGAAACCTTTCCCTTGCTCAAAGCCCTCTGATCTGGCCTTGAACACTTCCAGAGATGGAAAATGGACCATAAAAACAATATTAAGGAAAAACCCTGATTTTGAGCAGTGGTTTTATGCAAGAGGTTCTGCTCCAGAACCTTTCCAAGCTCCCTGGGTGCTCTCCAGGGTTAACTCCTCTCCCTGCAGCCCAGCAGAGCCACTGCAGCCAAACAAAACCCAGGTCTGAGCCCTTCTTGACTCCTCTCTGTGCCGTCAGCTCACAGATGCCACAGTGTTTTTCCAGGCATTTCCACTCTGCTTTGTTCCCTCGCAAAAAAACCCAAAATTTCCAAGCTGTTGCAGCTTTTTTTTTTTTTTCTCTGCTAACAGTTCCTTGTGAATAAGGACAGAACAAACTCCTTTCCTGTGTTTTCTCAGAGTGGCAAGGGACGAGCTTTTCAGGGCCAGGCATTTTTCTGCCTCAGGCAAAAGGGATATTTAGTGTGATATCTGGGGACTTTCTTACAGGGAAATGGGAAGCCCCAGGAAGGGAGGATTAGCTGGATGAGAGTGGTTTTCACCCTGCTGGGATGTCAGCCGTGCACCAAGGTCAGGAGAAGGAAAAGCAGAGGGAAGTAAATCTTGGACAGTGGCACATCTGGAGCCAGTGGACTGAGAAGGGGGGAGCTGGAAGTGCTGAACCAGTGGGAACAGATCAGGGAGAGGCTGCTGGGAATGGTCCCACAGGCAGCAGTGGGGAAGGATGCCCTTTCTGCAGTCATCTTGGGTTTTTCCCCTTTCTTTTTTTTTTTTTTCCCACGGAGTGTTTGTGTGCGTGTGGGTTTGTGTGAATGTCTAAGAGTGCCCTCCATTGGCCACATCCAGGCTGCTGCTCCAGGAATGTCGCCAGCACAGGCAGGGAAGGTGGTGGGTGCTCCACCAGGGACGTCACCCTTCCCTCGTGGGAGGACTGTGCCATGCAGGGACTTTGGAAAGCAGGACATGGCAGCTCTGCCAGCATCCTGCAGGCTCCTCCTGCCTGGGCAGAGCTGAAATCCCCGGGCTGGGCACAGCTGCAGAGCTGGACAAGCCAGTTTGGAGGTGTCCATCCTGGTGGGATGGGGTGAATTGGCCGGTGGAGCTATTCAGAAAGAGGGTGAAGGATGTTGTTGGTAAAATCAAGGGTGCCCTGGTCCCTGCTCACACATCCCACACTGCCTGACTCCCCAGGATGGCTGTGGGTATGCAGAATTTGTGCAGGAATCAAGCAGGAACATGTGGGTTGTGGCAAAATCCAGCCTCAGACCCGGATCATTCCTGCAGGAAGACAGGGCCCCTCATGATGGTGTGTGGACAAAGCTTGGATTTGGTGACCTTGGAGATCTCTTCCAACCTTAATAATTTGATGTTTCTATGGCTTGCAGGCTCCCAAATTCGCTGGAACCAGTGCAAACTGGATACCTGAACGCCTAGGGCTCCAAAAATTCACTGGAACCAGTGCAAACTGGATACCTGAACCCCTAGGGCTCCAAAAATTCACTGGGACGAGCACAAATTGGATGCCTGAACCCCCTAGGCAGCCCAGGTGTAACCTGTGATTTAGTCCTTGCCTGGTTTTGATTTGAGCTGTGAAGGTCTGTCCCAGTGGATTCCTGATCCAGTGGAGGCCAGAGTGGGATGGCAAATGCTCATCAAGGAGGTAGAAAAAATTACCAAGGCTGTGCCCACTTGTGTTAGGGTGCAGGAGCCTCGCTGGTGGCTCACAACTCTTCATAATCCCCTTCTCTGTCACCCCTGGCACCTGCCCAAGGTAAACCAAGGCAGAAGGACCATTCAGACCAAACTTTTCACCCTCTTTCTGTGGGTTTCTTGGGATGAAAAGCCATTTTTGCCAGGGACATGCACACAAAGGCAACAATATTTTGGGTTGTCCTTGAGAAACACAGGCAAAGGACAGCCCAAGGTGCTCCAGTGTCACCCAGGCTTTGCTCTGCCAGATCCATCTCCCAGGCCAGGTGGAAGGAAAAGGTAGGCGAGGTGTTGTGTGCTCCAAGTTGGAGCCAAAGGATGGGAACAGGCAGGGATATCTTCCAGCACTCAAAATTCCAGAAACAGCCAGGCTACCCTGACACTGACTGTGGCAAAAACCGTGGGAATGTGGGTAAATTTGACTATGTGCCATAGAAACATGACCTCCAACACTGCAATTATCTGTTTTTTTCACTCATTCAATATCACTTTCCCAGCTGCAGGCTGTAGCCTGTGGTTATATGTCCCCCTTGGGGGTTTTTTGGGATGGAAATGTAGGGGATGGTGCCTGCTGCATCTTCCCTCCCTGCCAGGTCCAACACCTGTTGAGCCAATGATCCAGGTCTGGAGGGGGCTTTGCCCATCTACTCCTGCTCTGAGTAAAGATTCCCACTTCAGCGGGGATTAGTTGAAAGAGAAAAAAAAAAAAGTTTATGCTCCGTATGGTGAAACCTTCCAGATGGGACTGCACTGAGGGGAAATCAATTGTGAGATCTAAAAACCGTAACAGGTCTGGTTAAAGTTTGCTGGTTTTTTGGTGCTTTTCCCAGACAGGGGATATGAGGGGGAATTTGTTTTGTGCTCACCACATCCTCAGACAGAAGCAGGTCTGTGGTCAGCGTGAGAAAAAATTGAGTTTGTGGAGAGCAGGAGGCCTGGGCTGAATCCCAGGCGCTGAAGTCACCATTAGGGACTGGATTTCAAAACAAACCCTGTCTCCTCATCATCTGGTTGCTATGGAGGCACTGCTGGCTCCTGCTTCCAACCAGGAAAGGCAGGTTTCTGGTCTGGACCAGAGGTTAAGATGACAAGGAGGATGGAGATACTATAAACAAGAGCATGGAGCAACAGGACAAGGGGGATTGGATTCCCACTGGCAGCAGACAGGGTTAGATTGAATCTTGGGAAGAAATTCTTTACTCAGAGGGTGGTGAGGCTGCCCAGAGAGATTCCAGGTTCCCCATCCCTGGGAGTGTTCAGGGCCAGGCAGGACAGGGCTTGGAGCAACCTGGGATAGTGGAAGGTGTCCCTGCCCATGAGAGAGAGTTGGACAAAATTATCTTTAAGGTCCCTCCCAACCCAACCTACCCTGTGGTTCTGTGATCCTTGTGGGTCCCTTCTAACTCAATACAGTCCATAATTTTGTGATCCCTGGCTGGCTCATCAGGGTGAAGGTCAGGTAGGCTTTGGACTTGCAAATGAGTGAGCTTTTCCAGCATAGCCCTAAGAGAGTCAGTGGCCTCTTTCAGAGTTTCAGATAAAGCCTTTCAGCTCCCGAATCTGATATTTAAAGCATTCACAGTCCTATTTAGACAACCCCTCCTGCTAATGAGGAAAATCCTAAGATGTTTGGTAGATGCCTGTTCTTTTCTTTGCAAGCAGGACCAGGTTTTCATCACATTTTCGCTCCTGAATTCTGGCCCCAGAGGCAGGCAGGAGCCTGGCAAGGGGAGATTTGTGCTGTCGAGCTTAGTAGACTGCAAAGCAGCCAGGAGTGGGGATCTGACTTGTAAAAAATTTAAGCCCAAATGCATTTGGACTCCGTGCTGATTAGTGTCAGGTCTAACACACACTCAGGATTCTGGTGGCAGGGGCTGCAGTGATTTGAAGCTGGGATGAAACACAGTTTGCAAATAGCAGGTCTGACTTCTGAGTTCCCTGACCCTTTCCTGCCCGAAAGAAAAGATTTTGGCAGAAGAAGGGAGATGCAGAGACAAGCCTTTGATATAGAGCAGGGAGAGAAACTGAGTGAATGTGGAGGTGCGCTTAGCTTCTCATCTCGTCCAGATTCACAGGATGGTCTGTGGGCTTCTCTTGTTTTTCAGCCTCTCATAAGGCTGGGTTTAGCTGTCTCAACTGTGGATTTGCTGGGAATTTGCATGGCTGTGATGGAAGCTCCCTCTGTTTGCAGTCTAGGAAGGCAGAGCCTGGCATGGGGTGGGAGATGGCAGCACTGGGGACAGCACTGGGGACACCGTGGGGCTGGAGCTGGGTCAGTGGCTGCAATAAAAACGAGATTTTCCTCCTCCCTGGATGCAGATGCCCCTCTCCATAGCCTTTCACCCTAATTCCTTCCTGGCAGTGGCACCCTGATCATGGGAAGCTCATCCCAGATGATTTATTTGGAGGCTGCAGCCCAGGGCAGCGTTTGCCCCTCCAGAACTGGGCTGTTTGCATTTCAAAGCAGAGACCCTGAGCGCTTGCTTTTCACTATGGACCGCGAAGTCTCCCGAGATGGTGGCAGTTCTCCGACTTGACAGGGGGAAATCTTCCTCCCAGGTCACCCTCTGTCCTTTGGAAATGGGACAGCAGATCTATTGGGGGCAGAAAGTGCTGCAGGGTCAGGATCGGCCTCACCCAAGGGGGATTTTCTCTGCCTGGGGTGAGCTGAGAGGGGAAGAAGGGAGAAAGCTGGAAAGGTGGGAGGGAAAAGGTCCCATGGCTGTGAGATCAGCAGTGAAGAAGCCCTGCCCCACACCCTGAGGGTCTGCCCCTCTTGCAGCTGTTAACAGAGCCCCTCCTCAAATCTGGGGGTGGACAATTGTGGGAGGGGGTAAAAGATAAGGAATTTCTTATTTCCCCTTCTCTCTCCTCAGCTGGAAAGAGAGGAGATGGAAGGAAGGGACCATAGGAGAGTCTTTTGTTGGGGTAAGAAGGAGGGAGATTTACCCGAGTGCAGAGAAGCCTTTTTGGCACAGAGGGGAGCAGGGCTCTGGGCAGCTGGGCTGGAGGAGGAATCTGTGCCACGGAACGTTGCAGGGAATGCAATCCTTAGGGATTTCAGGGTGGATTCTCCTTTTGGGGGCTGAAGGAAGTCCTGAGACTGGCACAGAGGGCTCTCACTCTCTGCAGAAGCTCCAAGCCTGGCTACAGCACCACAGGCTTTGGGGTCTCCCGCACACAGGGGTGAAATAAGATGTGGGTGCCTGATGTGAGAAGACAGAAAATCTGTCTCTATCTGTCTCCTTTTTTGCTCCTGTTCAGCTCCGTCCATTATTCTGTCTGGCCTCAGGGTTACACCAGAGCTGGGTTCCTGAGCAACAACTCCCTTCTCTGCACGGTTTTGGTGGAAGGGAGAGAGAAAAGGAGGGACATTAAAAGGCCAAAAAACAAGTGCTGGCAGAAGGAAGAGAGGAGGCAGAGTCCAGCTGGCCGTGCTGATCTCCAGCTCACCCTCCCCAGGTGCAGCCTGAAGTCTGTGTGGAACCAGCATCCTGGCTCCCTTGGGATGGAGAGAGCTGGAGGCTCCCTAACCCAGAGATAATTCTGTTTTCTTTGGGGGGATGGTACAAATTCACAGTCAAGGCTCTGTTCGGCTCAGCGGAGGGATCTGCATGGGCAGGGGGCACTGGGGAGGAGAGCAGGTCCCAGTTGTGTTCCCCCGGGTGAGTGGACACCCCAAACCAAGCCTGGGGACGGTGATGTCACAGGGGGCTGCCTCTTCCCCCCGTGAGAAGAGCTGGGACCGGGGCTGCTGTGTGGGTTCTCAGCCGTGTGAAGGGTTAATAAAAATAACAACAACAAAGTACTACCAAAACCGCCAAATCCCAAACCTCTTCTCTTTCTCTCCCCTCCTCCTTCCCTTCCCTGTTTCTTCCAGGTGTTGTTTATGGCCACAGGAGGGAGCTCAAATCCAGACATGGGAGGATCGGCTTGATTTCGGATCCAGAGCCTCTTAAACTCTGCTTTTCCTCTAAGCTGGTCCCTGTTATGTCCAGGATCTGGCACCTGCTTGACATTTACTTTGAGTTCCAGAGGACCAGAGACCTAGGATGAGGAGCATTGGATCCGCCCTGAACCTGCTTTTGGTATCGCCACTCTACTTTGTGTGGACCGTGGTCGCTCTGGACCTGGCACAAACTCCCTGCACCACTTTGGTCCAAGGGAAATTCTTTGGGTATTTCTCCTCCTTCGCCGTCTTCCCGTTGAACTCCTCTCTCTGCTCTTGGATTATCCAGAACCCCGACCCTCGCAGGTACACTTTGTACATGAAGATCCTCAAACCCTCTGGCGTATGTGACCACCAGCACATCCGCACCTACCAGTTCGACTCCTTCCTGGAGTCCACCCGCACCTACCTGGGCATGGAGAGCTTCGACGATGTGCTGAAGCTCTGCGATGGCTCCACCCGCTTTGCCTTCCTCCAGTCCAACAAACAATTCCTGCAGATGAAGCAGACGGCCCCGCCGGGCGTGGACACCTGGCCCGTGCGCTGGAAGCCCACCAAGGCTCAGGAGAGGGACTTCTCGGTGGAATATCTGGTGGTGGGCAACAGGAACCCGAGCAAAGCCGCCTGCCAGATGCTCTGCAAGTGGCTGGACGCCTGCCTGGCCATCAGCAGCAGCTCCCACCCGTGTGGCATCATGCAGACGCCGTGCTCCTGCTCGGGAGGGGAGGTCCTGGATCAGGCCAGCGAGATCCTGGGCTTCACCAGGAAGAAGGAGGATTGCTACAAGGATGGAATTTACCTGGAGAACTGCGTGAGCAGCCCCAAGGACGGCAACGGAGCGGAGTTCCTGGGTGAGTGGAGGGTGGTCGGGGGGTGTTGGGGAGGGAGGGCTGGCTGGGCTCTCCTCTCACGGGTCTCACGCTGTCCCCGTCACCTCTGTGTCCGTACCTGTGGATGCCTGGCATGAATAAAACCTCATTTCCCAATCGACAGGCAGGTCAGGTAACCCACGAGGCTCTTTATGAGCCTGCGACTGGAATTGCAAATCAGCTGCCCCTAAATATTCCCCAAGTTGTTGCATTTGTTCTCGTGGCTTGTTCATTGCTTGTTTTACTCCTGCAGCCTCCGAGCTGCTGAGATGGAGCTTCTTACCTGAGGGTGAGGAGTTTTCCGACATAATTACAGATGTCCTAGGAAAAGCAGGATCCAAGCTACCTCCTGAGGCGGGCTGCTCTCAGCAGCCCTATCAACCACTTTTAATTTCTAGGGAAAACGTAATTCTTGGGTCTGGCTCAAGGGGATGGCAACAGAAGGCACTCTTGTTTTGTTCTCAGCTTCATTTGCCTTCAGGAGGCTTTCAGAAAGAAAACTCACCATGTTACTTCCATGGGGTTACTTGGTGCCTTTGCTGGGGCTAGCCCCTCAGATATTTCACTGGGTTTTGACTGTGGTCTGGAGTATGGTGTGGGCTGGAAAGGGACAGGGGAGGTGGAGAGGCATGACAGAAAGGGCTGTGAGTCAAGGTGGGATGATTCTGAAGTCTGATTTTGTTCTGCGGAGGGGAGTGCTCCTTCCACAGACCTGACACGGCCTTGCCAAGCAGGAGGGACTCGGGGGGTCCAAAAGTGGAGCCCTTTCCTCACTGCCTGTGTCAGATGTGCCCCGGGGTGTTTATTCTCAGCTCCCACCCCAGCAGCAGAGGTGTGATGCAAAATAGGAATCCAGGTGGCAGGGAATGGAGCCTCCAGTTCAGTGAGTCTCAGGCCTGACCCTCACCCCAAGGTCTCATCTTCTTCAGGTGCTGGACTGAAATATCCTCTGCCACCAGCAGAAAGCTGACATCTGTCTGGGTCAGGAAGTTGGGGATCCTTCCTGGCTTTTCCTTCCCTGTTGAGGGTGGGGTTTCTCAGGGTTGAGGGGAAGAGGCCAGATTTGCTTTTGGAGTAGGCAGGAGGTGACCAGGCACAGATTCAGGCTGTGCAGAGTGATTTTCCTGCAGACTGCAGCCTGGCATTAGCTGAGAGATTAGGGTATGATCAGGTACTCGTGCTCTCGTCAGTGCATTTTGGGGGAGATTTTGTTTCTCACTGGTCTGTGAATCAATACATGAAGGCACAGCCGAGCCATAAATCCTGCAAATTAGTTCTTCAGTCGTGCCTCCCTCCCTGGCCATGAGCACAAGAGTCTTCAGATTTGAGCTGAGGTTTTTTTCTTTCTTTTTTTTTTTTTTTCTTGCAATGCCCTTTTCTCGTGTGTGAGCAGCTCATGAGGAGCCTCCTCGGAGTTCAGTCATGTGTCATGCCTGGAATTTGCTGATTGGGTGATTTATGCATTCCACCCGAGCAGTGTGACCTTTCTCACTGCAACCAAAGGTGAAATTTGAAGTAAGATTTTCAGCAAATCCTGAAGCATTCAAGCTTAATATTGGCTTTTGTAGGGATCTCTCCTAGTCCAGCTCGAGTGCCTGAATGTTCCCACAAAGCAAATATGAAAGAGGCTCAAGGGTGGCTGAGTCAAAATCCTTTTTGGGTGTCAAATATTTGTAGAGTGGAGATAATTTTTCTGCTGGCTGCTCACATCTGCTCCATATTGAAGACAGGGAATTATCATCTTGGCTGGTGTGATGCCATCCACACAGAAACGATGCTTGCAGGGTGCCCGGGCTCTCCATGTGCTGCTCTGTCTGTCACTGTGTCTGTTTTGATTTATGCAAAGGCTTGATCAGGAAGATGGAGGCGAGATCCAATTTGGACAGGGAGTCAGCAATCCCTTAACAGCATTTTGTGGGTGGAATATTTTGATAGGGTTCCTGATTTCCAAGTGCTGATGCTGGTTATTGCAATCATTGCTGTTCTGATTGTATTTGTAGTATTTTTTTTCCCAACAAGCTTTTTTCTCTTTTTTTTTTTTTTTATTTTTTATTATCATTGCTATTTTTCCCTCCCTGCTGCTTTCTGAGTCATTTGCTGTTTCTGGGCCTGTCTTAACACTTTCATCTTGGAACAAGTGGAGATGTGTGAGTTGTACTAATCTACTCTGATGACTTTAAAGGCACAAGAAGGAACGTGGAAGGTTCCCTACCCATGGCAAGGGGTTGGAACAAGATGATCTTTGAGATCCCTTCCAACTCAAACCATCCTACGAATTGCCAGATACCCAGACACCATCCTGAAATATGAAACCTGACTTTCCCTAATGTGCCTTTTTATTCCTTGGGTATGTCCAAAGCAAATGGATGGGTGCAAACCTACAATGAGATGTTGCAGTGGGCGCAGCAGCTCACGGTCTGTGGGTGAGATTCCTGTGAAAAGCTTCACTCCAAGAGGATCTCGTTGCTCCAGAGCTACACGGATTCTTGAGAAAGCATAACTGGCAGCCTGTCCTCACTCTTGGCCAGTGATTTTACACCTGGCTCAGGTGCACAGGGAAGTTGATGATCATTTATTGAGGGACTTCACAAAGAAACTCTTCCAAAGTGACCCTGTCTTACATGGAGCATCAGTTCTTCCATGTCTGGAGGAAGGAGAAACTGCTCCAAATTTGCTTCCCAGGTTTAGTGAGGCTCTCTTTGCACTCACTGTCCCACACAGACATTGCAGAGGGTACAGCAGGCAGTGGTGGGTTGCAGAAGAATCCCTCAGGTTATCCCTCAGATATTTTGGTCGTGCTGCTTGTAGAGCTTGTCCTGGTGATCAGCAAGACATGCTTGGAGATCTTGGCAGCTTGAACTGGAAATGTTTTTCAGGAGGAGACAATTCAATGTGGAAACCATTTTTGGCCATTATCAGGTCTCCCTTGGCTAATTCAGGAAACGAGTGAAGAAGGCAGAGATTTGTTTGTAGGTCCGGATGTTTAGATGTAAACTCACTTTTTTGAGATGCAAATTGGCAATCCTGGAATAGGTTTGGGGTGCAGGAGCAGGAGACTGAAGAAGGGAAAACATCCTGAAATGCTGGGCAATGGTTCTTCATGGTCTGAAAGTGCTGGTGACCCTCCCAAATGTGAGCTGGCTTCTGTAATCAGAGCTGGAGCTTTAACAGGGATGATGATTGGACCCTGTAATGAGAGAAGGTTAAATGTGTTCTTAAGTGCTGTGCTGAGTTAGGCACTTAATGAATGTCTAATTAGTCTTGTCTCCATGTAAGCTGTTCCTGGAAGACCATTGCAGTGCTGTCACATTTTGGTGGCCCAAAGAGATAAACATCATTCTCTGGTCCTTCTGCTCTTCGTGTCCTCACCTGGGAGGGACTCAGGATGCTGACTGCAAAACAAGGCTAAAAGAGTCCCTCAAAATATATTGTTTGCTTCTTGATGAATCAGGTGGCTCCAGGGCTGGAGGGGTTTTTGTAATGAATGGATAATTGAAACACAATAATGCTAGACTGAAGTGCTGGGAATTTTCCTGCCTTTCCTGCTGAATTTTTCCGTTCTTTTGTTGTCCCCATCGCTCTGAGCAAAATCAAATCCACCTTCCTCACACATGTTCCTCACTTCTGTTTTGTTAGTGGTGTTTCATCTTCCACTTTTAGGTGCTTTTCCACCTCTGTCACCTTGATTAGGATGTCTCAGAGAGTCTGATCTTTGTTTGGAGAGGCCCATGAACAAGTTCCTTCTCAACCTCTGCTGCATTAAAGTAGGCTGGACTCTCACTGCAGGACACTCCCTCCAAACCCGTCTTCTTGTTGGGAAGTTTTGCTTCATGCTTGGCATTTCCTTTGGTCAAAACGTGCTTTGGTCTCCTCAGCAGGGCTGAGCCTCTGCCTGGATTTGTGCCTGAGTGGCTCCTGAATGGGGTCCATGATGTGGAAGAGGAACCAGAAGCACAGAAATTAATGAACTTCCATCCTCCCTGCTGCAGGAATCATCTTGGGTGGCAGCTCCCCTCGAATCTCCAGTCTCACCCAGAGCAGGAATAACTTCAGAAGTCTTTTCCTATGTTTGAGATGAGCTTTAGTGGTCGTGAAGGCTCCAGAGATTGACAAAGAGCTGTTCGTAAGTGCCCAGGGGCAGATCTTAAACCTCTCCTTGACACCTTCAGCTCCTTATGACACCCACTCTGTTCCTCCAGCAAGAATCCCCCTGGCCAGAGCAGCTGAGCTTGCAGGCAAAGGAGTTTGGCTTTGGATTTGCCAACCAAATGGCAAAGGGATTTGGGTGAGTGCATTTTCCCTGCCTCTCAGGAAGGTGTGCTGCATTCCAGCTCCCTGTTGTCTGCTCTGGACATCCCTGAGAGCAGAGGTTGGATGTGGTGAGAGATTGACGGCAAAACATGTGGCAGGGAAGCACTGATTTCTCCTCCTGTGTAAAATTTTCCTGTGTAAACTGCTGAAATAATCTGTGATTTTTCCTGATGTCCCCCCAGCTTAAGTCCAAATCTCAGCAGCTGACGGCAAGAGCTGATACTCCTTGCCAGCTCCTGGAGGAGGAGGTGGATTAGAGCCTGGCAGGTGGCAAAGAGGTCTCATTGTCACCTGCAGTGAATCCCCACTGGACCCACATGGGCAGCTCCTGCTGGGAATGTCCCTCTTCTGGTAGTCACAGGGTTTTATGGATGAGGGGAATGTGGGGAACTCCTCCCTGGGTGCTGGAAAGGGGGGCTCTGGCTCGGTTTAAACACTCAGATCTCTGTGAGCTGTACAAGCCCTGCCTGCCCGCTGTTCCCCTCTGGGATCATCAAAGACCTTGCACTGGGAATGGAATGGAATAGAATGGAATGGAATAGAATGGAATGGAATAGAATGGAATGGAATAGAATGGAATGGAATAGA